>JAPQRN010000010.1:14546025-14558388 GCA_037367275.1 Coranthus polyacanthus
CTTTCTTTCTTTCTTTCTTTCTTTCTTTCTTTCTTTCTTTCTTTCTTTCTTTCTTTCTTTCTTTCTTTCTTTCAAATGATTGCAAATGAAATCATGTATTTCTTCATCCTCATCACTGTATTTAACTAAATTAAAGAACATAATACTAGAGTGACATGGATGGAATTTTTTATACAAACAGTTCCCTATCGGGGGTTCAACGATAAAGCAGTTTTTGTTTAATCCTGGATAATATAGCCTTTTAAAGCCTTTAAAGTCTAAATGTAATTACTTAAAAAAAACTTTCAGTCTATATTCATATGCACCTGTTAACTCTAGGTCACAAGGAAAGATTGCTTGTTTTTTATCTCACTGACTTTGGCTCAGTTTAGTAATTGTTGAAATTTAAATAATCTTTAAAAATATGTACACTGAAGAAGAAGAACGGCCTTCTCACTGAGAATGATCATATATCGACACTAATTATTTTTGTCCAGCAGGGGGAGCAGTCTCGTAAGGAGCTGGTCTACTTTGGTCTGAGGGACTACAACAGCTCCCTGCAGTGGGGCGTGGCCAGCCCCATCCTGCGTTGTGATGATGCCTTTGAAAAGATGGCTGTTACCGTCCTGGAAAGGTAAGTATGTAGTGAATGATCTCCAGGGGTGACGGTTGTAATCAGACCATAAATCTTTAATTATCTAAAAAACACAGCCTTTAGGAGTCATGTTCACAAAACTCAAATCTGTCAAAGCTGGTCCTGAGATCATATAAGAAATAATATAATCCTCTGATTTCTTCTTCCAGATATCCAGACCTACACAGTATGGTGATTCGCTGCTTCCTGATGATTCAGCAGTATTCTGAGGCTATGATGGCCCTGACCTCCTCCCCGTCCCTGAGAGACCACATAACTCCAGAGACCCTGGCCATGATGGAGGACTTGCTAAATGCCCCGAGAAGAGAGGGATGCCAGGGCCAGGGCCACATGCTGCTGATCCGCATCCCCTCACCTCAGCTGGCGAAGGTGGCCCGGGACCGACTGGAGGATGTGAGGGACAAGCTGGGGCTCCAGCTGTGCTTCGCTGTGGTGCTGGGAAACCCTGAGGTGGAGCTCAGCCTGGCCAACAACTTCATCAGCCACCTCAGGGTGAGAATGTGAAACCACAGTCACGTTATTCCTTTTTTTTATGAAACATTTAAAAACATATATACTAGTTAAGGCAGCTTGTCTAAGCAAGATGTGTTAAAAAAAGTCAGATCTATAAGTGAAACACAAAGGCTGATGAATATTTAAATAGATTTAAGTGATCAGTGATGGCTCTTTGTAGTCTTTTTGTCGACTAAGAAGCACACAATAACGTGACTTTGTGGATTTTGTGTCCAGACATGGAGAGGTATTGCGAATGAAGACTGGGCACCACGCACCTATGAGGATCTTGAAGGACTGCCGTGCATCCTTATCCTGACAGGACAAGACCCACTTGGAGAGACGTTCCCCAGGTAATGCTCCCTACCTGCCCACTCATCAAATGTAGCAATCAGTCAGGTTTTTTTTGTGGAAAGCACAAAGTGATTCCCTCCAGCTCATCTCTAATTTCTCCCGGTGTGCTGTTGACTTGTCTTTCGTTGATTGGCCAAGTGTTGTTTTACACGTATACCTTCACTCAGTTTGTCTAGTCTTCTCCACAAGAGGTCTAATTACGCTTTGTCATGCATCTTCAGTCCTGTGTCATGTATCTGTGGTGTCAGCATCAGTAAACCATCTCAGACCTAGTGCTGCCATTAAACAGTCATTTGCCGGTCCGGTGTGCGTGTAAATCCTAATATTCTGGCCAAGCTTACATTTTCGAAACTATACCTTTGTGTGGCTTTGGTTCAAAAGACATTTTAAGAAAGATCTATAAGATAGTAGGATGTTAAAATGTAATCAAAATATTCAAGTACATTTCCTTCTCGTTGGAATCCACCTTATTGATCCTGATCTTTTTGCGTTTCCAGGTCCCTGAAATATAGTGACATACGTCTGATAGACACTGGCTACCATACTCGCACATCCTTGGAGCAGGAGGTGGCTATGGCCTGCACCTATGTGAGCATGCGTGTGGTCCAGGAGCCCACAAAAGCTGTGACAACTCGGGAGTCAGATGTAGACAAGGTCGCGACAAGCTTGAATGACGGAGAAGAGCTGGAAAGGCCTCAAAGCAACGGCAGCGCTGCCACCAAAACCTCTGGTTAGTCCCTGACCTCTCTGAGATTTTGGATTATAGGATTAAAGAAGCAAGGAGTCTCCTTCCTCCTCCTTTCCAACTATGCTGGAGGATTTTACAACACAAAAACACAGAAGAGAGCCACTTTTCTTTTAGAATTATCTTTCCTCATCAGGATGAAAATTGTCCTGTATGCAAAGTTTTTACACACGTTGAAAGCACTACTTGTATTAATCTTTTACATTGAACTGTCTTCATGTATTCATGCAGGCTCTTTGGCAGAGAACGGCGTCAGTTCTTCTGACATTAACGACTCTCTCCAGAAGCCATCCACATCGACCTGTGCGCCTGACTGTGCTGTCACTTCAGACATTCACGTGTTCAAGCAGGAGTGTGACTCTCTAGGAAGCCAACTCCCTACCAGCAACTCCAAAGACTCCAAGACATCTCCTTCTCTTTATTCCAGCTCCTCATCATCATCCTCACCATCTTCCTCCTCTATCCAGAGGCCCAGCCAGTCCACACAGTGCGGCCGTGCCTCGAAGCCTGCTCAAGTGTCACCACGGACAGTCATAATGTCACGATCGGGGTACAACCTGCTGGCGGGAGAGTCGGGGAGTCACTTGAGCTCTGTCTCCCTGCTGCCTCATTACGATGTGGAATGGAGCAGCCCGCTGAGGCCCCCGATCCCTCACAACCTGCAGGGGGCAGAGCAGAGCATGTACTATCGCCAGTGGACCACTGTCAGGCAGCATCACGCAGATTATGTAGCATCTCCTGTGCCTCATCCACGACGCCTGCTACTCACTGGACCCCCACAGGTAAAAAAAACTCACGCTCTGCTCTCCACAGAAGTGTTTCGTGTGTTTGAATGTATTACATGTCTTTATGCATGTGATTTTATTAAAAAAAAACATTCCCAATGAAAATATGTTCAGGTAGGAGTTCAGGAGTGAGTTAAAAAAGTAGTAAGTAAGTTTTCATTATCCAGAACGATAATGGAAATTAAACTTTATTATTGTACATTTAGTATGAATCTCTTGAACATTTTTTGTTGTAGTTTGTCCTAATTTATGCACAATGCTTCGTTATTACTGTCTAATCTATTTATCACTATTGAAAAAGTGGGAATTGAAATTATTATGTATGACTGCACAAAAATAAATGCACACCTTTGTATGTTAGGTGTTATTTTAGCATTACAGTGATTCATTTTTTTTGTCCTAGGTGGGAAAAACAGGTGCCTACCTGCAGTTTCTGCGTATCCTGTTTAGGATGCTCATCAGACTATTGGAGGTCGATGTGTATGATGAGGAAGAGGAGGAAGTGGAAGAAGGTGAAGACTGTTAACCATTTCATTTATTTATACTTATACTGATACGATCAAGAATCTTTGTCAAATTCTGTTTAATCACATAGAGAAAGTTCAAATGGATCAGATTACTTATGTATTAAGACTTTAAAAATCTGCCTTCATGGAACATTGGAGCCATGTCTTGGCTTTATTAATGCAGTGTAATTTATATATTTATTTTTTCTTAATTCTTAAATAAAGTTCAGATTTTCATTTGAATTCTTTTTTTTCCCTCTCTCTTTAATCTATAGATACACCAGTTTCAACTCCAGTAAATACCCAGTGGCCTGACATTGAAGACATCTACAAGTTGCCCTTTGACTCCTACCCCCGAGACCCTAAGTTTAAGAAGGCCAGCCCTGTTTACTCCGACAAGATGCCAAAGTGCTTGAAAGGTCAGCTGACATATGCAAACAGAGGCACTCACACAGTTAATCAGTTATTGTACGTACATACGTACAGCGCGTACATCTAATATCAGCATAAACAAGCTTATCTCAGTCTAAGAGTTTGAACGTGTTTGGTGTTTGCAGTTTGTAAACAAGAAGGAGAGAGCCAACCAGTGGACAAACGAGAGATCAAGTCCATCCGTTTGAGCAAGTTTGCAGCCCACAATGCCTTTCACCACTGTGAACAGTGTCACCACTACTGTGAAGCAGGCCCGGCCCCACAGGTGAGCGGAGCGGAGTGTTTGACTGCGTTGTTTTGCTGCTATGTCTCTATACTTTTCTTTTCTCTCTCCCCTTTTCACTCACCCTAACCAGTCGAGGCAAAAGGTCTTTGTTGGGTTTCTCTCTGTATAATATTGTAAGATCATGACCTTAATATAGTAAGTTCCTTGAGATGATTTTGTGTAGTTTTGTGTAGTTGTGTAACTTGAATGTCTTAAAGCATTGTTAAGTCATAGTTTCACATACAGGACACATCCTAACCTGTCAAAATGTTTTGACACTTAAAAAGCCTGAAAGCATTTTGCTCCTGGCTGTACAGGATTAGAAGGATCTCTCTGTGTTAATGATGCATGTTTGTGTGTGAATGTGTGCGTTGTAGCTGGCGGAGGGCATCTTTCATGCTTTCACCTTCTGCTCCTCCATGCTGGGAGAGGAAGTCCAGCTTCAGTTTGTCATTCCCAAAGCCAAGGAGCAGCACTTTGTCTTCAGTCAGCAGGGCAGCCATCTTGAAAGCATGCGCCTGCCTCTGGTCTCCACCAAGGTTAGTGCACTACTCTATACATATATATATATATATTATATATATAATATATATACTAAAGAGGGTGAGAACACAAAGCAAGCTTAAGGCAGAATGATTAACTTCCTTTTCTTATTCTCTTTGTCCCAAGGACACTAATTTCTTGAAGAGTCCGATCTTTACCCCAACAACAGGACGCCAAGAGCACGGCTTGCTCAACATTTTCCACGCAATGGAGGGTGCCTCTCATTTACACATCCTCGTAGTCAAGCAGTTTGAGCTGCCTCTCTACAGGAAGTACTGGCCCAACCACATTCTGCTCGTCCTGCCCGCTATGTTCAACAGTGCAGGAGTTGGTGAGTGACGTCTTTAATGTGTGAATGTGTTGCTGACTTCCAGTACCTTTGATCAAACAATGCACTAAACACCCACTGACTTTTATGTTGTATTGGAAGAAAGTTAAGTTTGTTTTTATTAGTCAGTCATGTTTATTCACAGTAGGTGGAAGTTTAATTGTAGCTTGGACTAAAAGGAGAGAGTAATGATGAATGAAAACATCTGCAGCATGGTAGTGAATTGTATGTAAACCAAACTGTTGCAGCATCTTTAAGGAACTAAACTATTTATCTATTTGCTTCCATGTCAGAAGTAACACCCTTGACACTTAACAGTTTTTCTTACCATGACCATCTAGATTCAGAAGTCTAGTCAGGATAGACCTTATTTACTTTGTGCAGTATACAAGCATAATGTATGTACAATGCTGTAGACACCATGCGTCACAGCCTTTTTTTGAGTCACGAGCAATATAAGAGGAATATATAAACTGCATGTCTGACTTTTAAAATTTAATCTGCATAGCTCGATACCTCTTGCAGTTTTGCATTTGGTTACGACAAGTCTAAGAATGGAATTTTGCAGAAGTGCTTCTTGGTGAATGATCAATGAATGCACTCAAACAGGGACATAACTAGCACTGTTGTCTGTTTAAGGTGCTGCTCGCTTCATGATCAAAGAGCTGTCATACCATAACCTGGAGCTGGAGAGAAATCGTTTGGAGGAGCAAGGTATCAAGAGACAAGATGTATGGCCTTTCATTGTCATGATGGATGACTCCTGCGTATTGTGGAACGCCCACCAGCCACCAGACAGCAGGTAATAATGGTTTGTGATTGATAAATTTGAGAGTTTAAGAGTTACAGCTTTTCAAAAGGTTTATTTATACACATTAATTCGTTTTTCACTTTGACCGAACATTCGTGTTATGTTAAATGCACATTTTGTCAGTTCCGGAGATCCTTTTTAAAGAAGCAAGATCAGATCAATCAGATGCGTCCACTATCCTTGAATCATAATCTGCTCATCTTCTCTCAGTTAGTAGCAATTATGGCCACAAATGTGTGTCGTGAAGTCACAGTGACCTTGACCTTTGACCACTAAATTCTAAACACTTCATCCTTGAGCCCAAGTGAACGTTTGTGCCAAATCTGAAGACATTCTGTAAAGCCACGTTTATGTTTCCACATTATACCATAAATGGGTAAAATCAGGTTTTGTAAATCGTTTTGACCAACGGGCGTTTTAGCGTATTTGCTCATCCTGTCCATTTTTTGTGCATTTCTTAGTGAGACATCAGATGGAAGTTCAACCCTCACCAACGTGTCTCTAAAGACGGTGCTGCAGCAAATGGAGTCTACACCGAAGATTTCCCTTTATGCCATGTGCGGAACACGCAGGTGGAGCAGCAGCCTGTCTCACCAGTCTCCGAGCCAGCCCTTTGGTCGATGTCACCTACACGACTTTGTCTTGCTTAATGTGGACCTGACGCAGAATGTTCAGTATGACCTCAATCGGTAAGGTAGCAGGGCATCATTTCCTTCAGTCAGACATTTGGTGATGTCACGTTTTAACATTAATTTTTGTGTGTTTATGTGCAGGTACAGCTGTGAGGAGGTGGACTTTAATCTGAGGGTGAACAGCAGTGGGCTGCTGCTGTGTCGCTTCAACAACTTCAGCTTCATGAAGAAACACATTCCAGTTGGGGGGAACAAAGACAGTCCGGTCAAACCTAAACTTATGGTAAGTGTCTTGTTCATGCAATGTAGGCCTTTCTCTGGGAGTTGAATGCTTTGTGTCTAATAGAGCATATGCATTGTTATGTGATTTTTATCAAGTTTATTTTCCATCTCCGTAACATGTAGCACTATTCAATGCTGAACTGCTTTTTTCTACCTCCAGGAAATACAAAATCCTGCCCCGATCAGCCCGTTCCAGTATGTCTGTGCCCCAGACAGTGAGCAGACCCTCCTGGATGCACCGGCCCAGTTCCTTCTAGAAAAGTTCCTCCAGAGCTGCAGCCACAGACTGTTTCCAAAGGCTGTTCACAACAGAAACAACCCAGTTCTGTCCATCGACAGCTACCTCAACATCAGCCCGGAGGTAAGAGCTCCCCGGGGATTACGGTTTAAAGCAACAGAGGAAGCAGCAGCATCCCTTTAACTTTAAAATGCGGTGTAGAGCGGTCCAAGTATTGTGAACCTCTTCTTGAATAGAAGTCAACTGTTGTTGAGCCCTTAAGATGCTGAATTTTATATGCTTGAACATATTGTGCCACTGTTTCAGGGAAATCTTTGATGTGTTAACTTTTAAAATAAAAAACACCTGTTGTCGGGGTATTTCGAATGTCTTCATTAGTTTAAAGTTCTTAGAATTTTCTCAACCCACAGAGGAGCACTCTGCAGATGTTTAATGTTACCCACCATCTGTTTCACTTAGAACATTCTGACCTGCATCCACGCACATGTGCAAACAATGAATGCTAACAATGCATATTTGGACTGTGCACTTGAGGCGATAACTGAGTCCCGTTGCACACCTTTGCACGTCCTGAGTATGTGCATACCCAAACACATTTCTTTTGTTAGTGTTTGTTGTGGAAATAAATCACAACACATTCTTGCACATAAATCAACCAATAAATGTGTGAGTAAAGAACGCCCAACGCCTCACCACAGGGACTACTAAGGCTTCGTAATGGTTATTTAATTTACTCTAACAAGCAGTCGGTGTACTCTTTATTATGGCTGAGTGGATTAAATTAAGTTCATCTCGTCTTACCTTTACCACAGATATATGTGTGCTACATCAACTCTCGTCCACACTCCACCAACCTGAACCACCAGGGCCTGGTGTTCAGCGGCCTGCTGCTTTACCTCAGCGACTCCTTCGTTGTCTCTGGACTCCTCAAGAAATTCCGCTTCCTCAAAGGTGCCTCATCAGAGATATTACTGCTTATGTTTTGTCATTTACATTAAGTTATTCTATTATGTAAAACTGGTAACTTTAGTAAGTGTATTGTCATGTTAACATGTTTTCGTGTCTTACCTTGAGTCACACAGCATGTTATATATTACGTTAAATATGCTCATATAAGACATTTCAAAAGCTTACAATTCTTTTATGATATTCTATAAATGGTGCAGGGCAAAGGTAATAGCACCACGGCAGCTGAGCTTAATCAACCACTAGCAGGGGTTTTAGATCAATTCTCTGGCTCTTACTTGCTCATTTAACCTCATCATTTATGCTTTGACTTTCATCATGTCGACAGGTGCCACCCTCTGCGTGATCTGCCAAGACAGAAGTTCCCTGCGTCAGACCATCGTCAGACTGGAACTGGAGGACGAGTGGCAGTTCCGCCTGCGGGACGAGTTCCAGACGGCCAACTGCAGCGAAGATCGACCCCTCTACTTTTTGACAGGCCGCCATGTTTGAACCCAGTCGGAAATTGGAGCGGGTTTGATTTTGAAAAAGAACCCAGCCAGCAATCACACTTCTCGGAGGGTCGGAGGTGACGTGCTAGAGCAGAAGACTCAAAGTGGCCCTATGAGCGGACCCGACGTTGCTTTTCTTAACTCGCCGCTTGCCTGGTTCAACTGAGGGTCAGCGCATGTTGCCTCCTGTCTCCACTTGACTTCTACTGATACACACTTTGCTGTGATAAAAAAAAAAAAAAAACACTGCTGAAACTGAACTTTATTTGTTTTGTTCTCGTATTTTGCATAAATGGATGCTCCCCGATTGATAATGTGACTATTTGAAGATTGTATTGTGTATTGTGTACAGGGACTATGAGTATGTCCCGTCCTGGGCATACCTTTTTATCTCAGGGTTTTAAAGGGAGGTTAAAAGGGAGGTTATTTAAAAGGGTAAAGCCTTTTCTCCCTGTTCACAGTGTATTTTTTGGCATTAACTTATGTTGGCACCAAAGACATCCTCTGCTGCACCTTGCCTTGTTCCTTCATGTCCGTTTTCCTTTCTTCTTTGTTCCTTAAACTCTCGCAGCTATGAGAAGAACAACTCGCTGTGAAACAAATATAAGCAGGAGTTTGGCTGGTACCTATGGCATGCTGGTGCATTACATTTCCAACATCAAGAGTATCACACTCTATTATTACAATGCAGTATTAACAGGATTAAAAAGAAGTATGTGGCTGTTAAATATAGCACAGTTACATTGCAAAAAGGGTCACCTTTTTTCTCATGTGCCTCTGAAATATGTTTTTTCGTTTCCAAATCACTTTCACGTTACTTCACCCGCAAACTATATATACGTTCGCAAATATTGAAAAGCAAGGTTGTGTCGTTTAGAGATTGTAGGATGTTAATGTTTTATTATGGCCTGAATATAAAACTCTGAAGTAGGTCCGTCGTCCACATAGTCTCGCCGGACTTGCCACGCGGTTTTATCGTTACAGTTCATCCGTTAGTGTTTCTCTCTGGAGGCATAAGACGGAGTAACACGTCCGGCAAGTTTGCCATCAGTGTCGAGCCTAATCACTGCCAAATATAATGCTGACTGTGCCTGGGATTTCACCCAAATATCATCTTTTGTCCCGAAAAAAAAAAAACAAAGTGTAATCACAAGCAGCTCATCATACCAATTCATATACTTGAAAGTACAGTGTTTTTACATATATATATTTCTGCACAGGGTTTGTCCAAAGAATATGCCTTAGGTGATGCTTCATACAGAAGACGTCATCCCATCGAGTCCCCCATTTTTCGGACCAATGAGAATGAAGAAACGATTTAACTGTGACGCGAAGAAGTGTTTGAGTGAAGCAGAAGAACGACTTAGATTCTGGATTGCTGTCCTGTTTAATGTTTTGTTTACATTAGTAATATATTGTATCATCCCCTTTACAACTGAGGGTCACTAATATTTTTTTTTTAAGTCTTGTGTAACTTTTGCCAGTTTATTTTGGTCATAATGTCTTTCTGCATTTTTATATATGTTCTGCAAAGACAAGAAGAATCTACCTAGATGTGTCCTCACCGTTATGTCTGTATCCCTTTCTGTTCTTGCGTTGGATTTTTATTGAAAATGAAAATCAGGTCCACGAGGGATTCTTATTTATTGACAAATATTTTGGACTGATAATCATATTGAAGTGTAATAATATTTGATTATTGCATGCTGAGCTCGCTTAAACCGAGCGAGAGCGTCCTCTTCAAAACCGCCCATGAAGGTTTTGCACAAGACCTAAATGAATGATTCTTAAATCTACTGAATGTCGACGAGGTGGGAAATGTGAACTTGCACTATTCAAGTTGCCAGCGGAAAGATATATTTCTCACAAAGCGAAACGTTTAAATTAAGTTCTCAAATTCTCCCAACAAATAGAACGCCGATGATGAAAGTGTAAAAGCAAAAACTCCAATCGTCCATAGAACGTGTCTTGATAATTTAACACTTAATATGCAACTTGCTCTCACAATCTTCACTAAAATAGCAACTGTTTTGATGACCATGTGCAGCCCACTGGAAGCCTTGGTGTCTTGGTGATCTACCTCATGTTTACCATTGTGTTTGCAGCTGTGAACATATGATATTAGGGCCATGCTATTGTTGTTCAAATTTATGAATGTAATAAAATGACATTTAAAATCATCGCCGTCGTCGTTTGCTGTGTGGCCCCGTGTAGCTGCCTTGCGCTTAAAGCGTGCAGCAGCGTTGTTGAACTTTTATTTAAAACTTTACTGTTTGTGACACTTCGGCAGCTTATGTCCGGCATTTAATATGCAACGAAAAAGTTATCATGGATTTCATCTAAATCACAAAAACAATCTTAAACGTGTAATTTTCCTCATATTTCGTGCATAAAATGGTGAAAGAGTCAATGATTTTCAACATAATCGTCTATAAGAGTATATGTAACGATTCATCTGCAAACAAAAACAGCTGCATTGTTGAATCTTTTACCAAAACCCTTTGCAGCCAAATAAACTCTCCCCAAACCTTTAAACAAGTAACCTTTTATAAAGCCTTATGAGTGACTGATACTCGTGTTTAATGTCTAATGTTTGGGTCGCTGGTCTTACAAAGGAGTATTAGGGCCAAACTAACGATAAAAAAAACATTCTGATATTCTGAGTATTTCACAATAAAAATTTGAAGAAACAAAAAAAGTCAGAATTACACAAGAAAAAGTGGTATTTTTTTTATGAGAATAATGCTTAATATCACTGGTTGTCAAAATTACGCAGCGGTCTGAGTCCAGCAACTGCTGTTTGTATTTAATCAGATATTTGAAGTAATAACAGGCTCGTTGTTTTGCTGTTGCTTCACGCTGTACGATTTCTTAATTTCTTGAGTCCTACTAAAAAAATCGTACAAAAACGACAACTTCATTCATGTAATACAGTGTCTTTTTTCTCAAAATAATATGACTTCATTCTTGTAACGTTATGACTTTATCCTCCAAATATCTGTGTTTTTTTTTTGTTTTTTTTTAACCTCAGTGTGGCCCTAATACTCCTTCGTACTGGTCTACCAAATGAACAGCATGGTGACCCACTTACTCATCACTTGTCTATAATGCATTGATAAACATTCTAACAATTAATAAAGTACTCCTTTTGGACTTTTCATGCAGCTTTTGACTCATTACAATCTGAAAATTCACACGCGCACTAGTTTCCCAAGACCTATAACTATCTAACATTTGTCTTCACCTCCACACCTCTGCAGTCGTGCTGTGACGATTCATAATGACCCTCTCATTATCAAGAGCAGCACTGGCTTCATAATGGATGCTATGATCTCCTCCGTCTGCGGGGGCACAGGGGCATTGTCAGCCCATGGACAGTGCTATTTCAGCTCCTGCAAGGTAATATTAGAGCAAGCTTTTCCATCAACTTATAACCCGTGTGACATAAGAGGTTATTTTCAGCCAGCTGTTTTCAGACAGAACGAGAGCGGAGGGCATGGTGATTCCTCCGCCTCCTCATAATTGCTCTTTTGGGGAAAGCAGGAAGATATATACTAGCGCTCAAAGCCTCTAAAGGTTTCAGATGCCCCAAAGCAACTCACTTGAGACAAATTTTGTTTTAAAAGAGGGCAAAAGGTTAATTGACATATAATTTTCTAAGAGCAGGCTTTGTTTGGCCTCACTCAATATTTGACTGGTGGTACACTTTTTTTTTTTTTTTTTCCAGAAATCGATTTCTTTGTTTGATCTGCGCTTTTAGCTGATAGTACGAGCAATCCATAATTGGAAAAAAAAAAAAAAAAAAAAATCGGAGAGAATGTCTCTTGATAATTCCCTCTGACATACTTTTTCAGTTTGA
>JAPQRN010000010.1:14558488-14619991 GCA_037367275.1 Coranthus polyacanthus
AGAGACAAGGAGAAAGAAGGAGAAACATGAGAGGAGAAACAAGGAGAGATGAGAAGAAATGAGGAGAAACAAGGAGAAACAAGGAGAGACAAGGAGAAAGAAGGAGAAACGAGGAGAGGAGAAACAAGGAGAGACAAAGAGAAATGAGGAGAAACAAGGAGAGACAAGGAGAAAGAAGGAGAAATGAGGAGAGATGAGGAGAAATGAGGAGAGGAGAAACAAGGAGAGACAAGGAGAAAGAAGGAGAGACAAGGAGAAAGAAGGAGAAACGAGGAGAGGAGAAACAAGGAAAGACGAGCAGAAAGGAGAGGAGAAATGAGAAGAGGAGAGGAGAAACTAGGAGAGGAGACCTTGGCTTGGTTATATATTCAGGACGGAGGCTCACTCTAATCCACATACACTCCAGCTCTGTCCCCCATGTGTGCCCTGCCCTTAAGAAGACAAACAATGGATATCCTTCACTCTCCTCTAGATCACCTCTTTCAACACATTATCCTTCATCTATTGGCCATACTCTCTGTCTCTGCACATCTCTTTTTCATGCGCAAACTCCAGTGTGAGGCAGAAAGTCCCATCAATACAGGAGAAGAAAAAAAAATTAAATTTTGCAAAAATGCCCACGTGAAGCCGATTTTATGCAAAAAAGATGGGAGAAAAAGCCCTGGATCAGTTTCTGTTTGTGTAAGAGGGATTTTTAGTTAAGCCCAATTTAACAGTCAGTGAGTTTAAGCAAAGGTGCTCCACACTTTCTATTCTGCAGCATAAACACTCAATATATGCTAAGCCTCATTCTCTTGGTGTGCATAATGCTGCCTGGATCTCACTGAGCTCCCGCGGACCCGCACACACTGCCCCATCCTCCCTACTCCTTCTGCCAATAGCTGCCAAGGAAAATCAATACGTCAATACGCATCGCAAATGTTGGGTCTTGACTTTGCAAGGTAATGTCTGCTTGTCTCTGCAATTTTGCTCTGTGCTCAAAAGAAAAAAAAAAAAAAAAAAGTGTTCCTTTTTGCCTCCCACGGACACTGGGCGATGAAAAACATAAACATCACAGGTATCCAGTGTTACTTTCTGACCTCAGGTATGACAGGGACACACAATAGACTTGTTCAGTTCATCCTTCACATACTCTCAACAAAGACTGCTGGACCACAAAAAAAAAACTGAACTTTTTCTTTCCTCTTTTTAAAGCCTGACAGCTTGTGATTGAGAGGAGGGGGACTCATGAGTATCTATCCATCTATCTAGCAGATTTTCACTCCATCTCCTCTCGTAGAAAGAAAGACGGATTGTGCTGATTTTCAAATGGGAACTGAAACCCAGAGACTACGATATAGAATCCAGGTTTCCTCCCATGCAATCCCCAAGTCCCACTGTATTTAAGCATGGTGCTGAGAGGAGTGGGAGCGAGATGTTGAGAAGCAGAAGCAGGGCTCAGTGCTAAGAGCCCAGAGACCTCTGTCTCTCTGAGAGATCGGTTCTACTCTGAAAACTCTATCTAGAGCTAATCCTCTCTCAGAGGGACGCACTCCCACACATACACATACAAAGATACGCACATGCAACTGAATTATGCATACAGACAATGAGTGCACATTGCACATAATCACAGCAGCTACAGGACTCTATCCTCTATGGCAGGCTTTGTACTGATGAGTTGAGAACACTACCTAATGGGAAAAAGCAAATATTGTTCACCCCTAAAACCGTTTCCCTATTATGCACAAGTTCCAACACAGCTGAGTTGGCTACGGGGCTGATCACTTGCCAAAAGCACATATTAAAAGATTTTTTTTTTTGCAAAACATATGAACCCTCTCCCAGTAGAGTCCCTGCATAACACAAAGTGTGTGACAGATGAGTAAAGCTGGAACATTGTGAAACATCTTCAGAAGTGAGGCTGACCTACCTTAATATCTGAATATGCATGAGATTTCAAATTAGCAAACACTGCCTTTTTTTATTTCAAATATACACATGTGGCCTCTTCACTTGTCACATGCTGTGCAGATACCTGACAATAAACAGCTCACAGAAACCTTCAAACGCACCAGGTTTTCATATTTTATTTAGATATAATTTTATATCATCAAGAGCAGGGAGCACCGAGGGTCATTTCATCTGGGCTTTTTGAGAGAAGATTCTGAAACAAGGGCACCAGGGAGAGACCAAACAACTCTGTCAGACACCAACAGCGTCTGAAACCCATCAAGGTTGCTTTCTCTCCAGGGATTGTTCATCTCAGCCACTCTCACTGTCTTGTTCTGTTTTGATCCAGGCTTAGCTTTCAACAGCTTTTTGGATGATCAGTGATTTTGCTGCAAAAGGTGACTCATGAATAATAATATGTTTTCAAGTGAGGTAAATTAATTCTTTGGCTCCATGTCAATAACTACCCTTGGAATAAACACAGCATTGACATGTCTCCAGTTTTAGGTGAAATTACCATAAAGCAAGCTGCTGTCGCTGCTGGGGTTGATTGTTTGGCACTCCTGCTGGCACTGGCAGGGCTACAACTGACCACCGGAGTGTCAGTCACATTTAAAGACTGATTGAAGTAATATATTAAAGCATGGGAAAGACATGACAAGGTGAAAGACACAAAGCTGTTCTGGCTAATCTTTTACATGTCCAATTAATATTATCCTCTCGTTGGAGCTGTGTTTCTGGGCTGACTTACACGATTCTAATTTTAACTCTCTTTCCCAACTGTTTTTGTTTGCTATTTGGCCGTGCACCATAGAAACAGGAAACAACATACAACAGACAAAATGCACATAACAAAATAGCTTTCAGTATAATAAACTAATAAGGACTGGCATAACACCTACAATAACAATATAGCCAGGATGTGTCTGCCAATTACTGTACTTAAAGCTGCAGTGCTTTATAGTTTTTTAGCATCATTGGGCAAAAATTCCATAATTACCTCCCAGCACGTTGTAGTTCAAGTGTTCTGAGAGGACAACAGACTTCTGCATTACTCCTTGCTGGTGTTTTTTGGCTGTAGAAAATCTACCCCGTGACGCCCAGATTTTGGCCAATCACAGGTGTTTTCATGCAGGTAGGCGGGTTAAATGAGTGATTGACAGCTGATTCTGTCTGACGTGACCTGGACGTGACTCTACCGCTCTGCTCCATGTCTGGAAGCTTGGAAAAGCCGCTTCGCTTTCCCATAACGGCATGAAACGACGTCGGGTTATCTGCGTTTGTAGTTAGTCCGTAGATTTGGACCCAGAGGAGAGAGCTGCACAAAGAAGGTGTTTTCTTCTGTCTTTCGGCTCCTCTAGCTTTAAGTAGAGTCTTCAGCCATCTGTGCTTTAGTTGCGTATTATTTTTCTGACACCGTGTCTACCGTGACACCGTACATTTTGAAAACTTTAGTTTTAATGCGTTTGAGGGGAATTATCGATTGTTTTTATGTTGCATCACTGCATGCCGTAGCAGCATCAAGACCAGTATCAATCTAAATAGATGAGAAGTAGAAAAGACAACCCCTTGGTGTGTCCATAGATACGTATCACACACAACAGACGTAACGAGACAAAAACGGCCTAAAAGACCAAACAGAGAAGAAAGGGAGACTGGACCACAGTGAAACGGTATCATCGAGTACGGCTCCAGCTGGCGATTATTTTGATCCAGTTGGTCCGATTGGACTAAAAAATATCAGAAAATGTCGAAAAAGAGTTTCCCAAAGTCCAAGGTGACATCCTCAAATGTCTTGTCCGGTCCATAACCCAAAGATGTGCAGTTTACCAGAAAATATTCACATTTAAGCAGCTTTTTAAAAAAATGACTCAAACGTATTATCGATTGTCTAGTTGTTGATTAATTTAACTAATCTTTTTGAGTTCTGTTGCTGACATTGAAAACGGATTTCACCGTTGGATCATTATTATTTTTCTTTTTTCCCACTATTTTCAGGATATTACTGTTCATTTTATTCAGAGTTCAAATAGTTTAATAGTCTTCATATTATATTAATATGACACAATGTGCAGTTCACTTTGCAGACAAACAGCCCATAGAAATGGCCTTCAGAGGGCTCCTTTTTCCTTTCATACTTTGAATACACTGAATTTTAGAGCCTGAGCTTTTTCCCTTTTTTTTTTTTTACTGAAGTGAAGAATCAGTACTTCTACTTCTACTTTTACCTTTTCCTTTCATACACAAGTATCTGTACTTCTGCTGGAGTAAAGAGTGTCTTCTGATCAATACAAAATGTGCAAATACTCTTGCTCTCAGGAAGATGTATAATAGACTCACTAATTCTAAAGATACGCCATATAATAGTTATAATATAATGTACAAATAAAAATAACCTTCAGTATCCAGTTTCTTAGACTGGGAGCATAACGTTGAAGTAACATTCAACGGTTATCGCCATAATACATAACTAGAATAACAACAATATGACAAGGACAGATCTTTGTAATTATTTATGTGTATATGTTGTGGTGACGGTAAATCTTTATCAAACTCAACGGTGAAGGAAACCTTGGCAAGGCCTCCGTCCTTGCAGTGCAACCGGCTCCTGCAGGACTGCAGTGCACTTCAGTGTACATAAGCCTAGCTGGCACCCAGGTTGTGTTCCTATAAAATACTGTCTTTAAATTCTAAGTTTGTCTAATTACCATCACATCAAACAGAAACGTTTTGCAACAGTTTGCGATGCACAGTCCAATAGACTAGAACTACATTGGAGTTTGAGTCTCTCGGTTTGTTAACAGAAGTGAGAGTTTCCAGACTCCTGTTTCTAAAAACTAATTGGATACTGTTTAATCAGAGAGATATAAAGTTGTTTTTTCCTCACAACTGGATTCCGTGGTTAAGACAAACTAATTAATATAGATGAAGCCTTACACAACCATACATCTCTTCTTGTCGATATCCACCTGCGGTACTGAAAACAGAGAGAGATTTGCAAGTCAGATGTTTGCAAGTATGACACAAATCAGATTCTGATCATGTTTGAGGCACAGGTGGCAGAGTCCAGGATGTTGTCCTGACTCCTTAATGACGTGCTCTGCAGTACAACGCCCCACGTCTCCCGAATACACTAAGACCGCCGTTCCCAAACTTAGGGTCGGAGCTACTTTTATTGGGTCGCAAATTGTCAGGGTGAAATGCATGACAATACTATGATAAGAAGTAAAATAGAGGAAGAGCGTTCTCTGGACAAGTTTGTGAACAAGAGCAAGATGAAAACAATGTGATCAAGACAGAAGTGATGTAAAAGACACAGGAAGATGCAACAAGACAACAACGCAGACACAGTGAAACAGTCAGTTGTGTGATTTGTGTCTGTTAATTAGTGATTAGTGTTATTACTTCTCAGGGTTAAAAGTGATGACCATCTTCCTTCCTACTTTCCAGCAAAGTTAATTTAATTGAACAATGTTTTGACAGCGGAGGAGTCAATAAAAATATAGACGTTCATGATGTAGTTCATTTGAATTCGGGTCCCAAGGAGACATGAAATTGTTGTTTTCAGGATCTCGAGCTGAAAAAAATTAGGAACCACTGCTCTGAGAAAATCAAAAATGAAGTTAATCTCCAGTTGAGGGTAGGTTTCATCATTGTTGATGTCAGTTTCAGTTCATTAGGGCATGTGTTGAATAAGTCAGATCTCTAAGAATGACATGTGCTCGATACAAGTTCCCCGAGCACGAAGTGATGTCAAATTATGAGTTTTGTCTGAGCAACAGTTTAATTTGACAAAAATACACAACTTTCAAAAGTGAGAACTTCCTTACATTTAAAAAGCTGCTTTGTGTTTCGTCTCTTGGCCCTTCAGCTGAGCTAACTGGTTTTTTTCTCTGAACTGACTTAAATGGGTAATGACAACCGATCATTTACAATAAATCACTCCCGCTGTCACTCTACACTTTGCATCGATCCAATTAGTAAAAAAAAAAAAAAAAAAGAGGGGAAAATAAATTTTGCTTGTGATTTAAAACTATTGTACGTGACCGATGGTGACTCATACGACAAAAAAACCCCACCCAACTGCAGACGCTTTGAGGCGCCGTCAATAAACGGTGCAGATGGGGAGCGCGCTGGATCGTGCTCATGTATATCCAATGGAAACATAAAAGGAACAATTGAGTGCCCTTCATCGCAATAGACAGTTTACAATGGCCCCGGGGGAAGATGACGCACCAAGGGAGAAGAGACACAAGTGTTTTGATTAGTAATACTAATTATCTTCAGACCGTTAGCAAAGAAGAGAGAGCATTAAGTTAAATGGCCTGCTCCAAATTCTCTTTGATTCGGCAACATAAATAGCCAAACGACGAATCAGATCTTCGTCTCTCTCTTATTCTCCCTCCTTCTCTTGTCGTTTGACCGGCGCTCGAGCAAAATGAGTCAAGATCTTGTTCATTACGGTGAAACCAGACGACATTACGTTTCTTTCCCTCTAAATCAGACCTTTGTCAGACGAGACATCTTCAATACACAGCGCACACGAAAAGAAAAAAAAACAAACAAGCAAAAAAACAGGAAAAAAATGACAGCTCAGTTCAAATGAAAACACTCCCAGGTCTCTGCAGACCAGTGAATGGACTCCGGTGCTGCTGTCACACTTAAATGATAATTATAGCATATATTGTCACAGTGGATGCATCCTGACAAAACACAAACACGCCATATGCAGATTGGCCAGTTTAACAGGCTGAGGATAAATCAACATTTAGTGTGCACCGACACTGGGGAAATATTTATCCTGGAGGACAAACGATGTGTGTGACAAAGCAGCCATATTGGGAGAAGTAAATAAGGCAGATTAACCGTTCTGGTGTTCCGGTGTTCTGGTGATGTTGTGTTCCCAGACATGTTCTACTCAGACAGATGGAGGCAGTGAGACATGCAACCCTTATTGTTATCATCACAGACTGGGCAATGCGGCATTAGAATTAATCAAATGAAAATAAACCCAGCGTGAGGAGTGCTTCATTACTTAATCATGCAACTACCTCAAATGAAAATTAACAGGACTCCAGCTAGAGGCTGGTCGGTGGTGGATGATCTCCTTCTTTCAACTTCTGCCATTTTAAATCAACGGCTCTGAATATTTAATTCGATTTTTGTTCCTCTAATATTATCATCCAGGTCTGCTTTGCTTTTTTTTAACTCTCCAGCCTCGGTTCTAGCGCTCTCCCCGTACAGGTGTTTTTTTTAAAAACCCTCTGCTCTGTTTGCTTTAACTCCTCCATTCACACTCTGTCACAAAAAAATGGTGTGTTTCTCTTTTTTCCCCCTGTTTTTCTTTCTGTCAAACAACACAGCGTGATATTGATGTCAATCTGTTGGTATGGTCTAGCCGGTTAAATAAAAGGTCACAAAAAAGACTCTATATTCCTTTTCAGCAGCAACCGAAGCCACCCACATGTAATACTGTGCGCTGCATTATCAATCCTGATGAAAAGACACGAGGCAATCTTTCATCTAACCTAACTGAGAAATGTCATCTCTTTCACTCAGTCCTTGCCTGGGTTTGAAGCCATTTGTGTTTGTCGTTTCTTATGAATTATGAGGTGCACTCATTACACCCTTTAAAGCGGCAGCGTTCTTGAGGGATTACTAAAACCGAGAAGAGTTGAAAATAATCCTGTGCTATTTACTTTTTAAGAATTCATCGCACATCGCTTTGATTGGCTCACGTTGATTAGCTTTTTGAGGCTGCGATAAAAACATCATGCCGCGTCTAAGTGAATATCATATATTTCTCATAAGAAATAATGTGCGTGCAATCTTTCAAGTTCTAACAGCATTTGCCTCCTGGCAAAGATCAGACTGAGACACTGAGACACAGATCAGTGGAGGAGTCTCTGGGGAAAACGCAGTCTTCATCTCGCTCTCAATAATAATAACACATGCATGCTTACAGACTCAGATATGGAGAGATAGATACCGCATAAATGTTTTCTTTCTTTCTGTATTTCTTTCTTTCTTTCCTATTTCTACATATGTATGCGCGTATGCATATGTATGTATTTGTGGGCGTGGATTTCTATATTGTGTACAGTGTCACTACATGTTTCTCTGCTTATTTACACTGCATAATCGATGTGAAAGAACTCGGAGACAATGCAATTACAATCATCATTACCATAAAAACAACCTCTGTGTATATTCACACACCAGAAGGACCCATCTAATTGAATCTATTTCCTTTGCAGATGATGGATTCACCTTCTGTCATGGTGGATCTTGTCTGATTTCCATGCTGTGGAAATATGGTTTTATTTTCCGGCTTATCTCGACTCCCTCTACCTCATCTGCTGCAGCAATACTCTCTCTCTTTCTTTCTCTCTCTCTCCCTGCATCTCACTATCTATTTCTCTCTCTCTCTCTCTCTCATCCTCTCACCACCACCAGCAGAGAAATGATGGTAATTGGCCATTTTGGGCTTGGACAGCTGCTAACATGAAAGCGAAAGTAGCTTCAGCTTGGAGTGCTGAGCTCTAACCTCTTCAACAGTTTTTCCCCTAATAACTAGCACACCTCGTTTCTCTCGCATACTCTGTACTCACAATAAACTCGCATAAATACGCGGATGTGCTACCCAGGTAAAAACGGATAAACACATGAACACATAAGAGACATGAAGACGCATCACCTTGTCCGTACTGATCAGAACCGAGAGCTGAGACAGATGTATGTCTCCCACAAACAGATTAAAAACCCTCTTATCTTGCCTCTTAAAGCCTTTAAGCAAGGGCGATGTGCTTCACTGAATAATAAATGAGAAACTTCCACTGGACTTGTAGCTTTTAATTTAAAGAAAACCATTACCTAGCCAGTATCAATTAGGCATCCTGGAATTCTGTGGAGCTGGCCTTCGAGTGTGAGATCATGCTTTTTTCAACCTGACCTTTTTTTGCAAATATGTAAAGCAAATACAATCATCTCACCGTGTTAGGGTGGAAAATCACGAAACTGAATAGAGTGACTCTGCTTTTCTGCAGAACATCCCGAGGCTCGGTACCTTGTAACAGAGATTCAATCGATGCCTGTAGCTTTAATCACGTCTAACTTTAATGCTAGCCACATCTCCTTGGTCTAATTCTTTACTTTCACACCAAATTACTTTTTAGCCCTGGGCACATTATTTCAAAAAAATTGTATCTGTGGTCACAGCTTCAGCGCTATGACCATGAGCCATTGATTGACACACGGCTAAAAGCTGAATCCCAGCGGAGAGGATTCGAGGCAGGCACATATGGCTGGCTGCTTCTATGGAATTATAGCACATGTAACTACACCGTCCTTACAGAGAGCCCAGCCTGAAGCCTGAGGGTAGCTCATTAATTCGGAGCTTAAACTTGGGTGAAACCAGTGCGAAGGACTATCACGGCCCTTTATCGAGTTTAAATGCGGTTTCTTCTTGAACCTAGTATCTAATAGCAACCAATAATTCAATGAGAGAGTGAACCAAATCATGGGACTCTAGTAGATAATTAAAATCCTCTCAGCAAATTTGGTCAATTTCATTTCATCATTTTTGATCAAATCTTCTAGTTTCACTCTATCACTTTGATTCCCCCCCGAAACCTGGATTTGCCTGTGTGGTGTTACGCCTGAAATAGACAATTGTTCACCAATGTACGCTATATCTGATTTTTAATAAGAAAGGATTGTCTTATGATCCACCGTTCCACCTTGCAACGTGCATGTATGACGCTGTGAAAGAGCCAGAGTGCCATCATGTGGCAGAGATCCTCAACTGCAGGTTGGCGAAAAATACAGGACAGGGGACACTCCATAGGCGGTTTAAAATAGTCAAATTATGTGCAGAGGGACAGTATGTTTCAGTGAAATGCAGCCTCGTATGTGGATATGACCCCGTGTGACGTGTATTTGTGGATATCCGTCCGTTTGGATGGGGAAAAAGGGCATTCACACTGAATAAAAAAAGACACCCAGTAGTTTGATTTGGTTCCTCTAGATGTCTCTCTTTACCCAAGTGCATCTCGCTTTTAGATAACTGGTCATTTCAACACCCTCTTCATGCAGTTACATCACCATAACTGAAAGAAAACTAGGCATCTAGTCAAGTATGAGTACATGTGTCTTAGTGTTTGAAGGGGGTGCATTGAATCCACGTACCGGTATATTCAAAACAAACTCTGCTCATTGGCCACAGGATTTGTTTGCATGTCTATGCAAGATGTGCTTTTTGTAGACGTGAAAATGAACTTGTAGAGGATCATTCGTAAAGGCAAAATGATTTGAACATCTAGGATGAGCATTAAGCGTTGCTCTTCCTTTTGTAGACTAAGGTCGAGTTTCAGTGTGGCTGGACTTCATAAAATAACAAATGTGTTTAGTCTACTTGCTCAAAAATACTGAAGCAGCGTGCAAATTTCCCGAATAACAGCGCCATTCCTCGTTTCACTCCCCTTCTCTGATAAGACAGAGGATGTGCAGCAAAAGAAAGGGAAAAAGAGCCACACGCTGGCAACGCATATCCCTCCGCCTCTAACTAGGACATGGTAAAAGTAGCTGTGGAAGGGACACAGAGCGTGCGAAGGAGGGTGGGATTATATCTTGTTATAAATGAAAGGCGTAATAATTTGGCTACTGCTGAATGTCTGTTCAAAAATGGAGGGGGGGGGAGGGGGCTACCCAAAGCTAAACAGCACTGAGGACACTGACCAGAGCCAGAGGTCAGAGGTCAACGTTCATCAAGGAGATAAAAAAAGACAAGGCAAAGAATGACTAAAAGGAATGAGGAAAGGAGGAAAGGGGAGAATTAACAGTTAACTGTTAATAGCACTGCTAATTGTCTGCTATTTGGCTTTAGATCTCCACCCTTCACTTTAAGCAGCAATATTTACACATTGTGCTGAGAACGCACAGAATGACGCACAGTGTTTGATCATCTACGCCTGTTAACATCCATCAGTTCATCAATGACCCACTTCAGGGTTAGGGTTGCATTTGAGCCGTGTTTTTACTGATGTTTAGGTTGTGTTTTAGCTGCTACGTGTTAAACCCAGAAACTAGAAGATGTTCCCTTTCAAATGTAAGTGTAATACATGCACACGGGCCCAACACTTCTCCTGCTGTAACCCCAATCCTAAACGAGGGTTAGGCTCAGGGTTCCACGAAAAGAGTGGATGTTAAAACGTTAAACTGTAGATTAGTACCATTGCTGACCACGATCCCACCCTTCATCATCCCCTCTCCTGGGATTTCCCGGTCACAAACTCTCTTCCCCGTGCAAGTGGAAGCACCCAAATGAGCGGAAATGGTGTTTTGTGAGGCTGCTTTTCTGTCACTGCTGCTGACCCACTAAAACACAGCCAAGTCCAGCTCAGCCCAAGGCCTGTACAGCAAGACACAGAGCCAAACTAACGATCACACAGAAACAACTCCCTGGTCTCACGCTTGACTTCAGACAAGGACGTTTGTACAAAAAAAAAAAAAAAAAAAAAAAAGCGGAGAGAATGTCTCTTGATAATTCCCTCTGACATACTTTTTCAGTTTGACTTTCCTCAGGCACTGCAGTAGTTAACATTAAACTACTTTCAAACACTGACTTGATTAAACATATTACTGTACCATACTACTGTCATAATCTTCCTTTTTAGTTCATCCTCGCATAACAAGTAAGACAACACAGCTGTGACTTTCTGTGGAAAATCAATATAACAGTCCTGTGACGTGACCTTTTGATATTCTGTTCTGTTTCTCGATTGTTTTGCACCGTCAGATGAATTTATACGTTACTTGTTATTGAAAATGTTCGTTTTTGTCATTCGTTTAAATACAGCTTATTTCCTGGTTACATTTTTAAATCGAACATTTCATGTGTCTTTTGCTTCATTTTTACCTCGCATTTGCAACCAAGAAAACCCCGACGCCGTCACAAGTCACATTTAAGGCAAATGTTCACTTTTCACTACTGTCACACTGGTCTAATAATTATTTCCAAAGCTGTATATTAACCATAACCCTTTGCGATGTACGTTCTCCCACGAGCACAATTGACCACATTTTTCCAAGTATTCAAGCCACAATACCCGTTATCATAGCTGCAACTAAAGTAAATGAGTAAATTGCTCATCCCTCTAGCCAGTCTCGTCTAATTACTCTCAGCCCTGCATAAACCATCTCTCTAAAACCACAGCTCATCTGTCTGAGGGCTTATTTGGGGGGTTGGGATGAAGGTAAGTAGAGTGCAGGGGGATTACAGTTTGCCTTTGGTGGATCACATCCACTACTGCAGCAATGCATGCATATCCTATCAGCGGTTAAGCCCAAGAGTGTGGAGTGAGACAATTCCAGGGACCAAATAAAAAAAAGAAAAAACCCAATACTGTGATGTGAGAGGGAGGGAGCGAGGCCCTGCAACAGCACACGGGTCACGCAGTAGTCCAGATCCTGCGGTAGTCTGTCACATGTCCCGCCTTTAGGGGGTGCACTTCAGGGTTTTTCTAGTTAATGAGAACTAAGATTAAATTCAGACTAGCAGTAACAGAATGCAACACAAACTGAAACATATTTGAATTGCGGGTAAAATCAGCTGCATTAATGGTTCATAGTGTATAAGAGTAAAAGGGCGTTGCGCAATGTGGGACCTTTCGTAAACAGTGGTTTTGTGAATCACACTCTTTTAGCCGACATTTCTCAGCTTCAATAAGTACATGCTTTCCTCGTGGTACATGAAAAGCTCAAACTAGGGCTGCAACTAGTCACTATTCTGATGGCCGCTGAACTGCTCGCTCTATAAAACTGTCGATCGGCGTTTCCCAAAACCCAACGCGACGTCCTCAAATGTCTTGTTTTAGTTCACAACCTAAAGGTATTCACTTTGTTGTCACAGAGGAAGAAAGAAATCCAGAAAACATCCACGTTTAAGAAGCTGGAATCAGAATTTGTACTTTATTTCTCAAACTGATTATTGATGATCAAAATCAATAATCAATGGTTGCAGCTCTAACTCAAGCTAACACCAACACGAAATGAAAACTAAACTAAAACTAGTCAGTTCCTCAAAATAAAACTTATAGACTAAATAAAAACACAAACTAATAATTAAAAGAAAACCATAATAATTCTGATGACTGACTATTTGTGTAATAAATATTACCCGCAGGCATAAAACCCTTTGTTAAAATGAGACAGGAAAAGTCAAACAAACATCTAACAAGAAAACAGAAGGAGAATTGCTGACAATAGGCAACGGTAGTGAATTACTCGAACCCACACTTGATGGTCAGCTGAGTGATCCAGTATACTCTGAGATAATGCATTACAAGCAGAGGAAACAGTGCAGACGGCAGACAAATGGACCTACACTCTGTTTAATAATTTATTAAATACAGCATATTACACTCATGTTGATAATGTGCACATACTAGTACTTGTACTGTAGACACATTTTTTCAAATTTAAAATCTTATTGCTGCACGTCGAACAGAATGATTTTTTTTTTTTCTCTTTTAATTTCATACATTGTGTACAAAATGAAATGCAGCATCCTATGAAAAAACACAAAAACGTCCTTTGTGCTACAGAAGTGATGTTAAGGTTCGGGAGGTGACGATGAGACACATGCTACTCAATGGACACTTGGCAGAACAAAGAGACACTGAAATTCCACAGGAACGGGAAGTCAAGAACCCCTCATGCAGTGCGTTACTGAAGGCCGCTCGGATCTGCCCGTTTCCTCTATGCCAACTCATACGCGGTAGCCAGCCCCTCGATCATCGTTGGCGAAAAACGAGACAGACCGACGACCAGGTTTTTATTAACGATACTGTGCATCTCGTAAAGCAACATCCACCGCGTCAAACAGCCGGCGTGTGCACCCTCTGCCTTCTTTATGTGCGTTACTTCATTCACATCACTGTATCAAGCACCCTCGGACTCACATACAAAAACAAACCACTGACATTTTCACAAAGAAAACCTCATGGAATTCTTCTTTTTTTCTGCTCTGCCTTTGGGATATATTTCCATATATAGAATGAAATGAAGTGGCTTGCATTAAGGAATTAGAGGCATGACAGAACCAACTAAAATAGTGCAACTTCACATTCCTTGTCATTAATTAAATATCTCTGTATTTTACATTTATAGAACTATTTGGTGCATGTAAAAAGGTAGAATGTGTGAAAATAAAAGTGCGTACAGAAGACTTAAAGGAGCGTGATGATACGACAAATGGTAAAAACATCTACCAACAGTAGATGTTGGTAGACTCCTGTAGTTTTCAGCTACAGGAGTAAAAATACAAACTAAAGGAAAACAAAGCAAGAAAATTCCACAGGAAGAAAATGGGCAATTAAAGAAAATCCCTGAGGGCTAAAAATCTACTGATGAACAAAGATGACTGAATTTTCATGTACAGTACTTATGTTAGCTTCAAATAAAAAAAAAAAAGTCATTGCACAAGGTAAATCTTTTAGCGAGCTAATGCAACTAAAGACATTGAGCACAGATTCAACTATGCTTGTTATTTAATAAGCATATTCCATTGAGAGCATGATTACATACAATGCCTTGTTAGTTCGACGGAGGAATACGTAAATTCATTTTGAATGCAGCACAAGCACATGCTGTATTCAACGAGATGTGCCCTTCAAACGAGAAACTGAATGTTTTTACTTTTTTGCTTGTGGCAGGAGAGAGACGGGGCGAGGGATGGAGGGTGAGGATGAAAGAGGAATGAGAAGGTGAAAGGAAGGATAAAGGCAAAGCTGAAGGCGATCAGGTAGAGAAGAAAGGCATTAAGGATGGATAGAATGCAGGAAGGCAAGGCGGAAAGAGAGGAAAACGGTTAAAGTAAATGAGGATGGAGGATCGGTAGGGGGGAAAAAAGCGAGGGAGGGGCAGAATTAAATAGACGTGGAAGGAGTTAAAGATGCAGAAACAAAAAAAATGGACGGAAAGTATTAAGAGAAAAGGAAAAGGCAGAAACGAGGAGGAGGAGGTCAAACTAGAGGAGGGTGTTCTCTTATCAGGAGAGGTCTTCGAGTCGGTTGCCTTGTTCGATGACCGCCTTAGCAAACTGCTTAAACACTCGGTCCATGTAAGTGCTCTGTCGAGGCCACAGGCCTTCCAGGAAACCAATATGGCCCCCGTGACAGGTGATGAGCAGGGCCAGGTTGGGATTCTGTTTCACTGCCTCCACGGGAATGGCTGCAAACAAAACACAGCAAGTTCTCATTTACATTTGTAAAAACCTTCTCTGTGGACCAGTGGACTCAGTAAAACCTAGACTTCCATTACTTTCTGTAACAGTTACTGTATGACTTTATACTTAATCATTCATTCTTTTTTTTCCCCATATGGAAATGCGATATGACACACGTCCTAGTATCAAAAGTGATGTTGCCATACATGTAAACTATTCTCAGGGTTGGCCGATACGGCAAAAAAACACTAAATCTTACGTTTTTGATCATTTTGATAGATGTTTTTTTTTCTGTCTATATGAACCCAAGACAAAGCATGATTCAATTTTTTTCTGTATCAAAAGTATATGCTGTGTATTTGCATGTCACTCACTTATTCAAAAATAAATTCAAGGAAAATAAAGCAGTAACATGGTCACAATAAATACATTACAACAAACAAACAAACAAAGAGGATGCAGTTTGAATTTGTGAAAAGCAAGAAGGGTCTCCAGAGGAAGCACTCATCTTGATTTTAGGAGTAATGTGTTTTTCAGATCATTCAAATAAAAAAAAACATGATATATTGCCCAGTTGTAACAATATTATTCTCACATATACACACATCCTCTGGATAAATACTGAGCTAAGTTTATAACATGTACCAATTACTCATTTTAATATTAAAATGCATATATGTACACATATGAAAAATATCTACATGATTAATTTTTATATGCTATAATGCTGTACATAAAATATACATGTGCAGGCTAGACACATACAGTATATATGTGAATATATGAAAATGCTCCAATATCTAATAGGATCCATACATGGTCTGAACATGTCTACATATGTTTCATACAATTCATGTACATATATTACATTTAATTATGGGTATTAAAAGAGGTTTGTGAGAGTGACTGCACAGGAAAACCTGTTTTGTTGCATTTGCCTCGGACTCACCGTGAGAAGGGGAAAAGACATCATCAGCAGCGTTCAGACACAGCATTGGCACCTGCACAGATTTTAGCCTGTGGACAGGACTGGCATCGCGGTAGTAGTCATCATTGGTAGGATAACCAAACATGATGGAGGTGAACCTCTCGTCAAACTCTCGAATGGTCTTTGCCTGTAGGGGCAGGGTAAACGGATGGGTTTTTGCTACCTTATTTAATCAGATCGGCATATTTTTGGCCACTGAAAACAATCCCTACCTTCATGACATGATCGATGTCGTAACACTTCTCAAGCACGGGTCTGTGTCTGTAGGGGAGAGTGAAGATAAAACTGTCACCGACTGCTGCCAGGGGGAAATGACTTGCATCTAAAAATGTCCCTCTAAAATGCTGACGAGGTTGTAACAAAATAACGAGTGAACAATCAAGCTAATCCCTCAAAGTAGTACTACTAAAGGATCAGTGTGCATTTTACACCAGGCCTGGCTACAACATAATTTATGGCAGGTATGTTAATTATCTTAACAGGCTTTTTAAATCAGCATTCATTCAGGTAATCTTTCACTAGAATATAAATATAATAGCTTAAAGCTTAAGTGTTTTAGTTCATAGCTGCCTAGCACCGGCAGCAGGTTAGCGGTTGGGTTAATCCCATTCTGACCTGTGCACGGAGGCTTGTAGGCAGCTGGTGAGGTAGGAGTTGAAGAGGAAACGGTCCAGGGGTTTTTCTAGTGAAGCGGTGCACTCGAAAACATCCCAGCCTGCTGAGAAGACTACCACCCCTTTGAGGCAGGTTTCCCGGCCTTTACGCCCCAAATAGTTGGCCAACATCATCCTGAAAGAGGAAAGAGGGCGAAAGAAAGAAAGGGAGAAAGACGGGGATCGGGAAACATTCCATTTTTGACCAATCCTTCACTTTATAGGATTAAAGCTGTGCAGTAAAAAAAAAATACCATCTTTGCCTGCTTCACTTAACTGTATGAAAGCACTGACGTGTCTAAACCACACACACATCTGCAGCACACACACCCCTAATGCTGTGAACACTGCATGTAATGTTTCATCTTTAAATCAAGGTTCAAATAAGATGTATTGCCAAATGCATTCCTTGTTTTCTCGAGGCTTGTAAAAGTATGGAAGCCCATTTCTGCCACTGTGATGAAAAAAGTCCTGTGAGTTGATATAATGGGTTAGTATCTAAAAATAATGAATGAATCATTATTGTCCTTCGCCTTTGTTTTGAGTTGGAGTTTCTACTGTTTTCAGGCTTTTTTCCACGATTCAGCGCACAGATTGATCCGTAATGAAAACTGCAGAGAGCAAACACCTCAACTTGTGTATCTTTAATTAGCAGAGATGTGCCCACACATCTGAATAGTGCGCCTCCAAACTCCAAAACAGGCTGCCACATTTACTGCCACACAGACCCACCTGAGACCCCCAACTCAAGATTTCACCCTTGATATCATTAAACATTGACTCAATACTTTTCAAGTCTCAAAGATTTGAAGGAAAAGAGAGAGACAGAGCGAAAATGAGTTTGCTGTGAGTGACAATTTGTGCCGGGCTTTTGTGAACTAGTTTTTGCAGCGAGGCTTATTTGCATAGAAAGGGGTTGAATTCACGCAGAGTGTATGAATATTGTCTAATTTACATCCATGCAAATGGTAAAGGCGCACCATGGTGCTATTTGCATGGCAGCGGAGTTTGCAGTGAATTTCATCCCTGCTTTGTGGTGCTTTGTGAATTACATATTTACATATATTTTGTCTCATTTGCACTGGTTTTAGTGATGCAAAAGCCGTTCAATCCCTTGGTGGTTCTGGCTCTAAGGCATTATTTTGACAAAGAATGTTATTATTTTATCTTATCATTTACCACATACTAAGTCACTATTTTGAGACATTAACTCATTATTTTGACAGTTTCTTATTATTTCTGAGCTACTGACTCATTATTTCACTATTACATCAATATTTGAAGGTATTAACTCTTTATTATTTTGACTTAGAGTATCTATTTTTCATCAAAGTGGCGGACATGGGCTTCCATATTAAAGAGATCGTTTCACTTCTAAACCCAGAGGAAGTGTCTAATTGCATCCGCAGGATGCTTCATATCTCCCGTTGAACTCATCACAGACCGCGCTCATTAGTGAAGCTTTATGCAGTTAAGATGAGTCGTATTACAATGCATTAGGTGATTTCTAGTTATTAATATAATATGTTCAGTGTTCAGAGCCCAGCTACCACTGAAGCCACCAATAAATACACGAAGAGTTCTTGTTCAGCTCTAAGTTGCAATCTGGGACTTCTTGTAGACATCTTTGAGTATTGATAAGTTTAGTCTGCTGATAGTGAGTGGCTTCATTACCCGCCCATGGATACTCCGGCAGCCATGATCGGAGCAGCCTCATTGGTCCTCTGGATGTGTTCAATAACAGTCTCCAGATCCTCCGTGTTAGCAGCACAGTATGTCCTCGGGGTCTGAGTGGGACAGGGAAGAAAACGTTGATGAGTCTACACAAATAACACAGGCGTGATAAGTGACATATGAAAATGACATATTATTATGAAATGAACACCATCTTCCTGAGTCACATTCAGTGACTGATGGTCATTGTACTGGGATATGAAGCCAGATACATGAAGCCACATAACGTTGTTTACAGTGAGAGAGCAGGAGAGAAGGTGCTGAATAAAGGGCAGGTTCTTTCTGTCTGAGGCTGCACATGTGCTGGTCTCAGCTAATGTTTTTCCATCTTTGAGGAAGATCAATCATTAGCGTTCTGCTGGTGCTGTACATTAATGCCAGACGGATGGTAAAAAGAAGTCAGGAAATGCATGTGAGGCAGCAACATGATTTACTACGTAAATGGCCTTCAAAACAAATATAGACTACATATCTGTATTATGCCTATGATGGGTATTATATTTCATTTTCCACTGACGAAGGTACTCATCGCTTGACATCCATGCAGAGGTGCACTCGATTAGTTTGTAAATGTTGCAAACTTTCCAGCTTATCTTGAAAAGGAAAAGTTTAACTTACTTAAACAGCTTCACAGGCAGAGCAGGTTACTTAACATTATAAAACAGAACCAACTTGAGCCCATTTCCCAAAATCTCCATTTCTCAGGATGCCGTTGACTCTTCAGCTCTTCAGTGCCCTTCATTAAAATTCAAGCAGAAACTCAGGCAAAGGAAATTCCTGTTTTTCTACACTGGCTCCTCTGATCGATCTCCACAAATTTAGGATGTATTATGTATTGTTTTGACTTTTTTAAATTGAGGTACTTGTACTTTACTTGAGTTTTGGAGGGACATATTGTACTTCTTCCTCTACTACATTTATTTGAAAACTTTTTGTTGCTAGTTACTTCTTCTAAAAGCTGAAAACAACTTGAAAAAGACCACAGAGGTATTTGGGGACATGTTGTACAATAATATGGTGGATTTTGCTGAAAACTATTTTTTTACTGATGTTTTTTAAATGAAATTTTAGCATGTAATAATAGATGTAGGCCTATGGATTTAAACAATTCTTTAAAATAAAGCATTTGAGCATAGATTTCTGAAAATACGAGGTGCACTTTGCTGTACAAAGACAGGGAGATTGCAGAGTTTACGCAAGCGCACTTGAATGCACCATACGAGTTGTGCGTGAGGACAGAAACAGCAGGAGGCAGTTTATTGAGGAGTGATGGGTGAAATATGGAATTCGACAAATATAATAGCAGAATGGAACTTATTGGCAGGAAATATTGTTTTTTTTCTTGATTAACTGGTTTTGACGCTATTATATAGTGTTCTGACTGGAGGAAAAAGCTTGCAGCATACTGTGTTGCTTTCTCACGAATTATAAGCTGACAGATGATGGATTTAGTAGACTTCAGCACCTGCAGGTTAAACTCGCATATTTGGCATCAGTAAATGATTGCAAATGACTTCCATCATCCTCATTTGTTTCTGGATTGCTACAATAAAGGAAGAAACATGTCCTAAACTCCAGAGTTCATTGTTTTAATGCTCACGTTTTATCAATGTATTAATATTCTGGAGGCTGGATGGGCAGCCTCGGTGGGCCTTTAGACACTTTCAAACACAAGATGCCGGTAGAAGGAGGAGCACATTTAACGGCACTGAATCAGACTTTGATACGGCGTGTTTCTCCACAGCAGTGTAATGTAATAGGTTCTTTGCGTGGTCCAGAAGTAGGGCACTAGCACTCAGGACAGCGTTTGAGGCAGAGGGCATCCTTCCCACAGCGGCTCATTTTAAAGGGTTGGCCTACTTAAACAATAGACAATATGCACACTAACTGGCCACAGAGAAAACACTCACAGGACCATACAAATGCTAAATCCTTTGCGTAGACTATAGCACAATTCCCAGCTGAAATGAGGTAGAAAATTCCCTCCTTAAACCACCGCCTGACACAGCGCCAAGGTTACTGAGTTCTAACTCAGCTGAGCCGTGTTATGAATCAAACTGAGCAACACTGGACACTTTACGTTTGTGTCACATTTTTTTATCTGCAGCTGAGACATAAAGACAAACCACGACAAAGACAGCAGTGGGACACAGACCGGCCATTGATTCAGATTTACCCCCACTCGGAGGAACATTAGATTGATTGTGCCTGTAATGAAACACTATTTGTGTTTTAAATGCAATCTCTGTACGGTGGTGATGGTATGATTAGACTGGGGTGATACAGTCGTCCATAAAGACAGCGGCTCGGTTCACAGAGCAAGAATTAAAAAAAAAAAAAAAAAGCCCATTTTTGTTGGCTAAATATATACTCAAGTGTAAGGGGACAGATTAAGCCAGGTGTCAGAACAGCATGTGCTTGACGAGGTCATATTTCTGTGGATCGGCATTAAAATACAGAATCTGCCTGCAACTTAATCCCTGCGGTGCAACAACATTGTCTGTGCAGGGCCTGTTTATGCTCCCTGTGGGCTCAATGACACGTGCGCAACAGACGCGCTTTGCACTGGCTGAAGCAATGAAAAGAACAGCACCAGTAAGCAGCTTCATACTGGGAAAAGTCGTGTCCGTCTGGCGAAAAGGAACCGACAAGAGTGACAGGTTAAAGTCCGAGTAATATGTAATATTCTTACCAGGAGCGTTTCACCGGAAACCCCTCTGTTGTTGAATACCACACATCTGAAATACACAAATGAGTGATCACGATGAGTAGATTTCATTGATAAAGTCAATAGTCATAACATCATTTGTCTGTTCTGATCAGATAATCGTGTTCTGTCAAATAATCACATAGAAAAACATGTGCTTAATCATTCTTAAATTGGAATACTTTCTGATTTGGGGATTTGTGACTTTTTAAATTTCATTTCATTTTACAGACAAATGAGTTCATGGTAGTGTTACAGAACTGTCTCCATACTATAATACTTAGTATACTAATACCATATTTTAACTGAGTCTTGTTTCTGGATTTTATTTCAATTCCTGTCAAGACCACAACTGTGACAATATCACTAAATTACCTGTCCCCTGTCTGATTTATTTGTTAACGTCATTGCTATGAATTGATGTAAGAACGTACTCCTTCAAATGCAACCCATAAGTTGACTCGTTTCTAATTTCTAAGTTTTGGAGAAGAAGTCGTGGTTGTCTAGGGAGATATGAGCCACGTTGTTGGCAATAAAATCAGGCATGTGTGACAACAGCGCCCGAAAGAAAACGCACAGCTATGTTTACTGAGACGACTGAGACCACTTTTATCTGTGCTTACGAATCATAAAGGTAGTGTAAGTGACTCTACCAAAGCTAGCTGGCTAACATTAAATTGCAATGTCAGCCCGTGCAACTATATAATCGCAAGAGACTGCAACTTAAGGGTCCAGTGTGTGTCTGGTGATATTTTGGATAAAGTGACAATGATTAGTAATATATATTATTGTCCTTTTCACCCAAATGTGCAGCCCTCATTCAAAGAGATTTAGCCAATATTAGCTGTACTTCATTAGTTAAAAGTATAATAATAGATAATTGACTGTAACAAAACGTTGGATTACGTGTGAGCGTTCCTCTATTTTGTGTCAAATTACTCATTTTGGTGAGCATGTTCAAGTAAATACATGGTGGCCCGAATTCCTTCACACAAATGTTTCTTTTTTGTTTGTTTGTGTTTTTTTTTATTACACTGGGAATATCTGTCCTTGTGAAGAGCGTTCTGTTTTGCCGAAGCATCAGCATCCCTTTTCGGCCCACATCTCTCACCAGTCATCTATTATCTGGTTGAGCCAGACCTGCTGTTTCTATCTGTGTAACTCAGCAGTAGGGCTGGGCTAGATTGGGGGGTGGGGGGTGGGGGGCGGAGGGTGCTTACACACAAACTCACACACACACACACACACACACACACATTGCAGCATAGACTCGGAAGCTGGTATGAACTAAGCTGCAAAGCTTGTACCAGGATAAGCTGTAATTCATTAAGCTACACGGACAGGGGTGAGGGGCGGAAGATGGAAGATGCTGAGTTTGTCGGCTCTTTTCCCGTGCCTTCCAAAATCTGGATGAAAGAATGAGTGCAGAGAACACAGAAAGGGCCTATTGGTGAGAGAGAGAGAGAGAGAGAGAGAGAGAGGGGGAGAAAGGGGGAGGAAAACTGCCTCTCTCTGCAACTCCTGAAGCTTGTGCTTCGCTTGGCTGTTTACAAAAGCAGCTCTTGACACAGAGCTTTGCTGCCCACTTTATTTGTGCACTTCGCCTGAATTAACCCCAAGCCCCTGTCAAAAATGTATCTATTATATTACATTACAAACTTGCTATAAAAGTGGTTGTTTTGTTTTACACCTGAATTCAAGCATTCTGGGTCCGATTCGACTACATATCTGTATTCTAGATGATCAGTACACTGGAGCGTAGGGTGGACAGAGTATCAGTTTTGGATTCAAGGCCTGTGTATGTGTGTGTGTGTGTGTGTGTGCATGTGTGTGCGCAGCGCTGAACCTCAGCCAGGGGATGTGGCCAAGACCACCCACCTATAGCCCAGATCCCGGCTCTGCTGGACCATGTGCAGAATGTAGGACTCTCGGCTGGTGCCGGTCAGACCAGGGAGAAGGAGGACAGTGGGCCTGCTACAAGGGTCGGGATGAGAGACACTGTCGTCGTTGTCAAACCAATCCAAAGAGATCTGTCCTCCATCTGCTGCCTTAATAAGCTCACTGCAGAGACAAGGAGGACACGCAACTCAGCAGTGGGGATCTGACCGCTATCTCCTATCTGTATTGCTGTGTGTAGAATTATTTGTCTCATTCGCTCAAGGGAAGGCATGAAGACGTACAAATGAGCTAGAGTTGACACCGAACTTGAATCCACACATCTGCTTTTAAGTTTTTAATGGTCATATGAATTGTTACACAAACCTCTGCTTCCATTGTCTACATCATTTGTGAATACATTTTATTCAGTCATCACACATAAGGCAGTAAGTATAAACAGTACAGACAGTAAAAAACAAAGTCAACAGCCTTTGCATTCAGTTGTGAGTGAACGGGCAGAAGCTAAATGCTTTTATATGCCTGCCTACATTCGTATTAGTTAAAGCTGCCCTCCAGAAATAAGAAAAACAGAAGAGAAAAATCATCCACACTTGTAACCCTCACAGACAGATTTGTAAACTTTTCAAAAGCGAATTATACATTTTTAAATCCAAATATTGGCATTGCTATATGGATCAAACCCCTACAACGGAACAACATAAATTAACCCCAACAAAAGAAATGCTGTTATGTGATAAAAATACAAATACCTCTCAGATCATATTTGCTCTCATGTACTGATAAAAAAACTTTTGTGCACAGTCAGGAAGTGATTTTGATTTTGCTCAGAATATTATTTGCATTGTTTTATAACAGACTAAATCATTACACTTCTTAGCATAAAAATTATGAGCGTAATAATCAGCCTTATTAATAATTTATTGAATTTGGAGACATTTGTCAGGTCGACCCCCACAGTCCCACACAGTAATCTGTATAAGGAAGTTTAAGTGTGCAGTCAATTACATACAATGCGTTATAATTTATTATATCCCTACATTTACACGGGATTGCTATTAACTTTGAAATATCTTCTTTAACCTAATCAATAATTAGTGTGGTTCGTCCCGGTCTGTTCTAGGTAAAGTGAATCTATCACAAGCACTGCCAGAGGGGAAATGGATACAGTACGCGAGTACAACGCTCGCTGACATTTCCCTTGCGACAATCTTATCTGTGTGCTGAGCAACACGCAGCAATAGATAAGAAGGAGAGCATCATTGCACCAGTGGATTCTTATGGTCAATCAGTTTTTTTGGCTACAGCCCTTACTCGGCAGATGAGGTCATTCAGACCCAGCACTGGTGCATCTCAAAACCTGCATCACACACACACACACAAAGCGGTGAGCCAACTAGGACTGCCGTCAGCATGAAATTACAGAACCGCCATGAAATATACACCTGAAGCCAGACTTTAAAGTCGACCAGGGCCAATGCAGAATGACCCGCGGTCAAAGTGGGAGGGGGCCTGGTGCTAATCCTCTGCTCGGACAATGAGTTGAGTGGAATTTCAGCCGGGCAGACAGGCTACGACAAATAGGACAGTTTTCACAGTGTCTGTCCTTGGGTCAACCTTGTGTAACTTCATTAGGGTGGGGTGGGGGGGGCTCTCTCCCCTGGAGGAAATGTGATAATAACCTCCGCGAATGTGACCATCACTCTTAACCAGTTTGCTGGATGGATACAGCCCCTGTGCATTATGGGAATATTTGTCTCCTTGACTAAGGAGACAGCATATAAATGTCCTTGAATCCGTATAAAGGGTATAAAAACTCAAATTGACGATTTAAAGACCACCATTAGTACAACAACAAAAACGTATTGATAGTTAGGCTTGATCGGTTAGGTTTGTTTTTTTGATCGCCTCCTAAATAAAAATTCAGATAAACAGATCCATTTCTTTGTGCTACAACCAATACTGATGATGCACACTACTTTGCGGTCACTGTAGAAAATTTCAATTAAGTCATTTGTATTATTCTGCCAGAGAACAAATGAAAATACAACGAAATGAATTATATAGTAATGTAAAAATAATACCTAAGCCATTTGTGTGTAATTAATACAAAATAAGCTCTTTATGAAGTTTAATATGCTTTATGCAGGCAGGGGGTAAAGAATGCAGTGCTAATAAATCTTCAACAGAATGTACATTATCGTGGGGCGTGCAGGGTGGCCGAAGCCTGCGCTGCTGCACAAAAGATCTCTTTCTCCTTTGAGGTTTTGAGTCTTGGCTAAGAAGAGACCAGGATTTTGTTTCCAGTTGTGAAACTTGCAAGAAAGAAATCCAGAAACAGGCAATGGCAGCTTTTCAGTGAGCGAGCTATAGTTTTGAAACATTTCTCAATAAACCTATTCACAGTGGGAATACGAGGCTTGTAAGTGTTTTCTCTGGCATTTAATTACTCTGACATGCCGAAAAAAGCTGTCAAATAAAATGTAAATTAACAGCACCGGTGCCCGTCACAGCTGAACTTTGAATTCTATCGACTTCACTTGCCTCCACTGCACGTTTTAACCAGATGAAACAGCCGTGAGTTGTGTTCACAGTTTACAGTGCGCGTACATCGGCCGTGGTAGGGACTTACTTCCTGTAGACGACACCGGGTTTGGCTGTGACAAAGGGTCTCAGTAGAGTCTGGATGCGGCTTTCCCAGCACCAAAAGGTGGGGTAGTAGGTCTCCGACACCACGGGGCATTGCTCCCTCAGAAACTGGTAGAACTTCTTGCCCCCTGAGATGAGCTGTGGCTTCTGTGAAACAGAAGAGGATAAGACACGGTTTAGGTTTAGGATCTCACGTCTCTCTTGTGTCAGCTACTGTTCAATGACGTTATCTTCCTGTGATGCATGTCTTGCTTTCAACTGTAAGCTTTGTTTGTGTTTAATACGTCAACGATGACCTTAACTTTGTCAAGAGTGCGAATACAAATAGACTGAAATTGTAAAGCGCGGCGAGAAATTGAGCATCCAAATGTGACAGCCAACAAGATAAGAGGATGACCTATGACCTACCGACCTACTGTAGACCTTACTTCAGGCCCTTACGCACACGTTAAGGCATATGCATCTCTTTTCCATTTAATGCAAAACAGGTTTGTTGTGCAGCTATCATTGCAGGCTAATTATTTTGTCTTTAAGTCATTATACAGGACACAACATTAAGATATTGCCTTGCATCTTGATTTTTTTTTTTTTTTTTTTGTAATACAATTCTAATATTAATTAAACTCTTATATGTTAAGCCCGATGAACAAATAGATTGCATTTGTATCACATCATCGTTGCTCGATCTCCAGTAAATGATGTAAATGATGGCAACTTAGTGTGAATTACATAAGACCTTCCACCGGCATTTATAGCTAACGTTACAGTATGTTAGCTTAGCCAATGCCGACTTTTCACCGCAACTGTCTTGCTGTGTGTTGATATAATGCACTCAATGTAGTATAGTAATTTTTTTTATTATTATTATTATTATTATTATTTTATTCCAGCTATACAGACGGATTTAAAAAAAAAAAAATGTCTGTTTTACGGCCGGACACCCACGCCACATGTGCAGGCGCGTAACGTTAGCACACACCGGTGCACAGATGCAGACCAATGGAAAACCTCCCGTCAGCAAACGCAGCAGTCCGGTTACCGCCGCTGACACGACGGCGACGCCGCTGCTTGACGCGAGCCGAACGAGCAGGGCTTAAAATAAAGACGAAAACCAAAAAAAAAAAAAAAAAAAAAAACCTGTCAGACCATAAACTGTAAATGAACGTTACCTTTGCTACTGAAATCAAATAGTAGCAGGTGTACGCTGCGCTAAACCCCAGCACCAGAGACAATCCTACTCCGGAGCCGAACAGTCCAACTTTGACTTGATTTTCCAGATAATGCGACAGATCCCTTGTCAGAATGTTGAAATTGAACTCCAGCGAGATCATTGCAAGGTCCCTGTTTTTTTTTTTCCCCCCGTACTGCAAGGACAGCGGCCAGCTCGGTGGATATTCGGCTGTGTCTGCCTGCGCTGAAGGAGACGGTCAAGGGGACCTGATGTGAGCGCATATATATGTGTGTCGGTGAGCTGACGGTGGCGCTCTTTGACCGGCTATGGAGCCGCTCACGGGCTCCGAGTCGCCCCCTGCAGGCAGCGGAGGGGATGTGCACCGTGCGGCGGTGGGAGCCTGAGGTGGAACACGCAGTGGTGGGAGAAGCAGCCTATTTCAGACCCCTTTATGGGTACAAGTAAAAGTTCTGCACGCAACAAAAATCAAAGGACAAGTATCTAAGTAAACGTCAATGTGCTTGAAGAAAATCAGTAAATAAAATAAGTGAAATGGTCCCTAAAATGGCCAGTGTTTTTTTCTATTAGATAGATATTACAGGGTTTCTCTACCATTTTCACAGCACCTGAGCCGATTGAAGATTAAAAACAAGGCTGAAAGTTCTCCACAAGAGGTCGACCGATAATAAAGGCTGCTGGAAATGACCTATTTTTGACTATTAGATACTAGATAACAGGAAAGGAGCACATCAGTTAATAAATGCATCTGGATCATTGAACATCAAACTCAAAATAATCAAGAAATCTGGAAATTAACAGCGATTTGACTTTTTGAGCTGTTATTTTTCCCTCAAAGTTAACAATTCCAGTTGGGGAGCCTAATATTATCCACCAGTCACTATCAGATCCAATTCAATAGTTTGTAAAACATCCTACTGGTGCTGATTAAAAGGCCAAACTGGTTAATCAGTCTGTCTCTATTTTCTGCCACGTTTTGCTGTCATTTATGGTCAAGATAAACAGAAGTTCAGACCCTTTTATTTAACCAGCGTTACCTTGTGATTATTTTTTATGACACACAAAAATGTGAGGGATTTCTTCAGGACATCGTGCTTACCTCGTCAATGAGCGAATATGTTTTTACCTTTGTATTTTGTGAAAATGTACAACCCGTGTTTTTTTAAATTTTGTAATGATAATAGTCAAATACTATGTGAAAATGCGCATGATCCCGACCTCCCAGAAACCACTGGGAAAACCCTGTATTACTGCTGCAATAATGTATATGTTGCATTTTACTGCTGTAGATGAACTACTTTATATACTGTTGAGTAGTTTGCTCATACTAAGATGATTATGTTTGTAGCAGTGCTGTCCTGTGAGAACCACGTGTCTCTAAAAAGTCGAGAAAAACAGCTCCTTTCATCTTAGTGATAATGCATTTTCCAGCTAATCCGAGAGAAAAAAAAGAGTTTATTTATCTTAAAATGGAGGAGAATATTCTCATCCCATAAAGGAAAACATTACCTTTCAGTTTATCGTAAACTTTCAAACAGACAAATGTTTTTCACTGGACAGGAAGAGGACGAAAAATGGCAATGTGAAAGGTAACTAGTAGACCAACTAGAGCTGTCTGACAAATTCAGCGGAGTAAAAAAAGTACATTTGTCTCTGATGTATGAGTAGAAGTAAAAAAGTTGCATGAAAAATAGACAATACTCAAATAAGCCCAGAAGCCTACTCGTACTTGAGTAAACATATAATTACATTCCATCACGATGGCAAAGACAGGTACAATTGCCAGGTAACTAAACATGTTCAAACACAGCACGAGCATCGTACTCCGCAAAATGATCATCTATTTACATGGTCGTCAACAGCAAGGCTTAATTACAACCAGGCGGTGGCAGCTACCCTTGAGACCCCGGGCTCACAGGGGGGGCCTGGCAGCTTCAGGTTCACAGTGTGATAATTAGTTTGGAGTAATTTAATTACTTGGAGATTTGTTTGTTAAAACTGTATTCACCGCTAAATGTCATTGAAAAGCGCAAAGAGGGGCCTTAACACAACAACTGGATTGTTTTTTTTTTTTACTAATCCCTGATTTGAAAGGTGCCTTAAAGTCTCTAATATTATTTGAGTTTGCATTTAGCACACGTGTCCCCGGGGGCCATTTGGAAACCCCTGCCATGCAACACAAAAGATGGAGTGTGATTCCACAGGTGGTTTTAACACATTCAGAACACATACAGTATTAGTATTATAGGCGTGTAGACCTTTGAATCACAAGGTAAATACTGATATCATTTTGCTTACTTGGGATAACTGTTTATGCTGAGTCCCAAACTATAAAACACATTTGCTTCAGATATACAGTATTACAGTAGTACTTTTCTTTTTTTTTTTGTTTTAAATATAGATTTTCTAAAGGTTCCTCAACAACGTAACTGCCCTATCGTGTTCAGTCTGAATATTTCTGTGTAGGCTACGACTGTTAATGCTTAAATCAAAGGTTTATGAATAATGTCAACTCAATAACATCATTTATTTATGTTGCAATAGTGCAGCATTAACATCGTGGCCACTAAACGCTATTTGAATTTAACCTGTTGAAATATAGGCTAAGTCTAAGCCTCATTTGCGGACAGTTGCAGTTGCTCGCCAAACTCTGTTTTTCGTTGGTTTATCGTGATTGAGTTCTCCAAAACTCTTGAGGTAGATCCCTAGAAATATTGTAACAGTAGTTAATATCTTGGATTCCAACGTTTTGATGGTGGTGACCATGCACTACCCTACACATCTGTGTTTTGTAAACCTAAACTTCATGTAAAAAAAATAAAAATAAAATCATCTTTATACCTAAAAACAAATTGTACGCATATGTGGATGCAAGAGACACCCATGCTTGTGTGACATGTTGCTACTCTGCTGTATATACAATTTAAATGAGTTTAAACAGGCAATGAACAAACAAATGAACGGCAATTGTCATACTGAATTACACATTACTCCATGGAATTCTACTTTTACACATCCATACAGAGACCAATTATGTTTTGCCTTTCTTATTTCTTTGTAGGTCACAGGTGCAGAGTAGTTGAGACAATCCCAGAGGGACGTGGAAGTGACATCAGTGTGTTTTTCCATCAACAGTGCATTTTCGTATGTTGTTTAGTGTTGCAAGGTTTTAGCCACAATTGTTAATATAAAACTGAGTTTCCTCTGTGTTGTTTTTTTTAAATATGTGCACAATAAAACACAACATAACCTCAAGTTTAGCACAGTTTTGAATAAGAAAAAAGCACCTCGTGAAATATGGGTAACTTTTCTGTTGAGACACACATGAAAAGGTTAAATTAGTCCAAGTTCAAGTAATTCTAGCTACTTTTATTGTCATATACGAGATAATAATGCGTCATTATCGTTAATAAAATTCTAAGCTAACCTTACATGGCCTTTTATTTGAATGAATTAAAATAAGTCTAACATCTTTTTAAAATCACTCAAGACTAAAATGAAACAGAACTAGGCCAATTAATGTAGTATATAAAAGGCTATTTACCAAGCAGAATAAAAATATAGTTAAAAGAGTAATAAAACTAGAAGGAAGTCCAACATTTCACTGACTTTTGAGTAGCCTGTTTCATTTCATTTCTAAAGCTATTCGATGCGCTTTTTCATTTAAATACTGAATTAAAATGAAAAATGTCTCTTTCACATTCCCAGTTACTGATCCGAGGACGGTCTGTGATGCGCACGCGCGCCGGAAGGGTTCGTGCTTGTTTTCCAAGCCTCGCGTCTTCGTGCTTTGTCGTTCCCCTCCGTAGCTAGTTGTTGCTCGTCTGGTCTGAACGATTATTGACAATAATGGCGACGCGTTTATTCTGAGTTGACTCCAGGGAACCATCTCTGGCTGACAAAGGGAAAGCCTCGGATGGATCTTCAGCACCTTACACAACAATACTAAGGATAAGCCATCTCCAAAAGGACTACATTTGCCTCAGCGAGAAGGACTTGCTAGCCAGGAGAGGTTTATCTTACTAGCTGTGCTTTAGCTAGCAACTCGGCTCGCTAGCTTGCTAAGTTGAAGAGGTGGCATTCTTGTGTGGAGTGGAGAGGGACAGCCAGCTTGCCTTCTATTGAAATCTTGATAAGCTAGCGATGGGGCTACTTAATAAGCGTTTGGTGTAATTAGTTTCTCACTCTTGGAAGCAACAGTGAGGAGCAGATACCGACTTGCTGTAGCTTGTGGGAATAGTTTCTGGAAGAGGGTCCAACAGCCTTCTAGGTAGCTGACCTAGCTACTTAGCTAGCAGGCTAGCTTCGTGGATTGTTCCAGTCTCTTTCCTGTTAGGACTTGCTCGCAGTTGCATTTGAAAACTGTCCACCGGCGCACCGATAGCTGGCTAGCATAAACTGCTAGCTTGCTAACTTGCAAATATTTCTCTGGCATTGCGAGATCTTTTCGTAAATGACCACGGGCAGGAACAACCGAGCCATGATGGAAGGAGTTGGAGCCAGAGTGGTCCGTGGACCTGACTGGAAGTGGGGGAAGCAGGATGGTGGAGAGGGACATGTTGGTACCGTCAGGAGTTTTGAAAGTCCGGAGGAGGTAGTCGTTGTCTGGGATAACGGGACAGCTGCTAATTATCGTTGTTCTGGAGCATACGACGTGAGGATATTAGACAGTGCTCCTACAGGTACGTTTAGCTACACTACATCACTTAATTTTGATTGCCATCACTTCTGCACTCGGCCAATGCAGCAGAGTTGTGTATTGGTCTTGGCTTGTAACAGAAAAGTTTGGATCACAGCAGTAATTCTGAAAATGAGGCATAGGATATCAGTTTAGTTCTTACTTAGGTGTAGTATATTTGTAGAAAGCATAGAACCTCTCCATGTCTAAACTTTTTGCTTACAAAGCCAGGTGTGATAGGTGTCCAAGAAAGCTGTGCAAGATAAACAAGATCTGCAGTGTAGCTCTCCCCTTGCTCATTAGTAAAATAATAGTATTACAGGTGCTAGCCAGGAGACCTACATACTTATCCCTTTAAGTGTGTAGGTCGCCTCCATTCAGCTCTTTCTGTCTTCACCTGATGATACTGTTACTGAATGTTGTTAAAAGTCAAGTTTTATTTAGTTTTATTGTATTGAGAGGTATTAACTAGATAGTGAAAAAAGGACCTAAACTTGGAGACTTAAACCAAAACATAGTCCATCTTTTTAAGTGAGTAAGATTTTGTGTGGGTGACTATACACTAGCTTTTCTACAAAGTACGTAGAATATTGATGTTTTAATAGTTTACATACTATGTCAGGTCCTCTCAAATAAAGAAAAAAAGAAAAAGGAGTTTAGACTGCTTGTTGAAAGAGTGCAACTATTTCACAGATAGTACACATGAAATATTTAGCAAAAAAAAAAAGCATCAGTGATATGTGTCGATAGTGTCATACAATTATTTTAACCTGTGAATAATGCTCTCGTCTTAGGCATCAAGCATGATGGAACCATGTGCGACACCTGCCGTCAGCAGCCCATCATTGGTATTCGCTGGAAATGTGCTGAGTGCACCAATTACGACCTCTGCACAACATGTTACCATGGAGACAAGCATCACCTAAGACACCGGTTCTACAGGATCACCACCCCTGGCAGTGAGAGGTTAGTTATCATAAGAGCATTTGTCATTATTGATAGTCGGTTTTGGTTCGCCTTTGATGGAACAGAAGTCAGGTATCCAGGTATTCTGTTACGCTTCATTGTGATTGGTTAACCAACCCTTTTACTTCGGTTTTGTGTGTGTGTGTATGTGTGTGTGACATTTGAGAAGTCTTTGTGTGCCCTGACTCTCAGGCAGACAGAGTATATCTCTTTGCTTCCAGCCTTCAGTTGCCAAGCAACAGCTCAGCCTCGTTCTAAGAACCGCTGTGTGGTTTAGGATTTGCCACAAGCTGACCTTTTAAAAGCTTATTTTATATCGATTTCCTACATTAGTAAAACTTTTGTATTTACATCTTCTACATGTACAGGGAATCAATAGGAAAACACTGATTAATTTTCAGCTGAACATCATTGCATATGATAAATGCAAATAAATACACTTTTCATTTTAGTACTGCGTAACAGTAAGAACAACCTTTGACTAATAGAGTAGGACTGCATGATTTGATGAAAAAGTCATAATGCGATTACTGAGAACAGTATTATGATTCACGATTTTAGTCTATTTTCCTGGTGATCAAGGAAGGGTTAGGGTTAGGTGGAGGGTTATGGTTACAGATCACTGATCATTTTGAAATGTTTTTTATTTAGTGCAAACATGCAAACTTTAAAAAAAAATACAAAAACTTCAACACAATAGAGTAGCAACTTTTATTTTACATATTTTGCACAGTACCTCTCTCTGCTTAGTGTCACTGAATCCAAAATATCACCATGCACACACCAGACCTTTAAGTTGCAGCCTTTTACAATTATAATTGCCCAGGCTTACTATTGCAATTTGATTAATGGTGAAGCTCTACAGCAGACCTGGTTGTTTCCTATTGATTTGGTAGTTGGTAGGGACTTCACCTAAATTTTCAATGGCAAAGCAGTTTCTGTCAAATTAAAGAAAACAAATTCCATCCTCACCACACCTGAAAACATTGCTGGTGGCAACATGTTTCAGCCGTGATCTGTTCATGGAGATGGAAACATTGTTTGTAATTAATTCATGTACAGACAAGACCATGTCAACTTGAGTTGGCTTTACTCTATACAGACATTGTAAATAGAGATCAAGGAGACTCATGACTTATAAAAACAAGCACGCAATGAAGTTGTTCACTCCTATATTATTGAAATACATTAATATTTCATCCTGACCTGTTGGTGATTATGCAGTTAAGTCCACATCTGATTGTGCTACGCTTACATAGAGAGTCAGTATTGTGATGATGCTTCATCTATCCAAGTCTGTTTGAGCCAGACACCATAGACTAGTAGATGAACACATGGCCTAACAGCTGGCAGCCTTTTCAACTGAGTATGACTTTATTTCCCTCTGAGACAGACATTGCATAATGAACAATGGGTGCTGGAGGTCTCCCCACCTCACACTGCTTTGACACCATGGTGGAGTGCTTTGTTACACCACATTAGATTCTTTTACTAACTGCCATGGAGGGCGTGGTTAGAGGCCACAAGCTGTTTGCATTGGTTAAACCTACACTGTCCAGCTGCCATGTATACATCAAGGCTCACACTGCTCTGAGATGGTTAGAGCTTAGCTGGATATTTTATTGACTTTATTTACTTTTTAAAGGAGTTAAGGTTGTAGTTATGCAGATGTTTAGATTGTAGGCAGCAGCATTAAAGTAAATTCTAACTTTCAAAACTTTCACTTTTACATTTTACTACTTAACCACAGGCTGGCTCATTTGCAGTGTAATTAGCGTCGATGAAAAGGAAAGGAATTATCATTAAGGTGCAAACACATTGGTATATTGTTGTTAATGATGTAATTACATGACACCTGACACTCAGTGACATGAAATGTGGGTTTTGTTTTTGCCAACTGAGTCTCAATTGCATTTATTCAGGCAGTAGGAAGTCAAAAGGCTTGGTCCTGTGACTTAGTGGTGGCATGTCTTTCTTATTGAACTCTTAAATAGGTCAATAAAATGTTTTTAGTGTAATGTGAGGTTTATTCTTCTTCTGACATGAAGCGTGACTGGATTGCATATGAGACAGGTATGATCAGAATCTGGGACTGCATGGTTAACACATTAAATTAAATGATTTTAAGACCATATACTTATCATAAGTGTTTCTTTAAACAAGCTACAACTCGGTGTCAGTTCAGCTGTGTTGTTTAGGCTTTGCAAATGACTCCAACTACTTAAAGTAATTCATACTGTGGTTCCAAAACAGTAGATATGTGGAAAGAGCAGTTAAGGACACTGGGCAGCAAGTTGGAGGGAGACAAGATGATTAGTTTTAATCCATTTAATTTAACAATTATTGTGGAGTAGGCACTGGCATCCTCTCTACACCATTGACATTGTAAAAACAGAGCAAATATATCAATGCAAACCTTTGTTTCATGTCATAACTGCATCTTACTCCCCTTGTCTGTTGTCTGCAATCAAATAAAAGGCGAGAGTACTACTACATTATACTAAATGTCTGTATGTGAAATGTTTTTTGGCAGAGTGCTTTTGGAGTCACGCCGCAAGTCAAAGAAAATCACAGCCAGAGGGATCTTCACTGGTGGCCGAGTGGTGAGAGGAGTGGACTGGCAGTGGGAAGACCAGGATGGAGGCAACGGGAGGAGAGGAAAGGTAGAGTCTGCTTTATACTCCCCAAGGGATCTGTAGGTTTGACCCGCAAATCCATGCTTTGGAGTGATGAGGAGAAGCTCAGCAGTAAGCACCATATGCTAAACTTTTGCCATATGCTAAACTTATGTAAACCTGACTGAGTTCTAGATGTTGAGGACATAAATCAGTGTTTACAAAAAAGAATTCCAAGAAGAAAGATGTCTCGTTTCAGAAGTGAGCTTTATGATTTAAGGCTGCCTGATGAGGTAGATAATAAGTTCAAGTAAGTCAGGCTTAGTACATCTCCCAATGCCAATCAGAACCATATTTGTACTTCTGAAGAGAACATGACAACCTGTAAGCGTTACACATCAGTGAGTAACAAAGTTCAATTCCCCTAAACCGTCAGGTGGAGGAAAAAACAAACTTGCATCCCAGGATATGATTGTATTTTAAATATGCAGGTTCCTGAACAGTAAACAACAGGAAGGGCAATGTCTGACTCAAGATGCTTATTGCATGCAAGTATTGTGGACAGTATTGGATTCTGCCATTTGGTTGGTTATAAAGTAAAAGTTGCAGATTACTGATTATTTTGAAATGTGTATTTTTTCCCCACCCATACAGAGACTTGAACTAGTATTTAAAAAAAAACAAAAAAAAAAACTTTTTTTAAAAGTACAAAAGCGTAAAAACAAAAAAGTAGTACTCTCTGCTCAGTGTCACTGAATCCACAATCACCAAACACAAGGCTGACATTGCGATTGTGATTCGATTAATTTTGCAGCTCTACATGAAAGGATTTTTGTCATGAAGTGATGATGGGCTTTGTTGCATAGCTAGGTGTGCAGCATTATGCTATAGCTGAGGAAACATTAGACCTGAAATAGGGGTTATCTTGAAGTACATTTCACCTAGTAAACCAGTCTTTTTAAGTCAAGTAACTTATTTGTAATGTGCAGTAATTATTTTACTTTCTGCACATGAAGAGTATTAATGATATGGTTAGTGTAGGACTGGGCAATACAGTTTAAAAATCTATCATCAAGTGGTCTGTTTCAGTCGATATCATTAATTATTGATTATTTTTAATGACTTATTCTTAGTAAACAGGAGAAGAAAGGTTGAATTTAACAAGCTTACTTTGAATTTAGGTACTTTAATTATCAAAGCATGCAGGTAAATAAAGTAGAATGATTAGTTAAAGACCAACCAATTAATGTGTCATTATAGCAATTAAAGTCATATTTACTTAGTCTGACATTTCCCACTCTCACACAGAGCCTTTAATGCAGCATGCTACGTGAGGGTTATAATGAGGGTTATAATGGCCTTTGGTTTGGTGGGATCTCACTCTCTTTTTTTCTGGGTGGTGTTCCAGTTGTTTTTTCATAGCTGCTACCATTTTACTGGTTTATACGGCTTTTATAAAGAGTCAGTCATTTCGCTGTCATGTAGGCTACAACAACTACCTGGGCTTAGCTATAACTTACAAAATCTGTCTGATATTTTCCAGCCAAGATGACATATTCTGCAGCCGTGTGTGACTTATAAATGGTTTATCACTTGTGTTGCACTGGCATATATTACTTTTCACTGGCATAGTGAGGGAGCAACTGAACAACATGCCTGTGAAATGATTGGCTGTGTGCGGGAGGGAGCAAACTCGGGGTTTTGCAGCAAATTCTTTTCATTTTCATTATATGCTTTCATGACAGTGCATTTAGTTAAAAGTAAAGTTGAGAGTAAAGTTTTACCATTATTGTTCCTATTATTTGTACAAAAGATAGTAAGTCAGGACTTGGGAGTTTAACACCTGTAGCCAATGATCTTGTTTCAATATTATGTTGACAATGTGCTCACTTCCTTTTCTACTAGGGCTGAACAATTAGGCAAAATATCATCAAAATTGCAATACAGGAGTTGCAATTTTTTGATAAAGGTAAAATGTGTTACAACATACTATTTTAAATGAAGCATTGCGGTGCCACAGAGATCATTCCTGGTCTACAAATCATATCCTGCCGTTGTAAGGGAACAAGCTTGTTTGGTGTTATATAAAACCCCAGCAAAAATCATTATTTTTGCTTTTATATCGTTTTGGTGGTTGTAAGAAAATGTAATGAGTAAATTCTAGCAATGTATGAACTAGTACAATATGTGTGATTAAAAAACCTTTATGCCCTGGTTTTATTTCACTGCTCCCTTTTCATCTTTACCAGGGATATAAACAGGCTTCCTTGCTGCAGGTTATTCCAGGTTTAAATACATCATTAGGAAGTAACACAATGTCTGATGAAGTTGCATTAGTTTAGCACAGTGTATTTAGATTTATACTGTAACTGTGTTGTAAAGAGCTTGTATTTTGACTCTGGTCCAGACCCCCAGAGTATTCAATTTAAGAGTCCCTCTAGGCAATTTAAGACTTCATTTTGCTGTGTTATTTAATGGCATATCTCATTACTGTTTTATGATGCTGTAAGCAATATGCTCTCCAGAAAACTGCTATTACATGTCCTGCAGCTTAGATGTTCAGTTAGTTTAGCGTGAATATTACCTCCTAAGGCCCATTAATCAATTACCTCTGGAAGGGGCCTGAAAATAATTTAACGATTTGGTTACAGTATTTACTTTAGGCACAGCTTTTAATTAAAGAATTCATTTACTTTACGGCGGCTCTTCTCTTGACATTTTCTCAATGATGTGAAAATGTTGTGCTGCTTGTGATAGAGAGAGAGATCCTTGAAACTCCACACCTTCTACTGTCTATTTGAATAGACAGTGGTGCAAAATGTATAATCAATATCTCATACTGCATAGAAATGATCAGCATCTTGTTGCTACTCACTGCTATATACTTCACTCTACAACTTAAATCAAAACATAGAGAATAAAATGCTGTGTGCTGGTGATCTTTTTGTTTATGATGCATTCTGCGTAACTGAAACCCCGTCGTCTTTGATTCTTTTGGTTCCACTTGATGGAAACACAAATCGATATTGATGTTTAGATGCTCCCTGAACTCATCAAAGAAGATGTAATTGATTAATCTCAAGGCTGTTACTTTAAATAATTACTTGGTAGTGGGAAAACAGTTTTCAACAGGGAAGATATGTCTTATGGGTCTCGCATTAAAAAAAACCCATTTATAGTGCATTTTTTGGATGGAGAGTTAAGTGTCAACAATAAGCAAAGCTTCCCCCAGGCTTTTTCTGTGGTCTGGCTGAATTTGACATGCCTTTGTTTCACCTAGGCTTGTTTTCTCTCTTTCTGTTTTTCAAGTTCTTTGCAAATAAACATGGTATGGTTGATTTTAAAAAAAAAAAAAAAAAAAAAAAAAAAAAAAAAAAATTCAATGCAGGGGGATTAAAAAAAACAACAATTGTGACCCCACGAATCAAAGCCTAATCATATTTGTTCTTTATGAATCCCATTCCTAATATTTCTCAGTACTTAGGGAGTTAAACTTTCCTTGAAGTTGAAACATAGTGAGGTTGTAGACTGTATAGTGGATAGATTTTCTCTATCCACTTGCCAACCACTTTTGTGGTCCTCTGTCACATTAACAAGCTGTTACCTTTTCAGAAAAAAACAACAAACAAAACTGAAACTCCAGTGGAAATTAGTACCCTGTACCTGGGCAGAAGAAATCCAGCTTGTTGTGTTCTCAGCCATCAACATTCACTCTGCTTATAATCTTCCCTTTTCTCTCTCTTTCTCATCCCACCTTCCCCTCCACAGGTGACTGAGATCCAGGACTGGAGTGCGGCCAGCCCTCACAGCGCTGCCTACGTACTGTGGGACAATGGTGCCAAGAACCTGTATAGAGTTGGCTTTGAGGGAATGGTGAGCAAACTTCCAGTCTGACCCTCATGCTCGGAGACGCACACCCCCCCACACACACACTGAGTCTCACAAAAGATCAGCTGTCAGGTGGCTTTTGTGTTTGACCGCACGGCTGAGCCTCTTTCTTTTGCTGCCAGTCCTTTGTGAGAGCCACGCAGCCAGCATGAGTAAGACACTATTGTACAGGCAGCTGGAAGGGGAAGGTATCTGCATGATAAAGGCAATCTGTTCTTCCTGCTTTTTTGGGGGAGAGCGTTAACATGGAGGTCAACTTTAGAAGAGGGGGGTATTCTCTTGGGGTTGTTTCAGGCGCTGCTACACACGCGTCTCATATGAAAAGCATCTTCCTTATTGGTGGAGACTGACCTTGCCGTTTTATGAAAGAGTCCAATCGGGTTTCTCAGTTGCATAACAGATTCGTTCTTTGTAATTCTAATAGGTTGAAATGGTTTTGAGAGGAAGCTAGATGGCATCTGCCTGTGGATTAAATAAATCATGGATTAGACCCCCCATCTTGATGGTTTAAACTTGGCTTTGTCCTTTTATTAAGACAGTGAGCATATCCTACAAACGTACAGAACAAAAATTATATTCTAAATGCAGCATGTGAGGCTAACATCTTTACTTGTTTTGTAACGTCTGATTTGTGCACATAACAACATAATATCAACTGTGATCCACTTATTGGATGCCAGAAGAAAGTCTTAAGTTATTAATTTGTTGAGACTTGTTGTATTCAGTACTTTTAGTGCTCCATCAGTTCAGAGGAATGTTAGCTCTGCTTCGCTATCATCTCTGCCCTCTAATTCTGCCATAGTGGCTGCGCATCTGAGTCATCACAAATGATATGATGCTTTCTCTCTGTAAAAGTGTAGTGTTTCATTGTCCTGTCTTACCCCTAGGGCACTGATATTGTTGGCATTCTAGGCAACTACATTGCTACTGCAGCCTAAAGTGTGTAAATTCTCAGTTTCATTATCTAAGATTGTGCCCCTCCCCTAGTAGAATTACATCGTTCCCTCTTTTCTCTTTCAGTCGGATCTGAAGTGTGTCCAGGATGCCAAAGGAGGCTCATTTTATAGAGACCACTGTCCTGTTTTAGGTAAGTAAGCAACTGATCTTTGTATACCGTCATTATTGCACCAATTCTCTCACCTATGTTCTGGTGCAGTGAATTCAAGGGCATTAGGGGAGCTTCAGTTGTAGTTAAATTTGTCAGACCACTAGATGGCAGCACCACACAGTCACCTGGCTGGCTAAACCAGGTCCAGGCTTGGGTCACGCAGTTACAGTGTCCCATTCTGATTGTACTGTTCCACTGTTATTCATCTTTTTAAAATAATTTAACATTTTCTTTATCTCTCAGGTGAGCAAAATGGCAACAGGAATCCTGGTGGTCTCCAGATTGGAGACCTGGTCAACATAGACCTAGACCTAGAGATTGTCCAGTCCCTCCAACATGGCCATGGAGGGTGGACTGATGGCATGTTCGAAACCCTCACCACTACCGGCACAGTGTGTGGCATTGATGAGGATCATGACATTGTGGTTCAGTACCCCAGTGGAAACAGGTAAGACGTAAGATGATGGTTTTATGACGTCTGTTTTATTTTATGGCCTCTGTGAAGCAATTTGTAACTGGGACATTGAAAAGTGCTATATAAATAAAGATTGTTGTTGTTATATAATTAATTGTTTGGATTTTCTGACTAATGAAACAGTAACATGTCTGCATTTTAGTTCCCCTTTTGTTTTTCATCTCAGCTCTTTAAAACACTGTCACACATTTAACTGTAAATACATCTTTGATAGAAGATTAACACTTGAGTTATAGTAAAATACATGATTACTTAAAGCAGAAGTTCTTGATTAAACTTTGCACAATCAGCTGCAGTATGTAGAAAATTAAATAATTGTATAGGTTTCTTATTACTTTAGTCAAAGCTTGCAAATGCTTGTGAATTGCATGTGACTGCTCACAATGTATTTTTTGTCAGGTACCATGTTTAATAAAATGTGAGTCAATGAAATGCATGCCTGAATGCATAACTTTTGTATCTTCAGGTGGACGTTTAATCCAGCAGTGCTGACAAAGGCCAATGTAGTACGAAGTGGTGAAGTTGCAGCCGGGGCAGAGGGAGGCAGTTCCCAGTTCCTTGTCGGAGACCTGGTCCAGATTTGCTATGACATCGACCGTATTAAGCTGCTACAGCGAGGCCATGGAGAATGGGCTGAGGCGATGCTGCCTGTAAGAGTTTGAAATAATTTCACACTTTTTGTGCAAATTGAACCACTGTCACAGTGGACATTATGCCTTTGAACTGAAAATTTTGCGATGACAAACATGTATAAAAAATCCTTTCCTAAGCTTAGTTAAGATAATGATTTTACTGAAAATGCATGCACAGGGAAGCTTGTTTATGTGGCAAATCCAAACACTTTTATGGTATTTTGCACATTTAGACCCTCACTCTGAGCCTAACTCCATCCACTGCATGGTTTTTAAAAGCGCTACAAAGTCGGAAAGAGGCTGAGAGGGGGGTGAGGAGGAGCTGAGTGACCAGGTGTGAATGTGAGAACAATTAGAGAGAGAGTGGTTCAGAGCATCAGAGGACACCTATGCAGAGCCATATGAGGGTCTAAAAGGGATAGTTTGGATTTTGTACTGCTTTACCACCTAAAAAAAAAGGGCCACCAAAAAAATCAATATCAGTTTAAGTGTATGCTATATTTACAATATTTTCACTGCTTTACGTTGCCATCATAGAGTCCTTTACCACAGGGAACTGAAAGCCCTGAAGTGATCTTCAGACCAGCCAGATACATCCGACAATAACAGCAATTCTACAGCTGCCTCCACCTGCCAGCCCACTTGTGTTACTGTATGACTTTGGGGGTTTAACAAATTAGTTCACATCCAAACTCACAAACAAAAGACAGAAAATTGCATGTTATTTCAAACAAATTTGGTAGACTCCCATTGAAGGGTAGGTGGGTCACACACACCTCTGAGTAGGGGCATTAATATTGATTATTTTCCTTTTTTTTTTTCTTTTTTTTTTTTTTTACAAATGAAGTAGACTGATCTTAAATGGGTGACTGTACGTTGGCATCAAGGTGGGAAGGCTCAAGATGATTTTAAAGCAGGAAGTGGCGTTTTCTCCTATAAACTGCAGATTTTTATTTATTTGCTAATTTTTATGTATATTATCACCCGCATTGATGTGTTTCATTGCAATTAAGTCATATAATTGCATATATATAACTGCAATAATTGCTCGAAAAACATGTTTTAGTGTTTAGTATTACTTTATTCAGTGGCACAATATTTAAATACAAGAACCTTTTTTTTAAACTCACACTAACTTGCTGTAACTTTCTGTGCAGTTCTCAGTTGTTCCCCACACACATTGCAGTACCAGTCCCTCCTTTGTACAGTAACATTGCAGTATTATTGAGATGCAGCAACGTGATTCCTCAAATCAGTTTATGGTTGTTTTGCTGCAGATTTTTTTCCCACTCAATAAGACTTTATTCTTCCCCTATTATGAAGTTTATTCATTGCTGCCCAGCATGCCTTAGGTTATGTAACGCCAGTCTACTCCAATATGCCACTTGTCCCTGCCAAACTGGCCCCCCTCAGCAGCTAATGAGCCTTAAAACCCTGAGATGGGTTGTAGCTTTGATCACTAACCACGGCTGTTGGCTGCCCGCTGCTGCTTCTACTGCAGCAGTCCCCGTTATTGATGGCATCCTCCAGGACAGCCCCAGACCCGGCTCGACAGCCTCAAAGTGCCTCTTTCTCAAACAGCTAGGATCGAGATGATGTGATTCAAAATTGGAAAGCAGTTTGCTTTGTCCTCTCTGCATTGTCTCCATAGAAGATGAATAGTCTAGCAATTAGGGTCTTAATGTTCTTCCTTTTGTAAGTGAATGCCCTCTGAAATTGTTTCTTTTCAGGTTTTATTTTTGCCACAAGCTTTGTTTCTGCTCTGTGTAGGGCAATGGCTTTGTTAAGATGGTATTTTCTCCTCTGTGTCCTCTCATATTTTGCTTGTTCTCACACTCTTCCTCTCCATCTTACTTGGTAGTCTGACATGTACATTCTCTTTTACACAATCCAGTGCCCAAAGACAGCAATCTTCCATATTCTAGTAACATTGTCAACATTTATCAACAGACCCTAGGCAAGGTGGGCCGTGTGCAGCAAATCTACTCTGACAGTGATTTAAAGGTCGAAGTTTGTGGAACCTCTTGGACGTACAATCCTGCTGCTGTCACCAAGATTGCTCCCTCTGGCTCTGCTGTCAGCAACGCCTCCGGAGGTACTGTATATATGAACACGCACCACAGACATAAGAAAGAGTGACATCTTTGTTCTTTGTCCTCGCTGTTACCTGTTTTTTGACAACTACACACATTCATTCTGTGATGTTTTCTCTCTGTTTGTCCAGAGCGTTTGTCTCAGTTGCTGAAAAAACTGTTTGAGACACAAGAGTCTGGAGACATCAATGAGGAGCTTGTCAAGGCAGCAGCCAACGGAGATCTGGCCAAGGTGGAGGACATCCTTAAGAGACCTGACGTGGACGTAAGTGCTCCAAGAGGACAGCGATTGCTTAAGTGTTAATGAAGAAAAAAAAAAACATTTATCATAACAGATATGAGCAGTGTCCTGCTCTGCTCTCAGTACTGAGGAGGCTGAAAGTCTCTTAGGAAAGAACTCAGAGATCCTCCCACTCTTGCATCTTTCTCAATCTGAAAAGCACTAAGCCTAGACCCAGAGGAGGCACCAAAGAGCATCACTGTGTACTGCAGCACAGAACCTGATTGACTCTCAGAATCAAGTTGAGATCTACAAACCCCATATGGTTGCAGATTGTATCCTGACACAGGCCTACACACAGAACAGGGGATCACCCTTTGCCAGAGGACAGATGCCTGTGCCCTGTATAGGTTATGAGAACCGACTGTTACGTCAGGTCTGCAACACTGCCTTTGCTCAGAGCTAGAGAGTGAATTAGTGTGTCTGTGTGTGTGTGTGTGTCATTGGTGAAAGCTGGCCAGATGCCCCACTGCCTTTCAGTGGAATTATTTGCTTAAAGCTGAGCACATTGAGCCAGGCCAAGTGATCTGCTTGCCAGGACAAGAGACGTCTCGAGACTCCCAAAGGACTCCACATTAATATTTATGCTCTGAGTTTTTGCAGTGCTGCAGTTGGTGATGAAACATGCACACACAGCCGTGCATACACATCCACACAAATGTTTAAAAATACTCTCATCAGTGTGAAGCGCTAATTCGGTAGATTGCAGATCTAAATATGAAACTTGGTGTTGACATTGATCATCTTTCTTAATTTTATTTACATTTTTCTTGTGTTTGCAGGTGAATGGGCAGTGTGCTGGACACACTGCTATGCAGGCAGCCAGTCAGAATGGTCATGTGGATGTGCTAAAGCTGCTGCTTAAACACAATGTGGACCTAGAGGCTGAGGTTGGTATAGTTGCAGAAATTTCTCTTCCCTCGTCTATGTCTTCCTTGACACAAATGCCTCTCATGCCATGTGAGAGTTGTGGAAAACCACTGAGACACAATACTGACTCAATCTGCTGATATGTTACTTTACTCAGGACAAAGATGGAGACCGGGCAGTGCACCACGCAGCCTTTGGTGATGAGGGCTCTGTCATTGAGGTGCTGCAGAGGGGCGGTGCTGACTTGAACGCAAGAAACAAACGAAGACAGACTCCGTTACACATAGCTGTCAACAAAGGTCACCTACAGGTGGTCAAAACCCTCCTCGATTTTGGCTGCCACCCCAGCCTCCAGGTACTTTAGCATTAATTCATTTATTAAAATGCATAATGATCTGACCTCTGACATTAGAGGAAAACAACACAGCAACCAGTAAATGCAGCAGCCCTATTAAAGATGAAGTCATTTTTACCCTCTGCACAGTTTGAAGGTATTTTATGATGCTTTACTCGACAGGTTTAAGTGAGTAACATATAATGTTTCACATTTAGGATTCAGAGGGGGACACACCCCTGCATGATGCCATCAGCAAGAAAAGAGACGACATGCTGTCAGTGCTTCTAGAAGCTGGTGCTGATGTCACTATCACCAATAATAATGGCTTTAACGCCCTACATCATGCCGCCCTACGAGGAAATCCCAGGTATGAGACCCTCTTGCCTCTACCAGCTGTAACACGTTTGTGTGTACTAGGTGCATATCTAGGTGAAATCTGTGGACACACAATGTGGTCAATAAATGTCTGGTTCATCTTTCAGTAAAGCCTAGAGCAGATACCAACATAACAAATCCTATATATCTAGATCATAATACCGCAAAGTCTTTAAGATGTCTAATATCTAAGCACTAAATAGGGGTAGGAAAATCTTTGCTTATTTCGATCTTGGATGTGAGTATTTAAACTGATACTAACTTCATCATTCATCATGACTAAGAAACTGATTTGTACACAGATGTATACTCATCAAACACCACTTAAATGCTGAAACTAGTAGACACAAGATTCAGATGAGGTTTTTTTGTATATGAACATAAATGGACCTGACAGTCTGTTAAAAGATGTCAGGTATGAATTATAATTACATGGAATCTTAAGAAATTTAAGAAACTATAAATCAAATTCAAAGAATGATAAAGTTTTCAGTTGCGTCCCCCTCTCCTTGTGAACAGTACTTTAAACAGTGGAGAATCTAAAATTATCCTGTACATATGTATCTTCAGATGGACATTTAATCCAGTTTTGCTCTTGTAGTACACATTATCCACAGATTCCACTGAAAGCTAAAGTATTTTAAAGCTGTACAAAATAAGGATTTGTTTTTCATATTCACTGATCACAATTAATCATAAGATGAGCTTTGTTTTGGGATCTGCATTTAGACTGAAGTTTGGAGCCGGCCTATAGGCTTAATATACCTCCTTAACAGATGGTTTGGACTCAAATTGACGTTAGACTTCCTTTGAGGCCCTGAAAGCATCTGTTTTATGTTCATTTTTTTATTAGTGTAGCTAATAGCCCTTGAAGTTCATTTGTTGTTTCTTTTTTATTGTTATGCTGGTCTGTCACTGTGTCTTGTGAGCAGAGGCTGGCCTGTCCAGCAGATTGCCTTGTCCTTGACCATAGCTATTTCTGGCTCCAGCAGGTTGCTTCTTCACTCTTTTGGCTCTTTCATTGTTGTCTCTGAACCATGAGCATATTAAAGATGGCTCAGAGAGACGTCTGTCTGTATCAGGCTGATCATCCAGGGCGTCTTAAGTTGATGGACGTTGACATTACAGGGGCATGGTTACATAGACTGGAGCGATTTCTAGAAAACTTAACAGCTGCTTTCCTTGTTTTGTTCTTTGGATGTGCATCTGTATGTATGCTTGTATCTAAATGCCATTCCCCTTCACTGGAATTCATTCCCTTGGCATGAGGACAAATGGGATTGAGGTCAGAGGGCCGTGGAACACCTGCCACCTGCCACAAGCCGGGCCAGACCCAGCCCTCCACCTCTGGCAAAATACAGAATAGATTGTTTAAAGCAAACACCTTTTTTGTGTGTGGTGCACTGATTAATTGATCAACAGATTGACTTAGACATAAAGGATTGCTAGAACATTGCTTTAACATTTATTTTAGTTATTAGGTCATTGTTAACAGGGATTTACATACTGTAGCGCTTTTCAAAAGCACAAATATAAGGATTTTTACCCAAAAAATTAGAAAAAGAATCGAGGGTGGAATACGCACAAACAGCAAAAGACACCAAGTACTGTATATAACATTTAAAGTTAAAGTGAGTGAGTCTACAGTAATGTATTTTTCTTCCTTTTCTTCCAGAAGTAGTTTGCCTTATTCCCTCGGGCAGGGCTTTCTAGAGTCAATGATCCCTGAAATTCTATAATTAAATGTAATTATATAGATGTAGGTTTATCTGATAAACATTCACGTGTTAAATCCTTTGCAGTTATACCCAATAAATGACTGAATTAAATGAAAATCTCACTCTGAACACAGAGGGAAATTAGCCAGCTGGTCAGCAGTACCAGCCAGGTTTTGTAGTTGCAAGTGGTAAAATATCACAAGGCTTTTCTGTTGTCTTTTAATGCAAAGCTGTTAAACTTAAATAGATAATTGTAACTTGTTTAGGAAAGGTCGCAATCTATTGGGTTTGAAACTAAATTGCTTGCATTATAAATATTCAAATGCAATGAGTGTGTAATACATGCAAACTATTCAAAATATAAAGAAGTAGGAAACTGGTGAGCTGAGAGACTCATTGACTTAGAGGCGAAAAGTGCTGGAGTCGACTATTTTCTGTATCAGGGCCCATGTCGTGTTTTGTGTGCGTTGCTTGCTTCAGTCCACGCTCTGTCCCCTTGCCTTCAGAGAAACGAAGATATATGTCGCCTTCTCCAGTCTGCCCATTTACTTTTATTTCACGCTCGGGCTCCTGCAATATCAGGGAGACAGTCCACAAGTCCTAAAGCCCTCGAAAATCTCTCCCTAGGTTGAAGTGAAAGTACCTTGTCTGGTATGTTTTTAGTAGAGAAGCAGTTGTTTCGTTTGAGTGCTTAGAGGAATTCCTACCATAGAATCATATTTCTAAAAAGTGCCCCTGATGGCTGTCATGAAAAAGTGCATAGAGTTTGAAGCTGATTGGAAGGAACAAAAGATGAGCCCCTCTGGTTAATGATCAGTGTTGTTTCCTGATAGTAGCATTCAGAATTTGGTCTGCTATTTCTTCTTATGTTTAGATTGAGTAACTGCACAGAATGTTCTGGACTCTGTAGTGTAGACAAGTGTAATCTGTGATTTCTCATTAGCGTTATAATAATGGCACTTTGTGTAAAAGGTGCAATAATTGACCCGATTTGTGTTGTGCTATTTGAACCTGAACACTAACACTAACAAAGAGAGAGTGTGTCAGAGTCCCTGGTGTATGTGTGTGTATGTGCTTTGGTGTTTTAGGAGTGTGGGTGGGTCTCCCAGCGGTAGAGGAAAGATTTAGGAGGACACAGAGGAGAAACTCTGTAGGTGACTGATGAATCTTTCAGCTTGGAGTCCCAAATGCTAAGAAAAATCAACTCTACCAACAGAGTGGAGGCAGAGTGTTTGAGTATATATCACCTTGTTCATTACTCACACACACACCAATACACAGTGCAAATGCATTTCCTCATAAATTAGACCTAGTTGTTAACTTTTACAATTGCTAGTAAATTGAAAATACCAATGTAACCAGCATTAACATGTTCGGGAATGCATTTTTTCCCAGACGTCCACCAAGTGTGTTCTCCCTGTGCATGTTTACCGCAGCCTTGGCCTGCAAGGGGAGCCTGGCTCGTCTCTGTGTCTTTCCCTCGAGCTGCTAGAAGCCAGTAGCTGCTACAATACTGTAAACAATACGATTAATAGCCCATGACTCATAAACGGGCTCCAAACAAGCCCTGCAGCGGCGGTCTATACCCTTTTACGTGTCACCTCCCTGGAATATCTGCCCTCCTCCCTCTGTCATATATTGCTCAACTTTCTTTTTATATGACAATATACAGACAAACTGCATCTGGTATTAACCTCACCTCCTGCAGTGCTCTGAAATACAGTATATCTCAATATTCTCAATGTAGTAGTTGTAAGTAGTTAATTCTGTCACATCTAATAGGCAGCACCATAATAGTAGTACTGTAACAAGAATCACAATTTGTTTGGAAATGAGCTCATTAGGACATATCTGCAAAATGGGCCAAATGTTTGCGTTTAATTCTGCTTTCAATTCTTTCGATTTATTGAATGTAGAGTTTTTCACTCTCTCCTGCTCATTCACATAAATTTAATCAAGTCAGAGTAAGCTAGTGCATATTATTTTGCCAGTGTAGGCTCTCATTATTATTGGTGCAACAGGAATGACTAAATTCAAAATAAAAGGGATATCACAATTTTTACACTGGTTTAAATGCTCCATTTTTTTACGCAATACACCCTGACCCCTCTCCTATAATTAGTTTGTCAACGCATTACAGATTTGCAGTTAATTACAACCAGTCATCCAGTATTATTTCTGCGTTTTCTGAATCAGAGAGCAGGGTTAGTTTGACATGGCAAAAGTGCCGGCCAAATTAGGAAGGCAAAAGATATGGGGGAGGGGGGATGTTCACAATGTGAAGGAAGTTTAGTTTGATCTGCGTGCCTGTTCTGCAGTAACAACAAGTAAATGAGACTGTAACTGTTTGCGAGGGGGTTACTTCTGTGATTTGTGTGTTCATGTCATTTAGAGCATCTGGCTCTCTTCTACGTCAGCTTGTCCAACATCACTGCAGGAGGCTGAAGAGGAAGGGTACCAGAGAGTTGGAGTGTGAATTTGTGTGCATTACACTCGCTCTAAACAACTGTATTTAGCCTCTTCTTTATTCCTTGCACTGTTTTTCTCATATTTCTTCTTTAGATCTCTTTACAAAATCACTGTACTCCTGCTGAGCATCATTAGCTGTCTCCTTTTTTTTTCCTCTTTTGCCTATTCCCACCCACAGTGTAATTGACTGTTAGCATCCAGTGGCAGTCAGTTTAAGAGGTGTCATAGAAAGACAGCCGTACATTCTCACACAGACATGTGAGTGCTGTGTTTCTGAAATAGCGCATGCTGCATGTCTACCCCCTGCTATTTTTGAAACAGCGGTTGATGGTGTGGTCAGAATATTAATCCCTCTGGAGGCAGGCAACACTCAGGCAGGACAGGGGACCATATGAAAGTTTTGAAGCTAGGATTGATCTTTTATTAGGAGAAAATAAGACAGGTTTGGCATTGAACATAACAATCAGTGAATACTTCAGATGTTGTTGGTTGGGGAAAACTACAGGCCAGAGGTTTTTGCCTGTGGGTTGTTAAAAAGGTTGTCTTGAAGCTCCTGTAGTCATCAAAGCATAGCTACAGCTGGTTGAAGGGGACCAAATCCATTTAAGAGGTGATTTGGTTCCATTTTACCAGCTTTAGCAAAGCATTGTGGAAATCACAGACAAAAGAACTCTTTAAAGTGAACTGCTCCAAAATCCTTACTGCAGTAAGGTTTTATCCGACAGAGCCAGAGCAGCACCATCAGCCCCAAAGACAATATTGTATTTAAACATGTTATTAAAACAAGAGACAACCCTTGTTACTTCATGTGCACTCACTTGCTGGACCGGACTGCACTGTCTCCCTTGCTTTTGTCTTCCTTGTTCACCTTCACCCAGTCTTTGTGACACGCAGGTACATTTAGCACACTACACCCCATTTACCACCACACCAATAACACACAGGTACATTTGATCAACCTTACCTAACTTTCTCCTTTGCTGCCTCCCAGGCAGCCTATTTATCCTCCTCGCTATCTTTTTAAGTTTTATGCTGCCCCCTCCCAGAGAGTGAGAAAAATTGTTCCCTGAGAAAAGGATAATAATAATCTGTGGCAGTGCACTTGAGTCAAATGTCCTGAAGTCATGAAGCAATTACAGGCTCTGACAGATGGGCCCTGCTGCAAGCTTGCTGCCTCTCCGGTCACTGAGACGGCCAATAGACAAATGTAGAGGCATAACCACATACACAGGCTCTCTCACTCATACTCCTACAGCCGCACTCTGGGGTGTCAAGTCACAACATTAATTTAAATCAGTCATTTAAGTCCTAGAGACTGATTTGTAGTGTAGAGGGTACTGTTTGAACAGTGACTGAGGGCGGAATACTTTATGTCTCTTGCAGTCCTCTATGGTAGTACAAAATGTGCTATAAAAAAAATCCATCCTGAACTAATACAAAAATTTTATTAAAATAAAAATATTCATCGTTATAATATTCCGTTGACACTATTTTTTAAGGTGAATGTAACACTAGTCAGCTTTTATATTTTTATATATATATATATATATATATAGACATTTTTTTCTGCCACGTATGAGTTTTTCAGAGTGGCCAGCAACAGCTGAGGGGTATATGGCACGGACGACAGGATGGAGGTTAACATAGGGCCAGCTTGATATGGCACACCAGAGGCATATCTATTTGTAACATACGCATGCACATTGATGCTTGCTCACACACACTCGCCTACACACACACACAGTCACAGTCCTTCAGAGTCAGGTGGCCAGGCTGCTCACCTCGTCTAAGAGCCATAACAGGGCAAAAGCAGGGGGGACGACAGGCACTGAGTATTTGATAATGTCAGCATCTGCTGTGTTTGTCACTCAGACAGCAGGTCATTGCTATTGAGGGCCTGGGAGAACCATGCAGCGCAAGCCATGCACTCTTATAAACCGCTGAAGTCTTGACAGAGGAGAAAGCTAGACAGACAGGGAATGAAGCAAAGGGTCCAAATGAGGAAAAGAACAGAACTGGAGCCTGAAACTGCAGCTTCATTCTGACGCTTTCCTCAAATAAGTGTTTTTCTAATTTTGAGTTTGGACATAGGTGACCTTTCCTTATGTGACGAGGTTTTTAAAGTTGAACATAGATTTCAAATTTATCAGATGTTCAATCATAAATAATTCATCAATTCAACCTGGTGTAAATCTGATTAATCTTTACGTTTAAAGATTTGAATGGGTTTCTTTTGTTTCATATATGAACTAAAACTAAACAAAACAGGACATTTGAACATAATTTTTAGGTAACAAGCCTACTTAAAAAAAGTTCTTAGTTAAAAAGAATAGAAAAGATCAGATAAGTGTTTGGCTGTTGTGTCACCTCAGCTTCGACATTTCTTTTATTCGTGGAAAATGGAGTAAGTCAGCCCTATACTTGGCATATTAATAAGTTCAGAATGAATTGTCTTGTATTTCATTAGAATAGAGCTGTCGTACTATACTGGCATACATACACTTTGTCGTTGATACACTGCAGGAGAAATTTTGTAGGCATGGATACATTCCTGCCTGCAGCCTATAACAACAGTGTAATTTCATAAAATAAGCCCAATTAGAAAAAGTGGCGTTAGGTAGTGTACATGTTTTCGTTTTACAAAGTTTGGTTTTAGTGGTGTAACAGCTATTATAAATTAATATCCAGTATTGTTGAAGCAGCAATGGTTAATTTGTTCACCAGACCTCAGATAGCTAATCATAATGATGTTTCCTCGTATTTACAGTCTATTTCTTTCATGTGTATTTTTATTAATTTCTTATTTCTTACTTATTTTATACATTTTTTAAAAGCCAAAATGCATGCAAGAATACTTTTAGCAAAGTAGTGTAACTGTATTAAAATAGTTTAAAGAGAAATAACCCCATGCTATAAGTGTACAGGCCTGGTCTATGATCCTGTCACAGGCCAAAGAGGGGATCAGAATAGGTTAAAGTGCTATATATGAATAGCACACCCCGCAAACTACTCCCCACCTCCTCCCTCACCTCATTTCTCTCTGTGCCTCTGTCCATATTCTGTTGCCTTTATTTGTTTGAAGCAGTCTACAATTGGAATCAGCTGACAGGCCAGAGTTGACCCTGATCCTGCATTGTCACTTTTTGATGGTCTAATCTGACTGCCATGCAGCCCAGCAAAGCATTTGGCAAGCATAGCAAACGTGAACAATGAGAGCAGGAATCAGGGAAAGGGAGGGGAGCACGGGGCAGCCGGGTTGATGGTGAGGCAGGGGTGCGGATAAGGGCAGCAGCATAAAGGGAGGGCAGCCGTAGTTAAACACACAAGATTGTTAACACGGAAGCCATATGATACAGCAGTAGGATAGAGCCAGCTTCTGGCAGCAACAGCAGCAGCCTCTCCAATCTGCCTCCTCAGCAACTATTTCCTGTTCTTTCAGATGCATGTTTTTAAAAAAAAAAAAAAAAAAAAAAAAGCCAACAACAGTATTCGAGTTTAGTCTAATTCACTTTGCTTATTTCCCCATTAGCCAGGTGGGAGCACTGGAAAAGATTATGGTATTACTGGTCAGGAGCAGCTCTGGCATACCGCACACTGCTTGCTGAAGTTGGTGCTAAGTTGCAGCTGGCAGAATTTCAAAGGCTGTAATGCAGTAAAATCACCCAATAATGAAAGGAGGCCCTGTTAATATGGCGATGTCACAGGGCCGCTGGTTGCCCTTAGTCGGTGTAGGTGGCTAAATATTGCGCTAAGCTCACACTGCTCAAAACATAATTGCGGTCTTTTTATACACTATCATATAATTGTCTGATGAATTGTTGGCATATCTTAGATGAAAGATTTTTATTGGCTAAGTCAGCCAGTTTAAGAAAACACTAAGTTCCCTACAGCGATTACTGCTGCAGTGAGACTGCCCGGAGACAGTATAGCTAACGTATGAGCCTTACCACATTCATACCCCCCCCTCACTCTCTCTTACCCCCACCCTCTCTATACTTTGCCTGTTATTTTTTCTCGCACCATAATCACAAGAGTATTAACAATTTGCAAAGCACAAGACACATCCTCATACAGTGCTGCCCAATATCTTTTTCCTAGAACGAGGACTCACACCTCACCAAGAATACATACTTCTTTACATTCCATAGCTGTCATATGTTCATATGGGTACATAAAGAAGTATGTACACCAAGGAGGTAATCTTAGTATGAATTTTTCTCACCTTTCCTCAAGGTCAGGAAGTTAGGAGCAGAACATTTTTCCTCACCGTTTTCTCTCCCAAGTATGGTAGTCTGCACTGTAAGGTGACTTTGAGTGTAAATTCTGTTCAACACTCAGAGCTTTCCTTTACTTGCCATGTAAGGCTGAAAGCCAGTCCCCCCGCCCCTGATCATAACAGAAGTTTTGCGGTCCATACCATAGTCGACTGTCCCAGTGACCCCCACTGTCCTCCAGGCAACTGTGAGAAATAAAGCTTCCTTTTAACCGTGGTTAGAAGGTGGTCTTTCTCTCTTTCCAGGAAAAATGTTGAATAGGGAAGATAAGGGGTTGGACAAAAATGGTAGCATAGCAAAGAAGAGCTTTCTCCTTGCTGGAGAGTCCATGGTGTAAGAAGCCTCTTTGTGCACCTTGTCCCGTTTGACAGTCGTTGGCTGTGTCCTGAGAGCACGGCTGCACCTATAAGCTCAGTGACCCCACTGATATACTACACATTTTCTCTTGTATTCTCTGTCTCCTTTACCACATCTCATTTCCTCTAATATCTCCACTTTCTATGTCCTCCCTCTCCCACCTCACACTTACATGAATATGCACCCGTCCGCTGTCTGTCCCTAGTCCCACTTGTGTCAGCGACATCCCCAGTGGCTAACTGGTGCGCTTGCTGATGTTTGAAAACCACGGTGATCCAAGTGGAACAGGAAGCTATTGTGAGCAGGATTTAGGCTTTAGGCGCAGAGGCAGGCCATAGGTCACATGAAGGCGCTAATGCCCACTCAGCACTTGTGGATTGGTCCTGGTTATACCCCCCACCCACCACCAACTCTCTCACTTTCTCCCTCCCTCCCTCTCTCTTTCTCTCTCTCTCTCTCTCTCTCTCTCTCTCTCTCTCTATCTCTCTCTCTCTCTCTATCTCTCTATCTTTGTTTCTCTCTCTTCCCACATGTAGTTTACTCTTTTTTCTCTTCCTTTTTCATCTAGTGTTTTTTCAGTGAAACCAGCTGTTCTAATGTAAGGGGATGGGATAGATCAATAACCATTTGCATGGTGGCGAGAATTGTTCAGTAAGTCTCTAATGAATCTTTGCCCCAGACCAACACATTCCACAAGTCGAAACTGCCCACAACCACGCTAAGCTAGCCAGCAGGCTCAGAGCTAAGGCAAAGGATGTAAAAAAATAAATAAATAAATAGGGGGAAATGTAGGTTTCAGTTTAAGACTGGTTGGTAGAGAAATGAATAAATGGGAAAAGTGGTGCAATGTTTTTGCAGTGGAAGTCTTTGGAATAGCAATGAGGGGAGGTTGAACTGGAGGTGACAGTTGTTCCCAACACAAAGATAGGGTTGGGCAGGTGGATGAGCCTGGTCCTAAAGATGTGACGTCCTGTTTAGGAAATGTCACAGCCACCCGAGAGGGTGAGCAAACAGGAGAGAGAGGGGGTGAAATTCCTTCCTACACACAGAGGGAAGGAGGTTAAGGAACATGAACCAGTGAATTCGCCTGTTGGTACTTGTGTCTTCCCTGGTTTGGGCACTGCAGTACTGTGTGCCCTGCATGCCCTGCCTAGCTTATAGCAGTTAGTCAGAGAGAGAGAGAAGAAACTGGGTTACTACCCTAAGTGCTGTGGGTTCAGCCACTGACACACATCTACTCAGCCAACCAATGCTGCCCGATATCCCCTCCCATCCATCCTCACCCCCCCACATCTGTGTTAATACACTTCTCACAGCTGTGTGCCGTCAATCCGCTTTTCCCCCCTGTTCAGAACTCCCAACCTGCCCGCTGTTCATTATTCTGATGCTTCGTCATCCTTCTGGTCGCCACATTCCATCCTTCTGCCCCAATCTGCCAACCTTGGACTTAAAAAGTGCGTTGTGTCCTCAAACTTACCTCCCATCAATTAAGAATTGCAGTGACCTCCCCCGCCCCTCAGTTTAATTGAAAAGTGGTCCAGTTAGACCACAAAGACAGAACCAAAAAGACATTTAAAAAAGACAAAAGCAACATTTTAAAAAGTCCCAGTGATCATAGAATCCGTGGTCATGGTGATAAAAATATCTTGGTGGTGTCAGGTGTCAGATGTAGAGGGCGAATTGTCTATAAGGGAATGCCTCTCCACACCAGTGCAGGTCTGAGTTAACGAGTCCGTCATTAGATAGCGGCAGGGCTGCAACCATGAAGCCTAATGAGCCAAAGAGCTCTGCTGCTGCAGCATGTCCGGCCAGTGCCAGGAACACGAGAGAGAGAAAGAGAGAGAGAGAGAGAGAGAGAGAGAGAGAGCAAGACAAGGGAGGGAGGGAGAAAGAACAAGATGAGAGATAGAGTGGAGAGTGCAAAAAACAGGGCTAAAATCCATGTGGACCATAGCAACTCCCCAGCCGCTCTCTTCTCTGTTCAACCTTCTCCTGCATCCTCTTCCTCTCCATACTTTTTATAAAGCCTTTATTTCTTCCCTTCTTCTAAGATGAGAGAAGCACGAAAAGGAGAAAAAAAAAAGCCCAAAGGTGTTCTCTGGTTAAGTTCTGTCCCAGTGCTGCTGCTGCTGCAGAACAGTACATTCCACTCCCCCTTTCGATTACGCGACTCACAGGCAAACCATGCGGTTAATAACTGATCGCATCCGAAGAAGAGAGAGGGAAGAGACAGGACAGGAGACGTCAGGGCCCGTCAGGGGTAAACTCCGTTCGAAAGCGAAGGAAGAGCATATATTACCTGTCAGATCAGTTTCTTATCTGAGCTGCTCCTCCTCTCTTCCCCTCCTCTTTTCCTCTTCCCGTAGTGAAGAGAGCCATAATGACCTAGAGAGCGCTCCAGCTGCTGCAGCCATCGTGTGTGCCGGGTGCACGCCTGACTCGCTGAATCAGCTTCTATGATTTGGGGGGAGGGGGGTGGTGGCGTACAGAGGGGAAGGCTCAGACACAGTCGGACGGACGGACGGACGGACAGCGTTGTTGTTGTTGAACCTCCCCCCCCTCCCTCGCAGAATTAATGTGTGCTTTAGAACGGCCCAGATATAATATGATTTAAAAACTGAAAAAAAGATTAAAAAGGGTTGGAGAAATACAAATGTTTAATTATTTTAAAAAATAAAGAGATATTAAATTAAATCTGTTTTGTGATAAAGCCCAGATGCTGATTTGCTTTATTTAATGTTTTCTGTGTGTGTGACTGAGGGTCGAGTGGAACGGCGGCGGCGGCGGCGGCGGCGTCATGTTTTCAATAAGAAGGTATGCATCTTGTGTGTAGTGGTAACAGTGTCGATCATCCGTCACTGGGTGGGATACGTTAGGCAGCGACTGAACGTTTAGGTTGGTTTCAAATCGACTGAAACGACCCAGAAGTATGAGAGCGTCGGCCGTGATGAGCTGTTTGAATCCTCTACGAGGACAGGAAAGCTTCAGTGTCTCCTTCAGTGTCTCCTTCAGCAGAGGACACACTGGACCATCCTTTACCAAAGGAGAGGAGAGAACGACGTCCCACAATTCACTGCGGCTGCAACATCGTCCGACTGTTCACAAAAACAACCTTTCATCTTATGCCACAAGTGTCTAATATGTTGACATGTTTTGAACTTTAAACAGCAGGTGAATATGGACATGACTCTACTGTTGGTGTAAAATGTGACGTTGCTGCAGAACCTGTGCTTCGTTTCCATGTTTTATTTCCTCATTTTGAGTCATTCTATCGCTCAGTAACTCGGTAACTCCTTCGGACAGATGCCTTAATAAAACCGATCCGTGACGTGGATCTGCAGCCAAATGATGGAGTAAGTACTTTTATAAATGTAGGCAGATGTTTTAAATTCAACACGTTAACTTCACAATGATCACATGTAGCTTTATGCTGATCTTGCAAGGATTTATTTTCATGTTGACAACTATGTGTTGACAGGAGGATGAGTACGACTGACTGGTAGCGTTTAGTCATTTATTCATTTTTATTCCAACCGTGGTATTGAAGTCATTTTCCACTGGGTCGTCCATGTTTATATCCTGCTTTAAACAACGTGGTGAGAACACACAGGAACCAGGATCCAAGATGCTGTATTGTGGTCTATCTCCAGAACATTTAGTTTCACCACGTCAGACCCACATCAGTAACATCCTCCAGCGTCAGAGCTGTGTCTCCTCAGTTCACATCTTTCCTTGACCTCGATGGAAACGTCTTTTGAGGTCAAGGAAAGGTCATTTTTTTTACACTTCTCGAACAAGCCTTAGTCCTTGAAGTCAGTGGGTTGGAAGCAGCGTAAGGATCTGAGGGGCTTTGACAAATTAAATCCAGGTTGTGATGGTGACGACTGGGTCAGAGCATCTCTAAAACTGCAGGTCTTGTTTGGTGTTCCTGGTCTGCAGCGGTCAAGACCTTCCAAAAGTGGTCTAAGGAAGGACAACCGGATCTCAATCCATTCGATCATTTGTGGGATATGTTGGACAAACAAATCGGATCCACAGAGGCTCCAGCTCGCAACTTACAGGACTTAAAGGACCTGCTGCTGACGTCATGGTACCAGAAACCACATGACACCTCCAGGGGTCTGGTGGAGTCCAGGCCTTGGGTTAGACCTCTATTTCCTGCAAAAGCAGCACCTACACAATATCTGGCAGGTGGTAATAATGTTATGTTCCTTGATGCTCGACTGGACGTTGAATCAGTGCTTCTAGTATTTATTTCTACAAGTATCTGTACGTCTACTGGGCATAGAAAAAGGCCAATATCTCCATCAAGACCAGAATCATCCTCTTGCAGATGCTGCTGATCCAGTTATACGGATCAGAAACATGGACCCAGCTCAGACCAGAGCTGAATAAATGTGTGGTTTTCCAAGTGTGACGTCTGCAGCAGATCGTTTCCCTTTGTGACCGTCGGACAAGATGCGAAGAGGAGACTGAGTCTCCAGAATGAAGACGTGGACACCATACCGGTCTCTCTGGTGTCCACGTTCAACAGGCTTGGAGGTTCAAAGATCTGGGCCAACCCGTCACAACCTTTAAGTCTCCACCAAGTTGATGATACTGTCATTTAATAACCGTCAGACAAATCCCCTTTGTTTTATCGTCACAAAACTAAAGTCACTGCAAAAGAAATGAAGAGAAAACTTGATTATATTTAGAAAGAGGAAAACCCTGGAATAGAAAACAAAGCAATTATTACTATGGTATTATATTTAAATAAAAAGTAAAGACTAAACGTTCATGATGCAGAGCAGTACCTCTGTCTGCCAGCAGAGGTCAGTACAGACCAACTGTTGACATGACTGGACTCATTACATTTAAAGGACATTTCACAGAAAACCAAGAGGCACGTCTTCAGGTTTGTCCTTTTGTCTTTCTCTATATTTTCAGGTATTTATTTGTATAATGATACGTCGATGAGGCTGTGAATCAACCCACATGCATCTTTTCATTCATAGTAGTTTGTTAGGGTCACTTTTCTTATTTTCTCTTAGTTGTAAAAATGGTCCATTTGTTCCATTTTTTTCTAGTCTTAAGCAGTTCAAGTTCACACTGATAATGTGATGTGTTCGGTGGAATCTGATCCACGTCCATATGTTCCCCTGAATCTGATCCACATCAGATTTATTTTACAACACATCCTCAGTCCGAGCAGTCACGTCACAATTTGTGTGACTTTTGCATCACTGTCGACCTGACGTTCAGTCTGAAATCTGTTTCATTAGTGATGTCAGGATCAAACCGTCCTGACTCCACGTCCACACATGTCCTTGATGTAGCTCCTCCTCCTCCTGTTTGTTTTTGTGGGACATCAGTTTGCACTAATTCAATCGAAGGCCCAGATATATTTCACAAAAACTGTCACTGCATCGTACAGTGAAGAGGAAGCTCAGGTAGTTACTGTAAAACAGGAAGAACATACATGAACTGGTCGTGTTAAATGAGTTCAGTATTGTTATATGGCTGGAAAGTAGTGGAAACGTGAGCAGTCTCCTGAAACTTTGAAGCAGGGTATAAAAACGTTAGCTTTTTATCCTTTAAAGATGTTGATAACCCTCAGGTTAAAGCTGAAAGTCGACCGTTTCGTCACAGTTATGTTCAATTTCGAATCCAACTTGGTGGATGACAGAGCGCTGTGTAGAGGTCGAGGTCCTGTTTTGGTGTTTGGTGATGATTTTGAGGAGCGTAGGTGGAGGATTGGCGCTGGAGTCCATTATGTCATTAGGATCAGGAAACACTGACAGCTCAGACGTTTCACTGAAGGCGCGTCCACCTCGGTTTGGTGCAGGTGGAAGGTTCCTGAACGCCTCGCTGCACATTTGGCTCTGAGCTCTTTAGAAAAAAGGCTGAAAGTGCTGTCATAAGTAATTATTCCACAGTGCTGGTAATTTATGTGATGACCTGCTGCACTCCTGCATTCAGCTCTTTACTCTGATTCACAGATACCCATTGAAATGTAAGAGAGCAGCTCAGATGAACTGACCTAATGCAGGTTCATGTGGAGACCCGTTCCATCGTCTGAACCCGACGTAACCCCAGAATAATGTGAAGACAGATCAACCAAACTGAAACCGTGCTGCCGCCAGATACTTCGTTTTTTATTGAACCTTTATTTAACCAGGAAAGGCTCAGACTTCGGCTCCAGAATGAAGCCAGTGCGTTACTGTGTAATACCGCTGACGGCCACTAGATGCTGGCTCCCATACACTTACATTAAACTTTTCTCTAAACATACGGAATCGATAATGTTTTTCCAGGAGTCATTCTGGTTTCATTGGTTTTGTTCGGAGCCTTTAACACGTGTTCTGGTCCATCTGTCAATGTTTCCTCCGTTCATCAGATCTCAGGACTTTGATTGACAGGTGTGATTGACAGCTCGCTCACCTGTCGAGTCAGAATTTCTGAGTTTCTGTTTATTTAATACAACACATTTTTTCAGCTGTGGTTGTGGTTGAGAGGCTCCACCACTGAACTTTACTCACTCAGTAAGCTAACGTTTAGCATTAGCTCACACATGACCCCTCGTGCTCCTGCAGCTCCGCCCCTTTTGTCACGAACAGAGTGAGACATCTTCTCATAGTGATAAATCCACTGGATCCATTGCTTTTGGATTTCATCTAAACGGAGGAGGTGCATGGTTGTGTATTTACATGAAGTTTGTGTTAATCAGTGAAAATCTTTGTGTTCATTTTGCCTCAGTTCAATAAAACACAGAGGAATTGCACAAAAGAAGTTACCTACTTTTTTTGCGGAGTGCGTCAGTGTGGAAACAGAAGATAGAGAAGATCTCATGTTTTCAATTATTTTGGGTTTATTTTTAGAGGGTTTCTGGTCTGCAGTACTAGACATCATCCTGTAGGTGGAGCTCTGCTCTTGCTGTGAGGCTGAATCTGAGCAGGTGAGTCACACAATTAAACACAAAGTTACAAATGAAAGGAATAATAAATATGTGTTTGCTGTTAATTTAAGACAATGATTTTCACTTTTTGTATAAATGTGTCATGTAAAGACGTCACCAGACGGTGTTTCTGCAGCTGTTGGAAACCATAGTGAGCGATTATTTCAGCTGAGTCATGTTCTCCTTCTCGCTCTTCCTCTATCTTCACACTCTTATTTTTGAGTTCAGAGTTCTTCTCCTTCTGTTTCTGCTTCTCCTGCTTTAAAAGAAAACCAACCCTCCTCATCCTCCTCTTCCTCCTCCTCCTCTTCCTCCTCCTCCTCCTCCTCATCCTCATCCTCATCCTCTTCCTCCTCCTCCTCCTCCTCCTCCTCCTCTTCCTCCCCCTCCTCCTCCTCTTCCTCCTCCTCCTCCTCCTCTTCCTCCTCCCCCTCCCCCTCCTCCTCCTCTTCCCCCTC
>JAPQRN010000010.1:14624211-14648031 GCA_037367275.1 Coranthus polyacanthus
GAAGAGGCGAGGCTGTTGAGCGCTTGGAGGAATAAAAGTGATTTATGAATGGGCCAACCTACCTGGGTGCTGGAGGGGGAAGCCAGTGGCAGTCAGGCTCTCTGATCCAGCAGCCCATTGTTCCCTCCAGCCTCACTGCAGGGGAAGCTCCTCTGCTTCTCCTGCCTCTGATCTTTTACCGTGCCTTACTGGCACCGCATTTTACCGTTAAATGACTCGCAAACACCTATGCACTGCAGGGGTGCATATTTGTTACAAGACCTTTTTTTTCCCTCAGAGGCACACACATACCCATACAGTATAGTGCTTATTTCTTTAAAATAACGTGGCAACCCATTCTTGCATATTCATGCAAAGGCTACACTGTTAATACTCATCTTAGTTATTCTCCTATGATGGGATGTTTTCCTTTTTCTAGATGTCTAGGTTAATACAGGTGAGAATCACAGGAATATTGTTGAAGACAAAGAAACAACCAAGACAATGAGATGCCATATTGTCACTATAGGCTCATATGCAGACGCAGCACATAACGCACATACATATATAATACATTTTGAATGTCAGCATTGTACATGGTAAAACTGAAAAGCATAAGTGGTTGAGCGTATGGCATGATTACAGATATGTAATATATGATAATGTCTGATGGCAAAAAGGTGGAAGAGATAAACTCGCTCAGAGGAGTGGGTACAGAGGTACGCAGCTGTAATTCATTAAAAGATAAGTGATCATAGAGATATACTAAAGTAACCTTTGGAACCAAGATGAGCTGCACATAGTAGGTTCTTGACATCATGTACGTGGTTTAGAGTGATTGGAATCATTATTTTGTAATCATGTAGGTCTCCTTAGTTTGATCTGCCTATTATCACCTTGACCTGTTTAAATAGCCTTTGCATTATTTTAAATTATTCTAGTTAAATGTCTCACTGAAGACTATATCCATTTTAGATTCAGTGAGCCTGAGCAGGAGTTTGCTGGAGCATGCACTGTGACTTAATTGAAAAGTCTTCCCAAAGTTAGAAGCCCTCCCAGTGTCCACTTCACTATGGGCTGGGACCAGTCCAACAGATCAACCAGAGGACAAGCTGATACAAGCCCCAATCCCCCTGTGACCAATCAGAACGCCCACACTTCTTGCTAGGGCTGGGCCAACAGTGGCTCTGAGCCAATAGATAAGCTCAGCCATGCTGTAATGCTCTGTCTGTCCTGTGGCATGCTGAAACATTGAGTCCTGGCTGCTATGTTGCTATAGCACATGTTGGGAGAGGGAGGGGTAGGGTAGCAGAGGGAGGGAAGGATGGATGGATAGAGGGAAAAGAGAGAAAATGAGGTATGGAGGAAGGGAGAGAGGGAGGGGTACATCCCTTACTGTAGGGAATCAAGGACATAAAGAGCTTTTGGGAAAGTGACTATAGCATGCTAAGAGAAAAGCTTGCATTGTGAATTGCACCATAAGCACTGATGGTATGTTTTTTGCCCACTTGCCAAACCTAGAAAGAGCAGGATTTATTTGTGGCACTTTAAGTGCCTCAGCGATGCAGGTAATAAATATGACAGAGCAAGGTGATATACTCCCACAGCACAGCTGTCAGGCATCTTTAATATTTTCTGTCCCCATTTAAAAACAAATGTAGTTTATCTATTTGCTTGATGTATTGGATTAAGTAATGTAATGAGTTTGTACGCTTTATAGTACTTTAACATCTGTGATGGCAGTGGTTTGTGTGTTTAGGAAACACTGATGACATGCTACATATCTCTTTGCTGTGCGAGTGCTTGTAAAGCATAAATAAAAGAATCTTGCAGTACATTAAATAACAGTTTTGCACAACACCAAACTTGAACAAACAGGTGATTATGTCTTATTTTAACTAGCAAGTAACCTACAGTGATTGAATATAATTTTTGGTTATTATTTGAATGTCGTGCTTTGTATGTCATACAGCTTGGCTTCATATCAGTATAATACTACCAGCATAATATTAATGTAAATATAATCCTAGTTGGGGATCCTAGTTTTGTGATTCCAACACATTCCTTTTTACAATGAATTAATACAGAGTCCGGTGTTAAGTTTGTGTAAATTATATATTAGAGCAGGCAAATAAAATGTTAAAAAAATAGATCAGGCTTTACATAGTAAGTTGTTAAATGTTAATGTTTTTAAAACTATTTTCAATTTGTATTTTTGAAATTAATTACAGAAAACTGTGATGTGAATGGTCAAATGACCAGTCATATGCAGTTTGTGTCAGTGGAAGGGGTATTCGTAACCCTAATGCACTCTGAGGGACACATTCAGGCCGATGTTCACATCTAAACCAAGCTTAGCTGTTGAATTATGCAGGCCATGTTACCTTGGTAACCCGTACGGACACTGAAGTCAATAGCTCCCATGTAAATGCGCTATGACAGGTCAGCGAGGATAAGAATTTTTGTTTGCTTGTGTCGTTTGGTGTGTTTGTGCATGTGTGGCTGCTTGTGTACAGACATGCAGGGAATACTGAACAAAACTTCACTTTGACTTCCCCCACACTTTCTTTGCAAAAAGCATTATATTATTGAATAGCTTACTTGGAAGGTTTGTAGAGAAAACCTTTATTTAGCTATCTGTATGTTCATGGATCTGTGTGGAATGTGTTCGGGTTTCTGTGGAGTGTTCTCTGTGTAACATACAGTACATTCATACAAACTTCCCCTGTCATTAACACAGTGGCTGTTAGACATTTTCTGTGCTGCTCTGGGGCATATGGCCCGTTGTCTCAGTGCTTAGGGGAGGCAGTAGCTGATACAAGGCCCTTTGATCCCCATTATTTCCTGCTGCAAACAATGGATTTTAATTACCAAACTGCTCTTTCAGCTATGGCTTCTTCCACTGCATGTGTGCCAAGAAGTGTAGCTGCAAAAGAAGTCAGACTTATCAGCTGCGATATTTCAGCTTGTTTGAGTCTCTTTGGATCTGCTCTGACAATTACTGTGGTAGAGAATTTATTGGGGCGTTTTGCTTATTTTGTCACTGGGTTTAAGTGATCATGTCACTGCTTGCTGCGTTTAAAGAGACCCTCACAGGTTAGAGCATACAGAGATGAGCATTTCAGCGAGAGGTTGGATGTAATGTGTACGTGGGGGCAGAGAGGTTCGAGGCGGACCGAGGAGTGAGAGGTGATTTAAAGTGGTGGATTTGCCACGAGACCGTAGATCATGGGAGCCTCCCAGACTGTCTGCCCATATGGTGACAGTGTGGCAGGCTGCAGAGTGGCTGTCGATCGAAGGACCTTCGCAGCAGCTGAATTCTTCACCACTCTGCAAAACCTCCAGTCAATCCCTCGGTTCTATTTACCGCTTTGTACCTCACTGTGGAAACACTTGCAGTTAATTTCAACAGGCTGCACGAAGTCTGATTTTTCTTTCCAAAGATCCAGAAAGGAAGTTTATAATGACAATATGCTAAATAAGCTGAACAGTTCAAAGGATAATGACACGGTGTCTTTATCATATATATAAACATACAGTGCTTAACAAATGTATTAGACCACCACCCAATGTAAAGCTTATGTCACAGCTGCCCTAAATGAACAGCATTGGTAATTACCAAAATCATTTTTTATGTTTCTGTAATGGTTAATGCATCACTATATAGGAGCTCTTTAACCAAATGATATCTTTAATGCTAAAATATAATTATTATTGTTCTCCATGAGTTTTCAAATTTACTGTTTTACAAAACAAAAACAAAAAAAATGCAAAACACATTATTTCTTGATTTAGATGTCAAATTATAGTTATTTACTTGCATTCCTGAACAGAAAAATGAGTTTTAGTGGTTGAATGTTATGCTTGATTAATTTCTGTCTCCTCAGAGAAGCCCAGCGAGCCGGCTCAAATTTGGGCATAAAAAGGTGAATTCAGTTTAAAATTCCTCGTTCCTGTTCAAAATGGTAAAACGTCGAGAGCTCACTGAAGATGAAAGAGTCCGCATTGAAGCACTTCATGATGCTGATATGTTTTCTCGTTCTAATATATTTGTTAAGCACTGTATGTAAACCCATTGAGGTAGATTTTTAAAAGGATTTGTTGTTACTCATTTCATTTCTTTAATACAGTCCAAGAAAAGCCACATTTGAAGCAGTTTATATCAGTGATCAGTGATCTGTAGCATCTAGCAGAGTGCTGTTTGTAGAAAAGTGGCTGAGAGGGGTTAGGGGGTCACAGGTGATTTTCTTCGCTCTGTTAGCAGCTTGTTTGAGGTGCAGTGACTGTAATGATAAGAGAGTCACTGAGATTGGAAGCACTGGTGAAGGTGTGTAGTATTTATTTATTTATTTATTTATTTTTTTGTCTTGCAGCTCTTCCAAATGAGACTTTTCATTTTTCTTTTCAGATTGTCAACTTTTTTGCTTGAACCATGAATCAAAATGCTGGCATCAAATCATCTTTTGGCGCACTTCAAAGTTTGTTGTTTGTAAGTAGTCCAAGCAACAACTGCTTGGACTAAAGGATTCTTTAAAAAATTCCAGCTTTTCCTATATTTGAAATAGTATTTCATTATGATCTAGGCTCGAACAAGGCCATGCATAAAGTTCAATAATTACATGCTTGTATTATAGATACTAATGCTATCGAGCAATTGTTTGATATAGTATGCACCATTGAAGTGTCTTTTATTTTAATATAAACGGCCTGTCCTTCATTCCTCTTTTATGTCATACTGTGTTTTTTTGGTGAAAGGATGTATATTATGACTTTTATGGCTGGTGCAGAAATGAGAATGAGGCTTTTTCAAGGTGCAGAGGCGAATAAAGTGCAAAGTGTAGCATGGGAAAATAATTGGGTCATCTCGAACCAATGGGACATTAACGTGCCATTGGGCTTCTCTGACTGTCTTCCTGCCTCCTTCTTCATAAATTGCAATGAATCAGGACACCCCATAATACCAGGTGATTTAAGGCTAATTAAAGCTAAGCCTTTATAGGCCCACACCTACATTCCAAATGGACAGACAACAGTACCTGAGATGTTTGAAAATGCACCAGATGTCTCCTAAACAACCTTCAAGGCACCAGCAATAGCTATAGTGATAACCAAAACATCATAGAAATGCACCCCTTTGCCGTCTTCCCCCTTCCCGGTTTATGCAAATAGTCCTTAATAAAAGCATGCTCACTCAGGGGCCTCAGGTACAGGCAGGCAGGCAGGGGAAGGTCACATTGTAGGGGAAATTATTCTCTTCACGGTATGGTAATGAAAGCCTTTTTTATCGAGCGGAGCCAGTTAGGTTCTTGTCCTCAGCTCTCTGCTGCACCGCTGGCATGGATGCTACCTGTGTTTATTTACTCTGTCCACAGCAGGATGGCCAGTAACTATGGGACAGCCAAGACGAAGTGAACTGGTAACTAATTGCTTCTAGGGGTGGAGTGATTGCCAGGAAGAAGTGTCCTGGATCTGAAATGTAACTGCAAACAAACTCAAACGAAGATTCACTTAGCATTTGCTTTTTTCTGAGCTTAACGCTATATCAGTCTTCATCAACAAATTTAGGCTGCTCAGATGTCGAAGAGATGGACTTTTTGACATGCAAGCTCAGTAGCTGCAGCAGTTTAAACCACATTTGGGCCTTCTTTAGTTAATAAGATCAACACGAGAAGTCACAGAAGTAATATATTGAAATGAACTGTTCCTAATGAGGAAAAACTACATTTAAATGTATTTAGCCAAGGTGTGACTAGATAAGCACCCACTTGCAGGACTTACCATTCTCATTGTCACTTTTATCAAGCTTTTTATTTTCCCAAGGCAGGTGACACCTTTTGGTGACTAATTTGTGATGCTGAATTCAGATCGCCTTTCTTGAGCTAAAAGCCTTTGTTAATGGATGAGGGTATGCCAAACACGTATGCGACATCAGAGTAACCATATGTTTGTGCGCAGCCATTAATCTCAGGCTGGATGTTGACTGTTCCCGCTTTGCCCTGTCTTACCCAAGTTATTGTCCCCGACTCTCGCTTCCTGTTGTAAAAACGGCTACTGACCACCACACAGATGGCTGTCAGCCAGGTGAGGGCAGCAGAAGGGACCTGTCGACCCCTTCGCACACACAAGTGCACACACACTTAGTTCAGTGTCTTACATACAGTGACAAAGCCAACACACTCAGGGCTGAGGGCGTCAGAGAGCATCCTGGTCAATGACAAATTGCAGCCCAAGACAACAGGCCGCAGTGTAGCTCTCCTGAGGGACTCTTGAGATCTCTCACAGGGTGACCCAGTTCCATCATGCTTCCCCTTCTCCCTCTCTCCTCTACCATTACCTTTCCTCAGCTGCATGTCCTCCTGTATTTAGAGATTATCGTTTTGGTTTTAAGGTTCACTTCTAACAAGGAAATCCCACTTCTCTTTAAATATCGGTCTCTTTCTCATAGCAGATATAATAAGTGATCTGAATGTTAACTCCCAGGTCAGGTCAGTGCTTTCTGTCCATTTAACGGTCAGCAGCCTGAGATAGCCAGACTGCCTCCCTCCTTTACCTCAAAGCCCGACACACAGTTTCTCTTATACTGCCCTCAGTCATTACAAACATCACTTACCCAAGAGGGAAAAAAATACAATTTATTTCTTGGGTCTTAATTCACTCTTTTTTTCTGTCTTTACAGCAAATAACTTAACTGCAATGCAGCAGTGCCAGTATGGGGCATTAATATTAATGTCCGCCCATTTTGCCCAGCGTGGCAGGGAGCCTGTCAATCCAGACTTCTATTGGAGGGGCTCCCTATTTCAGCAAACACCTGCCCAGCACTCCAGTGTTCACTTCTGACACTAGAAGGCGCCAGACTGTCCCTATAGTGCACTAAGCCTGCACTGATTGGCTGGTTGCTCTACATATAGAAGATATTTTCAGCCAATCCCAGTCTCCCAAATGTTGTGTATATTGCATCAATAGAAGGAAGAAAATGGGCACAAGAAGAACAAAGGATTGATTCAGGTGGAAATGTGTTGTAATATAAATCTTTCCAGTAATGTCTATCGGTCTTACTTGAAAGTAAAGCGTGAGTAAAAGGGTGTAATATTTAACCACTAGGAATAACTTTTATGTTATGGCCCCAGGCAAGAATGTGATGTGTTTTTTGTTGAATAATTATCCTGTTTAGTCTCAAGTCTCAGCACCTACCCAGTGGGAGAACCACGGATGAAATTACTCAAAAGTCCCCATGAGATTCTTAATCCACTGTATGCAAGCAAATACTTCTTTGTAACAAAAGCAACACATTATGAATGTTAGATTAGATAGAATGGGTGCGGTTGCTATCACATTTAAGCAGTGCTCCTCTGCATTAAGTGGTGAAGATGGCTGCAAGCAATGCAGGTGTGTGCGTAAGCCTCAGTGCACTGAGAAGTAGAGAGAGCGAGGGAGCCTGGGATCAGTGTGCTGCGCTGTTCATCACTGCAGCAGTACACCAGCCCCGGATCTCTGTCCATACAGAGGTGCTGACTGGCTGCCCCCCTGCCTCTCTGCCCTTTTTCTGCTTTTCTCAAGAGGGTGTGCTGATGATGCTCACTTTCATTACTATAGAAGGAGGGAGACAAGCTGTAGGTTGAGCAAAAACCCGCAGGGGAACAGCCATCCTGATTACCTTGAGCCTGAAAGTCTGCCAGTATGTTCGTTTGCATTTCTTTCTTGCCTCAGTCTTAATAGTTAACACTTTTCATTGATTGTGCCTGCTGTGGCCTTCTGCTCTGTGATGAAGCCTGTATCCTTCCTGCATGGTTCTGCACCCTGTTTACTATACTTTTGTGTACCTAAACACTCAAGCATTTGAGTGTGGGCAGTCTAGTCATATCCAAGTCAGAGCTGCCTCCTTTTGTCGCAGTTCAAAGATATGCCATGCATGAGTACTCAGGGTTAATCAAGGTCAGAAGTATTCTCTACAGTGTTGCTGCTTTAATGCTTTGTAAGGTACACTGTGTACCTAGCTACAGACAAGAAACAAGCCGACTTCAGGACTATACATTTCTATAAATGTTACTGGTTTCATGTTCTATAGCATTTGGACAAACTGAAGAGTTGTGTTTGTGGTCTTTGTTTCTCATAATGTATCCTTAATTGATGACCTGCTCGTATGCTAAAAACGGTGTAAGTCTGCTTTCAGTCTTCGCATGAACCATGCGCCCATAGTGTAAAGAAAGAAGTGTAGCAGAAGCAGAAGTAGTTTGGGAGATGTAACAATGGAAGGCAGTGAAGAGTAAACTAAAGCTGACATTTTATACAGTCTAGGTGTCTCTGTAGGAGGGTGTTATCTTAGATCTATTACAATCTTGTTACAAAGTAGTTCTACCAACCTGTTATAATTTAGGGATCTGTTTAAAGAAAAGGTGTGTGAGAGCTCTTTTCTTCACTTAACGGTCAAAGAATATATGGATACACTCCAGTAACTATACTGTATCGATTCTCAAAAACATTATTAGTTTTTAATTTAATGGTTTACATGCAAAGATTAGTGGCAGACAGTGGTTCATTTTGTGTTGTCTTTAAACTTCTGACCTCTTAGATAATGGCTTTAATGTTTGTGGAACTGTGATAAATGCAAATGCAGATACCACTGTTCTAATTGCATAAGAAGCATTACTTTAAAAATCAGATTTTATGCAAGGGGTGGTGTGTTGTGTGGTTGTTTATTCTATGACTGTTTTCCTAAAATTACATTTAAAAAGTCACAAAATATTGAAATTGGTTGGACAAAATATATGGGAATATACATTCGCAATAAGCTAAGAATCTATACACTTTTATGTACATTGTTTAATCTTTTTTTTTTATTTTGTGCAACCGACACCACAGTGAAATGAAATGAGCAAAAAGACCATTTCTGCTTTTTACCTTTTTTAGGAGTATTTTTTCTTCAGTTACAGAGACATCACAATTTATCGTAGATGATTGTCTTGCCGTGTATCAAGTATCACAGAATCGCTGTATCTTGATCCAGTCATTAGTCTGGAACGTATCGTATCACGAGTTACCCTGTGGACACCATCTTAGCTTGCCGTTGCAACCACGTTTCAACGTGGCACACACCCTCTAAATGACCTTCATTGGAACAGAACTGACACACCAGGCCTCTTCTGTTAAACAGCACTCTTTAAACACTGGATTTTTCCCCGTACCTCCCTGTCTGTTTCTTCCCCACGAGGAGACCTGAGTGAATGCAGCTAAATCTTGTGTAATTACCATTTTGCCACCCTATGATAGGCACTTTTCACATCATCAAGGGAGAAGTGGCTTCCTCTTTTTAACTGAAGATATGGTAGGGGGACGGGTACTTTAAAATAACGCACGGCACTTGTACCGCTCAGAGCCTGATGTAAATAACACCCTGCTTGGGAAAGCAACTCCTCCCTAAGTTGATTTAGTATTCTTGTCCCCATGTGTGAAAATGGGATATGCTCTGCTGTAAAAAGAAAAAAAGGTGTATTGGAATATGCTGTGTATCAGCAGTACAGACCCTGTGATGTGTTTGCTTACAACAGCTTGTGTCTGGCCCCAAGCTATCACACACTGCATGAGATGTTTAGTCACAGATAGATTACATTTGGCAGCTTTTTTTGCTTTTTTTTTTTTTTTTGATGTAACAAACTTACACGTTTTATTAAATTGCTTGACCTTCTTAAAGGTTTTTCATATGTGCTTCAGCCAGGAGTCCATTCACACACACTCAATTCTCCCTTTCCTTTTTCTTCTTTTCGTGCAGTGCCATGCGTGTGCTGCTGTCCAAACTGCCGAGGCCCTGGATTGTAGACGAGAAGAAGGACGACGGGTACACTGCACTGCACCTGGCTGCTCTTAACAACCACGTGGAGGTGGCTGAGCTGCTGGTGCACCAGGTAACAGCGCATCAGCACTCACGTACACGCACATATCTAATTTTAACACATGTTTAATCACTTAGCTTGTCAACACAAATGCAGTTATTCATGGTCTATAAGAGAGTCCTTCCATTATCAGCCCCTAGCATTGCTGCATCAGCTCAGCCTGCCCTCCTGGATCTTCCTGACTACAGACCATTAAGAGCAGCTTCTACTGCACTCCTGGCAGCCAGCAAGCGGTAGACCAGTTGAACTGACTACAACTGCTATTTTTTTTTTTTATTGAATCCATACGGTTCACAGTGTCTCTAGGGGTATTCTTTAGTGCTGCTGGGCTTTATATCTTCCCTTCTTTTGCAGTCATAGGTGCTCTTTTCCTGTTTGAAATTGCACTTTTAACTCCCCCAGGACCAGCACATACAAGAGTTTACAACAAAAGTCACCTGACCAAGTGGGAACTGGGTTAATTAGGATATGGTGCAAGGCAGCAGTGTTGGTGCAATGTTCCAACGCATGAACGTTCGCTGTGCAAGCTACCTTTTGGAGGGGGTGGTGTTACTACCAAGTCCCTGCAATGGGCTGGTTTGCAGTGATGGCTCAGCTTTCTATTCAGAAATTGCACCACACTACAAGGTGCACTGCAGATTCCCTGCCAGCCAGCCAGCCAGTCAGTCAGTCTTATTACTTGGGGATTTCACACACTGCCTGATCACAATGCTTATCTCCCCTCCACATCTCCTCAGCTGAGGTGTTCGCAATTGGAAATGACAATCACATGCAGCGATATTTGTAGGATGCGTTATTTTCAGCCCACTAGGTGATACTTTGGTGGTTGGCAGGGTTGAAGGAGGCACGCAAGCCAGAAAGGTTGTTTAGTCTTAAATGTGCTGAACAATGATTTTATTTTGTACCTAAATTCTTCCTTTTGTGGCTTCCATTACATATTTGTTGCTCATTATGCTTTGTTAATGCATCCACAAATGATAATATATGGTGTGTGTGTGTGTGTGTGTATTTTCCCCTCTTTTGTTCCCACCTCTCAGGGTAGCGCCAGCTTAGACATCCAGAACGTAAACCAGCAGACAGCATTACATCTGGCAGTGGAGCGTCAACACACCCAGATTGTCCGGGTAAGTGGGCCCTCTCCCCTCCTCCTTTTATTCTTTTTTTTATCATTTTTGTATCCTTTCTGCCTGCCTCACTTTAACCATTAACTGAAGATTGCATATCCATCTCTCTATCATTCCCTCATTTTGGACTGCACAACAAAGGCAGTAAAACAACAACAGTGCAGCCACATATTGCATATGACACTGGTGGATGTGCTGCAGTTGAATGAGGTCCTGATGCTTTGTAGGGGAGATGCTCTCTGAAGCAGTGTCTTTTTGAGAGACGGTAGCTGTAGCGTTGGAATGAGATTGCCACGTTGCCATCTTGTGGACTTGAGAAAAAATGCACTCCAATTAGGCAATACCATACAGGAGGCTTTAATGTTTTAAACCAGCCATGCGACATTTGCATTGTAGCATAAGATCCCAATTATTATGTTATGGATAGTTTAACTGTTTTCTATTAACCAGATGTGTATGTCTGCCTGTTTTTTTTATTCTTCTTTTAACAGTTGCTTGTGCGAGCAGAGGCCAAACTTGACGTTCAGGATAAAGACGGGGACACACCGCTTCACGAAGCACTGCGTCACCACACACTGTCCCAATTGCGACAACTCCAAGATATGCAGGATGTCAGCAAAGTGGAGCCCTGGGAACCCTCAAAGAACACAGTACATATACATCTATTATTAACCGTACTGTTTAATACGTAATAGTACTTTACTGAGGTCAAGGTTTTTTAGGGAACTGTAATGCATCACAGCTTCAAGGTTGTCAAGTGTTGGTAACAACAAGTAAACATTAACAGACTGTTAAAAACGTTGCTTTAATGTGGCTATAACTGGTCATTCAGGCAATGATAATTGATTTGATGCAAAACTATTCTTTGTTTTTTGAACAGTCAGGACCCTGTGGCTGTGAGGCAATAGTTGAAATATTTCTTTGCTTCCTGTTGCTGTCATGACTACCTTCCAGTTTTGCTTTTTGTTTCTGTCAAGTATTGAAAACTCGACATGATCAAAATACTAATCATGTCTGAAAAGTAGTATAAAGTTGGAAGATTGTATTTAGCTTTGTCTCATGGCAGAATTCTGCAGGACCTGTAGACCCATCTGTGTGAAGACAAACAAATGGCCTACAATTTCCCAGTGTGGGGAATAATGATAACAAATCATACTAAGACATCAAGCCCCCGTCATCTGCATCACTGGACAGTCCATCACTCAAACAACAACCTGACACTGGCACAGAGCAGTCAACCAGGTTGCTGCTGCGGCCTGTTAGCTGCTCTGAATAAGTTTGCCCTTCTGTAGGCCAACAGGGGCACCTAAGGTCTGAAGCGTCCATGTTAACATGTGGCTAGAGGGTTGAGGTACTTGCCTTGGCTTTCTGTATCATTTCCTCTCCAGTCTTCCTCTTGTCCACCTCCATTCTTTCCCCCTTCGTGGTTCCTCAGTGCAGAAGTGTAACAGACAGACAGCGGGTCTAATTGAGATATGTGCAGCTGGGTCACTCTCTCATAGTTCTCCCCTCCCCTTGAGATGAGAATTGAATTAGCCGGCCCGATGGCTCCATCAGCAGAGATGTAAAAGCTACTGGTTGAAGACATAGACATAGAAGGCCCAAGAAGGCATCGAGTCAGAGGAGAGACGGAAGGGGACAGTCAATGCAATTTTGGGTGGGGATAAGGGGGTCATTTTAAAGTATGTCTTTGACTCTCTAATTAGCAGGGATCTGTTCTTTGATATGGATCATCAGAATTTAAAGCTAAACCTACCTGAATAATCTCAAATTCGGGCCCCCTTACCTCTTTTTAAGCCCACAAAAGCCTGTGCATTAGTGGTGTGAGTGCAGTTGTGTGATATAGAGGCCCGACGCTAACCCCACTGGGCTCACCTTGAAAACAATCTCTTGTATCAAAAGTCAAAACCCTGATGTGCCACTGATTTAATCCGTTTGTGTGTGTGTGTGTCTGGCTTCCTGCAGTTAATCATGGGTTTGGGCACCCAGGGGGCAGAAAAGAAGAGTGCAGCATCCATCGCCTGCTTCCTGGCAGCTAACGGAGCAGACTTGACCATTCGTAACAAGAAGGGCCAGTCCCCTCTAGATCTGTGCCCAGACCCCAGTCTCTGCAAAGCTCTGGCTAAATGCCACAAAGAGAAGAGCAGGTGAGCATCCCTGAACTAAGATCTAATCACACCAGCCACTCAGACCATTACCTCTACTCTGACAGTAAGTTACATAACTGTTTCATTCATTAAGTCGGGTTTATTTGACCGAATACAACTTAACTGTTCACCAGACTGACGATGCATTGCTCTTGAAATATGCAGAAGCCTTGTTACACCCAAGGGGCAAGAACTAAGGCTTGAAATTGAAGCTAATGCAGAAGTATTTTAAAGTATAATACCACTGACACCTGCTAGATGCTCACTCTAGGAAAAAAAAGAAAAAAAAGAAGCCTGGCTCCAATTGAATCCCATTCATTTTTCCAGGAATCATTATGGTCTTAATCGCTTTTGGAATCTCTAATGGGGGTCTTTGTCTTGTGAATTATTAAATCACAAGTGATTGCTCCATTATTAAGATTTTAAGAACTAGAAGCTTTGATGATAGGTGTGTGACCTTCTGTTTATTGAATACATCTTTTTTCACCCGAACGGACAGCTACTGTATTTGTAATAAGACCGTCAAAGGATTCTGTAATGGAAATGTTTCATGAAGTTCTCAATTACTTAATCTTAGCAAATGTTAGCATCAGTTCAGTATTGGATTCCATGTTCTGTCAGCTAGTCTGTGTTTACTTAGTGTGTTTACACTACGCAAAATTGACATTACTGTTCTCAAACACAACCGTACGTGTTAACATTAGCTAAAAGTAGCTGAAAATACTTGCCGATATATAACATTTCCATGGTTAGCAGTGTGGCCATTCTTTCCCCCAGTAATTCAGCAGCACCCTCGCATCCAGATATGCTCACTTCTGGCTCCAAATGGCAGCCAAATGTCACACTTGAGGCTTCAAAACACTAGTCCACAAACCAATGGGTGGAGTGTTTTTATACAGTCTGTTTTCACACAGGGATGAAAAGAATGAACTTACAGGAATGTGTTTGGTGCATCAAGTGTCCTCATGCATCCATAGCTACTGTAACAACATCTGAAAGAACAAGGAAGAGAGCAGCATCTTTGGAATATCATCAGACAACCTCATTGATTTCCTTTCTTTGCTAAAATGTTTCATGTTGTTTCCTTTTCTTTGCCTTTACCTCCTTATGTTCCTTTGAGCTTCCTTGTCCTCTGTCAGCGTGTCTTGCTTGTAATCTCTTCTGCTCTCACACACTCTGCTTTCATTCACGACGATCTAGTGGCCAGGTGGGCACGCGCAGCCCGTCTCTGAACAGCAACATCGAGTCACTGGAGGAGTGTATGGTGTGTTCAGACATGAAGAGAGACACTCTGTTCGGTCCCTGCGGACATATTGCCACCTGCTCCCTGTGTTCACCTCGTGTCAAGAAGTGTCTCATCTGCAAGGATCAAGTCCAGTCAAGAACCAAGGTATCAGACACTACTACCGACGTTCCTCCCCAGAAATGGATACTCAACAAAGAGTGAACGGCGACGTTTATTATTATTTTTTATTTCATTTGTCTCCCCACAGATCGAGGAGTGTGTAGTCTGCTCTGACAAAAAGGCAGCCGTGTTGTTCCAGCCCTGTGGTCACATGTGCGCTTGTGAGAGTAAGTCATAACACATTTCAACATCGCATCTTTTCATATTCTGCCGCTGAAAGTCTCTGCTTCCGTACAATTACATGCATGGATCTCTGACCGATACGTGTTCTGCATTTTTGCCAGACTGTGCCAGCCTCATGAAGAAGTGCGTACAGTGCCGGGCTGTGGTGGAACGCCGCACTCCCTTCGTTCTTTGCTGTGGAGGGAAAGGTATGGAGGATGATGCCGCTGATGATGATGATGATGATGATGATGATGACCTTAGTGAGTGAATCTTCCACATGTTCCCTTTTAATTTCCCCTTTATCAGTTTTCTTTCGTTTCTCTCAGTTTTTCTCTCCACTCTTTTCAAAATGTCACCTTTTTTTCATTGTCTGTTTTGCTGCCTTGCTTATGCATTCTTGCTTGCGTTTGCATCACTTATTATGTTTTGTTGCCTTCTTTCATTCTTGTAGATATTTGCAAATCTAGTTCAATAGATAAACTCTTGTCCAGTACTAGATTGTGCATGTTCTCATTGCATCTATGCTGATCACTTCTTTTTTTTTTTTTTTAATTATTAAGTGTCATTGGCCACACACACACTAACCTTTTTCTGATATAGACCTCATAAGCTTCCCCAAAAGTGTTTTAAATTGTAGTCTTTGCATAAGTGGGATCTCAGAAGCCATTTTGAGATGAGTTTTGCTGAATAATATAATAACAGACATGTTTTATTCATGTTTCTGTGCCTCTTTAAATTAGCCGAACACAATTGCATTAATTTGATAAATTTATAGGCATATGCTAAATGGTCTGTACTCCTAAAGATACTGTACTTGCATAATAATACAAGCACAAAGTGCTGAATCATAATACCTCCCTAGTAATTTAGCGTTTTTTGAGTAAAGATGCAGAAACAGTGTTGTAATGTTAAAATAATTTGGATAAGTCGCAGCAGCCTTCAATGTCGTCCATAATACTGGAGCTGAATTTCTCACCTGTGAATGTCAAGGTTAAATGAATAGTAGTGAAATGTATTTATTTTTGGTTGCCATCACAGTTCATCCTCCCGTCTCCAAGCGAAACACGATGTATTATCGCCCATATCCCTTTTCAGTGGTGCATCTCACCAGTGGTTATTTCTGTCGTGTTTTCCACATTTTCTGTTGAGTTAAAAGGGAAAGTGTTGTAAGTTCACCCATTCCTTGTAATAGTTATTTAAAATTTCTTATACATGTCACATTGTTGGCATGCAGTCGTTACCAGACGCTGACCCAGACACACATACACTCATGCAAGGGGCAGCATTGATTACTTATCTCCTTTTCCAGTAACACCAGCTGTTGACGTCTGCATAAAAAAAAAGCAAATCTAGTGTGCAAAATTCACCTGTCACTTTGATTATTTCTGCTCCCTACTTCTCTACTTTGCACCTGGTCTTAACAATGTGTCTGTAACACAGGTATTAGACTCTTGATCTCATGCTTAAGCACTGGCTGATGGCAAAGAGACAAATAATCACTTTCCGCTTTGCCTTTTAAGAGCCTCTTCTGCCTCTCTGTCCCTAATCACTGTTTCCAACTTGCTAGCTTCCTCTTCATATTCTTTCTCTGAACCTCCCTTAGAGGCTGTAGTGAGTAGTTTTGGTCCTCAGGCCAACTGTTGAGCTGGTGAGGACAACTCCTGCTATAACAATGTGACTGGTTATTCCCAGCAGGGAGCTCTAACAGTATGGCAGGGGGATCCCAGGATCTTCTCCAGCCCAACAATCTGGCACTAAGTTGGTGTAAGTATTCCTCCACGATCCCCTCCCTTCTCAGAGCCTTTATTAAAGAGCTCGCCACAGTGCTGCCCTGGCCCCTTTCCCCTCCCCTCAAAACCCCTCATCCTCTTTCAATGATGCACACAAACACGCTAAACAGTAGATGTTGACATGTATGCAGTGTATGATGCGTATTCCGGGAGTCACACTGTTGCTCAATGTTTCTGGAATGGAGTTGCCAACAAGGCCTCCGTCCAGCTAATTCTTGCTGAGTTTTACTTCCATATCATTATACACATGCATATAGCAGATTGTGTGATGCCAGAAGCATTTTCTGTGAGATTTCATATAATTACACTGTGTGTATTTCTGAAACAAGTCAATTAAAAGGGCTACAAAAGCCAACAATATAAACCTCCGAGCTCATGTCTTTTCTTATTGGAAATAGCTCCCAGATTGTTACAAAACAATTGCAAAAAAGCAATTTTTGATATAACTGAATTGTACTGGCGGTGTAGTGTACAGCTCTGTAAAAAATTAAAGTGACTATTTATAGGTATGTGTTTGAGTAAAATTAAAATTTTAGTTCATTCTCAAAACTTTAAACATTTCTCCTGAATTCCAAATGAAAATGTGTGTCATTTAGAGCATTTATTTGCCCAAAATGACTGTGTTTTCACCTTCATATTCATTTTTAAACAATACAGTGTAACTGTTTTAACTTGGGAAGAGTTCAGATGTGTTCATGCGTCTTGTCATTCTTTCCACCAGTCTGTAACATTACCGTTGGATGCTTTATGTCACTCCTGGCACAAAAATACCAGCAGTTCCTCTTGATCACAGGAAGATGGAGGTTTTCAATGGGGTTCAGGTCTGGAAATTTGGAGCGTTAATTTTTTCCAGAGCTGTATTATCAAGAGGTGGAGTTTGATTTGGCCACTGGTGCCATCTGTTACTTTGCTTTGTCCCCAGTATCTGTAACGAAGTTTAATTTTTGTGTCATTGTTCGAGCAGCTAGTGGAAACATCCCAGCCCTCCAGAGAGATAAGGATAACACTAACGTCAACGCTGATGTACAGAAATTACAACAACAGCTTCAGGACATCAAGGAGCAGGTAAACTGTACGGCGGAACATGCTTCACCAAGTCTGATGCTCCCTTTGGAGTAACAGCTAAACATAATCTTGGTTTTGCATTAGCATAACATATTTTCGACACATTGAAACATCAAACAAACATCTGTATTTTAGCGTGGTTCACGTAGTGATTCTCTGTCTGTTCATTAAAAAATTCAAATGACTTCATCGCACCCTAACATGACCGGGGATTGCCTCCGTTTATGTGTCTCCAGACCATGTGCCCGGTGTGTCTGGACCGGCTGAAGAACATGATCTTTATGTGCGGCCATGGCACCTGCCAGCTGTGTGGGGACCGAATGAGCGAGTGCCCCATCTGCCGCAAGGCCATCGAGCGCCGCATCCTCCTCTACTAGAGCTCCTGAGACTCTTCTCCTCTGTAAGCCCAAACAGACCACATCCAATTTGCCACAACTACACCAGCTGCTGCTGCTCGACCATCCTCACAGCACACGAGTCAGGCAGCCAAGGGCGTCTTCAAATGTCTTATTCTTCACTACAAATGCTCTCTTAATGGCTGTGATGGAATTCTGTTACAAAACAAAGAAAATACACAAATTGACTTTTATCAGTTTTGCTGTTTTGTCATCGCGACAAGCATGAAAGATGCTTGCTTCATGGACCATTTCTCGTTGTGTCACTCACTCTGCATCTCTTTTCCACCATCCTCTTTTCATCCTCATATTTTGTTCCACTTGTGTGGATTTTAACTGATATGTAAAACATTTTCCTGAGTCTGTGATGGCTCCTTTAGACATGGATAGGTATAAGAGATATAAACTCAGCCATGGGGCAGCTCTTTGAAGCAGAGCAAATTCAGAATTGTAGAGGTGGTGAGATCAGTCTGTTACTTTTTTTTTTTTTTTTTTTTTTTGTGTAAAGTTGTCACGTTTCTGGTGCAGGCCCATGGATGCCTGCTGCAGACGAGTCATATGGTATTTGTAAATCCTCATGCAATTGTATTGATATCAGATGCACCTGATGTGAACACTAAGTTTAAATTTTTCCTGACAGTATGGCAAGTTTTGTGACACATTACTGTTGCACCATTTAAAGACTGTTTGTTGCTTCATGCCTGTATTTGGCTTGGCTGTGACACGCTGTGAGCTGACTGTCCTTGCAGTTCCATTTTGCACTAGCACACGTCCTGAGATGGAATAAGAAAAGCCGAGTCAGGCAAAAAAAAAGCTCTTGTCTTTGCTGACTTCGGAGGTCCGCTTCAGCTCAGCGATAAACCACACCGACTGCTAGGTAGCACACCGCACCCGTACTCTGTTTACCAAGCTGTACCGACGACGACGACGACGACAACGGCGGCGGGGTCGCAACACCCTCTTGACTGCAGATTTCAGAGCCACCAATCAAGGATTCAAGACAAACAAGAACTCATTCAGCTTCTGTCCAGTGAACAGCCCCTGTTGTATCTGTCTGTTGCACACAGTAAACCACACGATGCAAACATTTATGTAACAAGACTTATCTTGTCACAGCTTGATGTTACTGTTTCGAGACTTGGTGGTATTGTCTTGCAAAAATTGTACAATTCAATGAGCGTCGCTAATTTACCATTGATGATTCTGTGCCATTTGCTTCCAAAAAAACGTTTTGTTAAATAACTTGTATGGGGATAAGGTGCTCTTTACCTTGTATCACTTTTTTATTTAAGTGTATTTCTGTTCTCAAAATCAAGCTAGAGAGTACAATCTATTAGAACACAAAGATGAAAATATAGAATAAATTATTTTGTATTGCTGCCCAAAAAATAGGATTTATAGGTATCACTGCCTTCCGAATATGTAGCCTCAAAATGTCACATTCTGCTTTCATATTATTTTTAAGATGTTTGTAATACTGTACTTTCGTTTGCTTCTTTGTTGTTTTGCAATAGCTTTCTAGCAATCATCAGTAGGACTTTATTTTTTTTCTTTCTCTAAAATAATGTAGGTCTAATTCGTTCATTTGTGAAATGGAAAAAAAAAGACGTATTGTTTAAGGTGTCAAGTATCTTTTCACCTGTGTTTATTTGGGAGGAAAGCTAATGATTTTTTAAGACAGAACTTGCCTTACCTCTTTTAAAAGGCAGTGAAGACTCAGCGAGGTGGCCAGCCTGGCTCCTCTGTGTGGGAATTTGCAACCGCATACAAGCATTTTTTTTTTTTTTTTTTTTTGTCTTCTCCTATGGACTGAAAGAAACTTTTTTTGAGTACAGTTTTACTTCTTTTCAATGATCTTGATAACACTTTAAGCTAGAAGCACTAATACGCTTTATGGTAGTGTTGTCTTGTTATGGTTGTTATGAAAAAGCCTATTTTGTACTTTATTTTCAATACATGTAACTGTCCTGTTCAAAGTGTATCAGTAGTATTTTCTTTGGCATGAATGTTTTGACATATGCAGTACGACATGTATCTTGAAAACTGTTCAGTCTGTATTGCTAATAAGTGCTTTTAAAACAACCATATAGCAGAAATAAAGCTCCAAATGAACCATGGGACATTAGAAGGGCTGTTTGTTTTTTCTTTGCTTCTACCAAATTGTTAAATTGGCTTGTCGTTTGTTTTTTGTTTTTCCAAGATGAACTCAGATGTAGTTAGCTGCTTATAAGCAGAAAATTAGCATTTTGTTGCTTTTGTCCTGCTGTGCAGCGTCTGCCTCACCGAGGAGACAGAGTGGCAGAGAGGGGAGGCGCGATGTAATTGAAAATGCTAACACCTAATAATGACTCAGCACCAGTGTGTGATAGGTCAGCTATGCTAATCGGGGAGAGAAAGACTGAAGAGGAAAAAGGGCACGAATATAGAAAATCATTTGGGTTGGGAGTGACTCTAGCCCAATAGAGTGATGTATTCTCTCCACTGAGCAGTGTGACAGCGGGACATCTCACGTGGCGTCTCCGGAGCACTAAGAAATTATGACCAAAGGCCATTTGTGTTCTAGCTCATTGACTAGTCCATTCATAACCTGGACATCTCTGGGCTTGGCTCACATGCAGCAACAGTATGCATCATCTCATTCATCATGCTGTCAGCCTCTCACTTTGTCAGCGCACACCATAGAGGAGACTCTGACACCTTTTTATACCCTCTAAGATCTCTGTGACTTGGCACGAGGCCTCGGCAGTCTGCGGTCATGTCCGCGGTGCTTAGTCATTTTGTACTGAAGCGCCCGTCTTTTAAAAACACAAGTTTTGGTTTACCTGTGAGACACCGCCGGCCTTCAGTCACTATTTTCACTGGGAAAGAATAACGTCACTGTAATGTGTGGACATCTCCGTCCGCATACTTTAGGTGCTTTTGTTCTGCAGCTGTTTTGGCACTTGGTTTAAATCAGGTGCGGTCTTGATGCTGCGGTATGTTGTGATATTTTAGACCACAGTGGGCTTCAACCTTCAAACGCGAAAGGCCATTTCTTTTTTCAGTATGACGGTGCCCTCCGTGCCTCAAGTGAGGTCCATAGAGAAGGTCTGCACAGATCGCTGACCTCAGACTCATTCTACAACTTGGAATTTGTCATTTGTGACATTATGTTAAATAACTCAAAGTGAGCAACGTATTTTAATATACTTTTGACGTTTTTATTGCGTGTAACTGTTTGAATGGACGTGGGATTCACTCAATACCGAAATCACTACCGAATGTATATTAAATCTCGCTACAAGGCGTAAATATGTGTAAACTCGAAGCAATGTGATTTCTTGTCTGGCAAAAAGTACGAAGAGGCATTTCTTCCTTGACTTTTTATTTTCCACAGTGTCAAGTCAGAGTGAAATCCAGAAAACAAAGATGAAAATAATCCTGAATTTACAGTTCCATAGTTATTTTTTAATCATCTTAAAATAACAAAGGCTCCAGAAAAGGCTGTTTATACCTACTGTGGTTTTCCCACAGTATGAAATAGGTGAAAGATTAGAAACTTAATAATAATATACATTTACTGTACAGTTGCTCATTGTAACTCCTATCCTGTGTTGTGCGTTGTCACTGTGTGCATAGCCTACTATGGTGCAGATACTTTAAATCAGGGGCTTATGTTAATTTAATGATTCTGTTTAGAATCATTAGTGAATAATGCATATCTTAAAAAGCTAATCCCTTTAATTAATCTGTTGATTATAAGAATGTAACTGTACTCTCATTACTACTATTTAACTTGTAACTGCAGCTAAATACAGTTATTTTTTGTTGTAAATACATGTATTTCTTTCCTCCCCATCACTGGCTACATGTGAGTCTAATGTTAAGGTGTCACATCCTGCCAGATGTATTTCTTGTCAAGTCAAACGTGACACTTAAAAAATAAACCGCAGGCTCAGAGGAGACATTAAAAGGTGAATTGTCGGTCTGCTTGTCCATCACTCTGACTCTCTGCAGACGTTTTGACTGTCAGGGCGCTGGAGATGAAGGTCTGATCCTGGGGAGGATCCCCGACGCGCCGTGCCTGTGGCTTTCAGCCGCTCGGAGGCTGCGGTGTTTGCTGAGTGGACTGCAGGGGTTGTGACTCCCCACCGGGAGGTCAGCTAATCCACAGGCCGCCCCACCGAGCGAGAGTGACGGTGGCCCGGCGCTGCAGGCTTGACCGAGCATCAGATAGAGACGAATTGAACCCCTGGTGGACTGAAAAAGGGGAGGAGAGGAGAAAATGACTGTGACCCTGCTGCAAGTCTCTCCTGTGATCACTGAGGAGGGTCAGGGCATCAGGCAGCGACATCCATCTGCCGGCGGAGTCAGCGTGCCGCAAGGGGGAGGAAGGCCCGTGTCACCCCTTCAGGGTTCGCCCTTGGCGTCGGTCCTCAAGTTATGACCAGATTGAAATGAATATATTCTCTTTGCACAGTGTGTGAATAGAGGCTCACGAGGGCTTTGACGTGCAGGTTTCAGACCATATCACAAGGTGGCAGTACATCCAACAACTCAATACTACTTGGGTCTTTTTAAGGTCCAGAGGGCAAATCAACTGAATGTACAACAACGAGCTCATTCATGCGTTCAACCTGATTATATACACACACCGTCGTTTACTAGGGGGTGACCCTTTGGTTGTTTTAAATCTGTCTGCGTCCGAGAGAAACTGAATGCGAGTCGATTTGAAACAAAGTTGTTCATCCTCGTCTTGGCTGGCAGCAGGAAACACAGCAGCCAAAATGTACCACCTGATACGGATACGGGACTTGAGCTCGACATAGCGCGGTCCCAGGTGTGCTCTGTCTTAGATACAGCATGAAGGACATTTCATTAAGCTGTATTCGGCCAGAACAGACCGAAGATTATTGAGTGTCTCAGTATTACGCTTGAAAAAGGTTAGCTCAATGAACATGATTCGGAACTTGAATGTACGGAAAAAGGAAAATGAATTCTAGGTGTGGCATACTTTCATTAGAAGTGGGCGATATATTGGATGAACCGGTATGAGTTTTTCATATACCGTCATACAGTAGCATAGCTGAAAACAACAGCTCTAATGCTTTAATATGCAGCAAATTACACAACTTACTCTCCTTAAACGGGGTATTCTTAAGTTCTGTTTTTAGTTCACACTATAAAACCGTTTGACGTTCTGCTACTGTTTCATTCATACTGATTACTTCATATTTTGCATCATTTTGTGGGACCAAGCAAACCGTAGCAATCAAAGCCTTTATTATATAGCCTAAGTCATGACATTAAAATGTTTTCGTATTTTATGTACTCAATAGAACGAGCCACAAACCTACGTAAAGACCCAGTCGTGCAAAAAGCAAAAAAAAAAAAAAAACATGATGCCATGACATCGCAAATACAAATATCTAGTCAGGAGAGCGAATACGGGTGATTTTTAAAGTTTGAAACATTGCTGTCTGCACATTATTTTTAAATTCTCAATGTGGGTATTTTTTTCCCCAAACCAGGAGCTGCTGCAGACATGAATTCTGTCAGATGAGAAACAAAAAGAAAGGGAGTTGTTTTGTTTTTTTTTACACTCATTTTGGCCATTTGGGTTTTTCCTGCCATGTTGGAAGAATTGATCGCTGACTGTCTGAAGGTCCTTTTCTCCTCTCTCTCTCTCTCTCTCTCTCTCTCTCTGTCTCTGTCTCTGTGTCTCTCTCTCTCTCATGTCATCCAGTTCAGGAGTCTGGTCGAATTTATTGTCTGTCTTTATGGCGAGCAAAGTGCGGTCTGGACAGACTCTTGAAGGACTACGGAAGAAAGGGAGGGCGGCCTGACACGGCGGCCGGAGGATTTGTGTGTGTGTCACATTATA
>JAPQRN010000010.1:14648131-14658508 GCA_037367275.1 Coranthus polyacanthus
GGTGGGTGGGGGGGACATTTGTCAAAAGCTAGTTGATTTTCCCGGCAGTTACTTTCAGCAGAGGTTAATCTGCTCGCTTTAATTTTTTGCTAAAAGTCAAGTTTCAGGCTATGGGTATATTATTTAAGGCCAATATCAACTCATAAACTATAACTAATGCAACAAACAGGGTAATAATTTAAATGACTCTGATGTGATAGAGCTACAAGTGTGCATGTGTTTTGTGTACAGCTTGGTGGGTTGTTGTACCTGAAGGCGGCAGCCCCACCTCCACAGTAAAGCCATAAATTCAGTTATCCTCTCTCACAGATCCCTCCTCAGAACATATAGGTCCCTGACATGTTGATTGCTTTATTGATATTGATCGGGGCAAAGTGTCAAACCACTCGTTCATCTCTAACTCAGTGGTGGGTAGTGTTTTTTTTGTTGTTTTTTTTTAAGCATGCAGAGCGAGAACACAAACAACCCTCGGTTAAAGTGACGAATGTGGGAGTAATGTGTGACTCACTTTTTCTTTTCTTTTTTTTTAGCCACAGTTTTGTGTTGTAACGTAGAAATATTATTAATGCTTCTTTTTTTTCTTTTTTTTTGCATCATGCTGATGTGCTTTCCACGAGGTGTTTGAACAGAGTTTATTTCCCGCCCAGTACTCTTACTTTTTCCGGGTCAGCGTCGAAACGCGGATCGCGCGGACTGCAAATGTGTTGCGGTTCGTGTCGGGTTTTAGGAGCTCGCAGGGTCGAATAAAATTTCAACAAAATAAAGGCTGATGTTTAAAAGTAAACATAGACGCTCCATATCCCCAAACCAAATACTGCGTGGCTTTTGACCTATTGGTCGTAGCCCACTAGGTGCTGTCCTTATCATCGCAGCATGATTGGAGGCTGGAGCCTGTGAGCCACATTTACAGTGCAAATGTTATCGTTCCAATGACACTTTAAACAGTCTTTATCAATATATAGTCATTCAAGGTTTATGAGCTTTGATAAAATGCCACTAGCCATGCAGGGTCATTACTATGCGTAGCTACAAGGTGTTTTTTTTTTTTGTGTTTTTTTTTTTAGATTATAATGATGATGTTTTGTTCTGTAAAACACCTGGATCTTGCGATGCTCAACAGGTAAAATAAACACTCGGGACAGTGAGAGGACAGAGTGGTCTAAGCGGAAAAGATATTGATTTTCTCCTCAGGAAGAGCAGAGTAAGGGCAAACTACAGTGTGAGTTTGGCAGAACCTTATCATCCTATTATCTTTAAAACAGTGGGTTATCATAATTGCTTACTTAATAATTCTATAAAACTGTGGAGGTGCAACCTTTGCCTGGGCAGTAAACTGTCAGGCGCTTTTGATGCAGAGATTGAAAAGATTCCTGACGGGGTTGGGAAAGCTACAGCCTGTTCATTTTATTGGTTAGATTACAAAAACTAACACGCCAATAATTGGCAGCAAGAAGAAAACTGTTAAAAAGATCCGAGGCGCTCTTCTGACAAAAGAAGCCTTCAGTCGGGGGGGGGGGTGATTTCATGATGAAATTCTAAAAAACATGGATAACGCTTGTACTATTTAAAATAGAGCTGAGTTACGCCCCACGTGTACCGACGCAAACCGCCTCCTCCTTTTTTCTTTACTGCTGACCTTTTAGCATCGACTCTTTTCATGGGTTAGGGTTCCCATGGGGTCTTGTGTATTAGAGTTCATTTTAAAGGGGGGCATCTCGTTTTTTTTTTCTGTGTTTCACTTGTGGCCGAAACCTAAACTACATCTGTTCAAACATGGCTCAAATGTAACCCTAAACCCTAAAGTGTGCTGCTGGTGGCGTGGCGTGACGTTAAGAGGTTAAAAAAGGTACGCTAATTATGTGGATTGCTTGTAAAAAGCTGATGCACTAGTTTTATATGTTGGCTCTATTGCAGTGAAAATAAACCATTAATCTCCACCAGCATTAGCACGTAGCGCTAGAGCTTCTATTAAATTCTTCAAATAATTAACCAGCAGTAGCAGCAGATGTGATTAGTTTCACACCGCCACAACTATGCAGAACAATGGGGTAGACATACTTCATCAACAAGCGCAAACTTCGTCACATTTAACTCTCCGCTAAGCAAACTAGGCGGTGATGATGACACTGTCCTCCTGCAGGGTGCAGATTCGAAAAAAACAAGGGATCAGTATTTAAGGCACGTGTGAGTTCAGCAGTTTGTGTAATCCTTCTGAACTCAGATAGAGACAACGAGTAAACTCCCCCGACCTGGAGTTTACTGAATTCCCTCGAGTGATTCCGTTTTGTTTCTTATGATTTCTTTCCATTACTGGGAGAAAAAAAAGGGGTTTCTGTAGAAACAGCAACTGCTTAAAAAGACACGTTGTATAACAAAACAAGCGTACATCTGACAGGTGCTCGCCTCTGCAGAGCAGGCAGTAACCTTGGAGGGAGTAGACAGGAATGCAGCAGCCCTATCTGAGCTCAGAGGGAAATACTGACTGCAAAGGCCTTTTTCCCTTTTTTCTTTTTTTTTTTTTTTTTTTTTTTTGTCAAGAGAGAAAAAATCAATATTCCAGAGTCCATCACACGGTCAGGCATTTTGGCGTTTCTTTTTTTTTCTTTTCTTTTTTTTTTTTTCTCCATGTGGGTTCCAGCTATGTGAAAGAGGCTCAGAGTGACCCCTGGAAAAAAAAAAAAAATAGTTAATACCTAACTTCTTTATCTTTGTTTTACAGCCAAGGGTTGTACCTCCAAATCAATACGTGATACACAAATATCCCAGGGCTCCATGTTCTAGACAGAGAGCAATGACGAGGGCTTGAGAGTGAGCTGGCCTCACACCACCTGGCAAAAAGACAGGGTTTTTTTGTTTTTTTTTAAAGGCCAGAAGCTCCTGGTTGAGTCGATGCAGAGAGAACCTGGCATTAGGATTCATAGCAGGACTCCAACAGTGAGCAAAAAGGCAAGACATTATCAGCATTTAGCATGCAGAGTCTGGGGCAAAAGGACATTTTAAATATGCTTATTCGCATTTTTACGTCCCAACACATGACATTCTTACCACCAAATATAAAGATACACTTTGGCTGTGCTGAATAGCCAATTAGTTTAGCTTTGAGTTCAAACGTAGCGTGGCGCAGTTGCTTCCTCGAGACTTTTGCTGCCAAGAAAAAGTCAGACGCATAATAAAACTTGTTGTTTTACACTACTATCATGTTATGGATTAAACAGACAAGATTTAGGCTGCAAAGTAGTGAACTTCAGAGGGGCTTGTCATTGGATTTTGTTACCTTTGAAAGGAGCCAGGCTAATATTTCTCACTTTCAGTCTTGATGCTAAGCTCAGCTAACAGCTTTTGGCTATAAATCCATGTTTAATGTGGCGGTGTGAGAGCGGTCTCTATCTCCTCATCTAACTTTCAGCAAGGAAAAAAAAAAAAAAGAGGACATTTTCAAACATCTCCAACTGATCCTTTAATGAAAGTCCTTTTTATTTATGATTAACAGTTTTCGTTTGTGTGATTTGCTGCTTTTTGTGTTGTGCCTGAAGTCCAGAAGAGGCAAATATTGATTTTCACGGAATACGTTCAACCTGCAGTGGAGGTTCTCACAAAAAAAAACAAAAAACAAACTCTGTTAACTTTTGTGTTGAAGGTCTCAGGACTCAGCCTGGGAATGCAGCATCTGGGCCTTGATAGCAGACCAGAACATTTCCATGCTGTTATTCCAAACCCATGCCTGAATGGGCAGCAAAACTAGTTGCATGTTTACAGCAAAGACCAACAAGCCTGAAAGTTTCTCCTCTCTGTGTCTACCCAGGCTCAGATAGTTGATATCTGTCACTGTCTGGTGCTCCGTCCCTGCAGACCTTGTAGCAAATCAACAGAGCAGCTCCCAGACAGATAAAATGCCACATCAGAGTTTCAGAAGCCTAAAGCAGGTTCCAGTTCCCAACCCCGTGTTATGGTGAGGGAAAGGAGCATCCACTTAAGGAGGACAGACCCGGCCTGATAGTAGCAGTTAATCTCTGAGGTCGACCTGTCAGTCAGGTCCTGGAGACAGATGACGTTAGGCCCCTGATAGGCTGTCTCCAACGGAGGAGACACCAGGGGCTGCTGGGACACAGAGCAGGACCCGGGGGCGACGGACGGATGACGGGGGAGGGCAGGAGAGATGAAGACAAGGTGGGTCAGGGAGGTGGTGTGGCAGAGGAATGCCAAGGCAGGGGTGGGGGGTGGGGGGGGGGCTCCTGATGAGCAGAGAGACAGGTCTCTGCTGGAGATCGCTGCATGGCTGACAAAGTTTACTTAACACCAACCCCTGGGAGCCCGGGTCACCGGAGGGGGGAGGAGGACCATATCTACCTCCACCTCCCAAAAAAAAAAGATCAGGAGGAGAGTTAGAGGGTCTATTTCATTTGATGGAAGTTTTACATGGATTTTCTTTCCTAAAAGCAGCCACTGAGCGTACTCTACTCTACCAAATTATCATAACACTGACTCGTTTCAGCTCCGTTGTTGTCATACTATGCGTTTGTCTGGGACACCTCTACTCTATCAACTCCTTCTTGTTCGCCAACAAGTCATTCCAGTAAAGAAGAAAGAAACTACAACTTCACATAATCCTTTTTTATGTTGGTGTAGATATACTGTGGCCTCATCCAGGTTTGATTTCCTCCTGGACTTTCACTCGTTGGAGTTTCCCACAGTAAAATTCCAAAACAAGGAAACACTGTACGCTTTTTTTTTTTTTTTTCAAAATCTGATTAACTCCTCGGTTTGCCACCACGCAGTGCTAAAAAAATAGAAGAAATCCTAACTGATTGGATTCTCATACAATATGAAAGCAGTGCACTGTAATTAAAAATGGCAGATTTTTGCTTTGGGAAAATGATCCTTTGAAACTATGCATAATTTGTATTTGATGAAATTACAGTATTATTAGAATTTCAGAAATTCCTATTTTTCCCAGTTTCAAATTTTTCTCAAATAATAAGACAACTAACGCTCAGACCGTTCATCTTAATTACCTAATGATGACATTGTTTTGGTTTGTTTCAGCATCACTCAGCTGTTGCATCCTGTCCATTTTTATGCAATGATAAGGTCATTAAACTGGAGTTTCTTGCAGAATTTCTGCTGAATACATTTGATGAATACTTTTAACACTTCAACCAGAAAGCTTTATCACAAACAATACAATGGGATTATAGAAATCTCTGCTCTAGAAAGGATCCTGTTGTAAATGGCTCCGAAAGAAAAATTAATCCAGTCATTTTTCCTCAATATTTACAAAACAGTATTTCAGAAAATTGTTGGCCAGGGAGTGCCCTTTTGAGGTAGTGTATTCTTGTTGAGGGACCCATCCATCCTGACAGGCACAATTCCATCTTTAATGAATGGCGCTATCATGTCGGGTAGGAGGCAGTGGAACTCAGCTCACACATCATCAGTCATCGACTGGTAGAATTTGCTTGCTGTGGTGGCAGTATATGAGCGGGTGTCCTCGTCTTTGCAGGGCAGGATAGAAGGATGTTGTTTGAAATGGGAAACATTCCTTTACTACATGTGACAAGTTGTGTATCCCTACACTATATTGCCCATTTACCCTTGTTTTATGCTTGTTTATTCCTGTGTCTAAAACTCAACAAATTGCCACTCGCAAAAAAATGTACAAAACAGTAAAAACAACATTTCCTTTACACATGTCTATCATTTTACTGCAGGGCTTTTCTGATCAACATCTACACTTGAAGAGCTCAGCATCTTGGCCCTGCCTCAATGTTTCCACCTTATTTCACTTTTTAGCAGTGTGTGCAACTGACAAAGGCTATCAGTATTACTTCAATATGTCAACAAATCCAAAGTAATCCTGACTATCAGTAGTGATAGTCATTTGTTTAATGTAAAGATGTTATCAATTTTTACAAGCTCCGAGTGTGTGCAAACTTCTGCCCTGTTCTTAAATCAGGCTGTGTTTTCACCAGTACAGCAGACAGTACAAGTATTTCCCCCTGACGGCAGCTACTGCCCATGATCACTTCTATTAGATTACGGCACAGATTTATCGAACTAGCTTCCGGTTTTTCAGATAGGATAGTGACAACACTTATCTCCAGATATTCCCTTATCAAAAAACAATTTAGTGAGAGAAACAGACATTAGCCCAGATTTTTTTACACCGCTGAGTGCTCTAGCTTAGCATCCTCGGTACAAGGGTCTGTTTGCACTGTGCACACACCACTCTATCCGCCCGGATAGAGAAGCATTAACATTACCTTAGTGCTCTCTTGATGTCACTGCCATTACGTTCGCATCAAGGTCTTGGACTTTGAGACTTGATCAATTGTGCTTGGACATGGAAAACTAAAAGAAAGGGGTAACACAAACCCAAAGTATGAGGGACTGTTTTTTTTGGGAGAACCGATGTATCTGTGCATTTGCGAGCAAGTGCGTAGTGTGCGAGTTTAACCTGGCAGCAGGGACGAGCCAACAGGTCAGACTTAGCAGCTGGTGAGAGAGGTCAGTACAAGAGATGGAGCCGGCAGGTCACCATGAGGTTATCCTGACCTGAGCTGGATTTCTGCTGCCCGTATTTATCAAGAACCTAGGGAGGCGTGTGTGTGTGTGTGTGTGTGTGTGTGTGTGCCTACCAATGCGTGCTTGAGAGAGAATACGATGGTGGAAAGCATGGGATCGTTTTCGACGCAGCTATAAGATTCTGAAAAGGGTGTTTGTCGAGGATAAATTTGCGAAGCCAGAAGGTCGTGAGGGGGAGTTGAGCAGATTGGTATCGCACACTCCTGTTCCTATGACCCTGAGAGGAGAAGAGAGGAGATGTGTGCAAACGAGAAGGAAAATTTCAATTGCATAGAGCATGATGAGGCTTTATGGACCTAATAACAACAAGTACACAACAAGTTTTTTTTTTTTTAAATCACTGCCTAAGCTCAATTTATTGACATTTTAACCAAAGATTGAGCTTTCTCTGCTCAGCACCTGGTGGCATCTCAGGTGAGATGGTTCATGTTAAGCTGATGTGCCCAACAAGCATTCAGAGTATTTGTTCTTTCCATGGATGATGCCTGTAAAATGGGTTGCAGGTGCTTGGGCCAGGGGCACAGCGTCTAGGGGCCATGTTAACTATTAACACAGCCATATAACATTGTTACTGATTACCGCCTCTCGCTCCTGAGACTCCCACTGACCTTAGTCACAGGTAGGAATCCCGCTAGGTGTGTATTTGTGTGTATGTACACGCACCTATAGCGCCGAACGGTGATACGGCCGGTGTGGCTTTTACAAACCAGCCTTCACCGTGCGTGGCGTTGGAAAGCGGCCTCCCACCTGATCATAACTCAGTCTTCCTCTCCTTCTTCTTCCTCTCCCTCCCTCTATTCATCCCTCTTTGCTTCCTTCTCTCCCACGCAGATCTGCACACACACACTTTGTTTTTCCCTCATTGGTGCTTTTTACTGACCTTCGTTATGACCTTTATCCTTTCCACCAATAAAAACAGCGAAGGAGCAAAGATGTACAAAGTTAAAGAAAGTGTGTTTGCCCTGTAGTGCTGCAGGTAGGTTACTTTACTCTGAGGCAAAAGTCTAAGGTGTAGAGGACAGTGATGAATGACTCACTGCACATGCAAGACTTATTGCTGTAGAGCTGAGGAAATGTCAAGGTGTTACTGTCATTTGAACACATTTTTTGATAAGAACTCTGCCTATGCTACTTTTTGCTACTTTTTATGTTAAGTGACATTTTCCAACATCCAGTAGTACTTTTTGTGATACCTGAATATTTTAGTCAATACAACTTTTTCAAGTTTTGCGATTAGCTAAATATGTCAGACTGACTGCAAAACTGCAGCTCCTGTCGCCACCACGTCATCTCCTGTTGTTCCCAAGTGTAATAAAGCAATATTAAACGGTTGTTTTGCAATTAGAAGAACATTTGGAACTGAACTCTAAAACTGCTTTTGGTTCATTTCACCGAGCAGCTCCTGTCATTTGCGACACCTTTTCCGGTTGTTTCACTGCTTGCCTTAAAGTGACAAAAAATTGCTTTGAGGAAATCCGTGCCTTTAAAAAAAATAGGTAAGCACATGCTTTGTAACTTTAGCTTCTTTGTTTTCCCTTTGAAAGTTAAGGTTGTGCTTTAAGCTGCATCAGATCTTCTTATTGTCATCTACATTTGTTGTGCATGTCTAATGCATCTGACGACTTAGGATGTTTCAGGACCATTTAGATAGACTGCTAGATTTTTTTAGGTGTAAAGTTGCAGGTTAGCAGTAGGTATTAGGCTTAGTTTAGGGAAATCCTTACTTTACTCTTAGGTTTTCAGTTATACGTAGTTGCCTTTGTGAGTTCATTTGAACGTTACTTTAAATCTAGATCTATAACTGTTATTTTACTTGATGTCTGGGCCCCTATTTTTAAGCTCTAGGTAGCTTCTCAGGGTGTCCCATTTCGCAAATCTTTTCCAATTCTATCTCTGACTTTGTATTTTATTTGTTTGCGGATAAACCTTGTGAAGCTTGTCTGTGCTTCAAACGTGGACCTCGAGGCTGTTAGCATAGCTTAGCAATAAAGGCTAGAAGTAGAGGCAAACAGCTAGCTTGGCTTAAAAAGTTCAAATTAAAAAAAATAAGGTATTTCTAAATCCCACTGATTAGTGTGTGTTATGTTATTTGCTTGATCCGTATAAAAACATAAATGTTAAATGGAGTTGTTTGGAGTGCATTATGGGTAATTCTGTGAAGCTTTCAGCTGGTTGCCTGCCAACAACACTATGATGATAAGCCTCAGTTACTGCACTCAATGTTTAAAAAAGAAGTTAAAGCGTATAAATCCCTCTAAATTCTCAAATTAGTTTGTTTCATTCCTGCTTGTGAGTGTATTAAGCAGACAAGACATATTTAGCCGGGTGGACATCGCCTACAAGTGTCTTTGTGTACATTTGTCAGTGTCAGAATATTTCACCCCTGCCCCTCAAAACCTGGTTAATTAAAACAACAACTATCTGCATGGCCGGACACCGCTAAATGTAAGTCAGACATTATGACAAAATGAAAAGAAACTCAAAGGAATGGTACTTTGTTTTATTGTTTTCCTTGTGCAGCAGATAAATTTCGACGATAGACAAAAATCAAATCATTCATTCCATTTAAACACCACTTTTGCATCCAATATTATGGCATTGCGTTCATGGTGTTGCTGACCCTCACCTGAGACCTCAGCGAAGTCTGCCTGGTTGGGAGAAGCAACATCTTGAGGATAATAATGTCAGGGTCTGAAGTTCAGAGTAGGATGTTTTTGTGTCTTGCCTGGGACACGGTATTCTTTCCTTTTTTTGGGCAAAAACGCTGCTGAAGTTTATACCAACAATGTTCCTGTTACAGGTGTGCTGTTCAGCTTTTATATATTTATTTTACTTAACTATACAACTTCAGCCAGAGTACCAGCATTCTTCTGAAATAACTGGCGATGTGGACGTGACTTTGACACTGAACGGAAGTCAGGCCAATCAAAAACTGAGCCAATGGTAAGTCAGACCAGCCATGTCTTTCTTAGCCTCTTTTGTTGAGGCATACAGTGCAAGTCACAATAAGGGATTTTACTGTACGTGCCGCAGATCAGCCTGATATGCCTCCTTTTCTCAAAAAGGAGAACCAGCGGCGGTGGCTGGAGCTGAGACGAGACTTGCTTGTTGGATACCAGAAAAGGGCAACGCCGCTCATTTTTAGTTTTGCTGCAGTAATTTCACACAAGGAAGTTCTGCATTCGAAAACCAATCTGTTACAGTGAAGCAGTAGGGATTGTGACACATTGTTTTTTTTGACTGAGCCTTGTATTTTTCTGCCACAGGGACACAAACCAGGCTGAGATATTATACTCCCACCATGGGCAAACATGCAAACACAGCGAGCCACTGCTCCGCATGGTACAGTACACACTGTTAGAGAGGGCACAAAGGAAGGCGCATGATTGGTGTGTTTGACAGCGATCTGATAAAACCATAATTGGACCATGTAGAATGCATATGTTTTTCAGTCAAACAAAAGCCCTGGTCACGCCATAGAAACTGCCTCTCAATGTTTTCATTGTCTGGCAACTGACTAAAGTGAAGGAGAGGGCGACAGAAACCTCCGAGTCAGACTGAGAGTGTGTTTAATGTGTGTGGAAGGGGAACTTTGTGAGTCCGAGTGCGTGTTTGTCTGCGGTGCTTTAAGTGTGAGAGGCTGGGACGAGGCAAGGTTGTGCGGTCATGGAAGGACAAAGGCTGTGCAAAATCGGCCATGTCTGGTGGAGCTCCAGGCTTCAAATCTTATCAGATCTCAGAAGGGTTATTTGTTCTTCTGGCTGAAAAGCTATGGGCATATTTGAACACATTTTC
>JAPQRN010000010.1:14661417-14677414 GCA_037367275.1 Coranthus polyacanthus
CCAAATAACGCCACCTCTGTTTTACCCACACAGACAAACACAGCGCACGCGAACACACACACACACACACACACACAGTCGGTCAGTACAGTCATGCAGGTGAGCAGGGCGAGCCAAAGAAGCAAGGATGGTACATGTCCAAAATGACAAAGGTTGCTTTTACACCTGTCACGGCCCGTTTAATCATCTACCACTTCAAACAGGAGAGTCTGACGCTCTCGGCCTCCCAGCAGCCTTTGCTCCACAAGCTCTGGACAAACTGCCATTCAGTAGAGGACAGGCAGAGACAGACCTGTGCAGGTATAAAACTTAACTGTGTCTTCTATAAAATAAGTGCAAATAGGTCAGCGTTTAAAAGGCTCCGACAAGAGACAGATGTAATAAATACAGGAAGCTGTTTTTACAGGTGCTCTGGCAAGTTTATAGTTTCAGAGAAATATATGTCATGAACTGATTTGAATTGAGCTAACCTTGCATGGGTTTTGCGCAGGAATAGAGCTGCAGTTTTATTCATGGGTTGCGTTTTTATTTCAAGCATTATATCAAAACATTCAAATGAGTTAAATCTTTTTTAAGAAGATGCTGCGTTGTACCAGTGTGTCTGTGATATCTTATAAAAAAAATATGTACATTTTTATCATAAACGTAGCTAATATTTAATTAGTATTTGATGGATTGTACATATGAAGAGGTTTTCAAAAAGCTGTGTTTCATTAATAAGACCTTCAGTTTAATACATACAAATGTAACATTCATTACAGGCGAAGACACACAAAGGAACATAATCTCAGCAAATAATGCGCACTACATCACGTCTAAATATGTGTGTTTCTTTTTAGAATTAAAATAATTTATTTATACAAGTTGTTTTTTTGGGGGGTTTTTTGTATTTTAAAGGACAAATAGATTATGATTTACATGATGGCATTGTTAAATAGCGTAATTCTCTATTATCAGCAGCGCAAACACGTGCAGATAAATTATATAATATATTATATAATAATAATATTCCATCTGAAAAAAAAAAAAATAGCATTTTATTTCAAAGCCGCGGAAAATTACACCGTCATTATAGCACATCCTCCACATCCCCCCCCCACCCCCCACCCCAAATCAAAACGCTAATATTTAACTCCCATCATTATTAAAAGCCTTTTTTACAGGCTACAATATTTTCCCTGCGTTTGTGCGAAACAAAAAGAAAAAAACAACAACCCAGCTCTGCGTTAATAATGTACCGGCAGTGATCTGTTTCTTGTTAGTTTCTAAACTCGAGTTATTCCTGCGCCGCCTTATCTCTGCGCATATTACACCTACAGCAGTAGCGGCTAATCGGGAACAGCAGAGCCATAATAAGTGCCGGAGATAATCATTATCAAGTCGGTACATAAGGCACTGACACCTGAAGAGGGGTCGGCCATTAGTCTGTACACCTCAGGAAAGAAACAAACATCATTCAGATAAAAAAAAAAAAAGAAAAGAAAAAAGAAATGGCCGCAGTACTTCAGGTAAAGAAATAATAACAGGGTTTAGAAATCACATTAACTGTCTTACACTAGTATTATTGTTATTATTGTTATTATTAGTAGTAGTATGTTTTAACGAAACGTACTACTGTTTTGTGTGTTATTGTGACTTTCTGGAAACTCGGCATACAGTGTGTTTATCATAAAAACGATTTGACTGTTATTATTACTATTATCATTATTGTTATGTAGTCGTCGTGGGCCTCCAGTGACATGACATATACATTTTAAACTGGTCTGTGATAGAGATAATTCGATTAGAGGCCCGTCTGACATGAGCTCGGGCCCACAGAGTTTGACCGTGTCTGGATAATGTGGAGACAGGGCGGCGTCCTGCCACTTTTCCTCCGTGCGTGTCAGAGCAGCACACTTTGACATCACTGCGAAAGCACCTCATTCATCACGCCGAGGAGAGTAACAGGAGGGTGGGTGGCGGTGGGGTTAGGTAGGGGAAAGAAAAGGAAAAAAAAAAAAAAAAAAACACCAGGATTTTGTATTCTCTCACCTCTCTGACAGCTGCTCATCGAGACGACGGGATGGGAGACAGTAGCGCCTGGGTTGGTTACTCCCTCTGACAAAATCACATCTCATCTCAAAAGAACATCTCTCAGATGTGTGGAGTCTGATCCGATCCGATCCGATCTGATCTGATCTGATCTGATCTTATGCGTCGGACAGGAGGCATTCGGGGAAGCCCTGCGCGTCTGCGTAAAGCGCTGCTTTAAAGTTCTTTTACGCACGTAGATTAATCCACACGACTCCTGCGCTTTAATAAAAAAAACTGGGGTGAAGTTTGACGAGCAGCAGCGAATATAACAGCGATAGCACTACCCAAATAGTGTTAATACTCTCATTTTTCTGGCACTGTATTTCTTTTATTCATCCTTTATTTATCCAGGAAGGTCCCATTAAGATACAAGATCTTTTCTTCCAGGGAGTCCTGGACACAATTGCAGCAACAAACACTTCCACACATACAGTCATTATTGAACAATGAATAATTAATAGTAATAGTAATAGCAGAAGTAGCCTAGTAGCTGTTTTTTTTTAGGCTTGTGCGCTGCATTGGCTAACATGGGGTATCGAAGTAAACAAACTGTATTTACAACATTAACTTATTTTTACTGCCACTATATGAGACACTATTCCTGATAATATTTTACACAAAGTGATATATTTGCCATAAATACTGCTCCCAGTGCTGCGGTGCTGGTAGTAGTACTATAAAACAGCTCTGTATTTCGATCTGCACTTACAGGCCTAGTCCTCATGAGTCTTAAATGTCCTTGTCCTCAGGTCTCTCTGCAGTTCAGCCTCTAAACCTCCGGCTATCTTCCATTCAGACCAAAATGTAAACACACACAAATAGTCGCTGAATGGTTGCGTGAGCGCGACGAGCCCCGAGCTGTTTGTCGTTCACCTCCCACCGACGAACGCGCACGAGAAGAGCCGTAAACGAATGAATGATTCAATTGACACCTCGCCACTTTTGATCAATTGACGATGTATATTCGGGCTGAACGAATCACGCTCTGTTCAAAGCGGATCAGAGACGTGCCGGGAGTTTGTGATTCTACACAAGTGAAGCCATTGAATCCTGAAAGAATGCGTCTGAAAACTAATTAGGAGGGGAGTTATTGATCACGGTACTGGATGTTGAGAATAAACAAGGAGGTAGAATGTCGACGCGAATCAGGGGACGTGCGTGCAGATCATGAAAGAAAAGATCATTTAAAAAATTTTAAAAAATCACATTGCAACTTCTGAAATAATATATTGTAAGATATCGTGTGATAATACGAGCAAAGCTTCAGTTGGGTTGAGAACCTTATTAGAAACTGTTCAATATGCGACCATTAACCAAAAATAACCTAACAAAAATAAAGCGAATTGATTTATTCATAGCATCTTCAAATGACTAATTGTGAGCTTTATCTAAAGTCTCGTCTGAATCTTTCATTTTAGACATAATGCACTGAGGCGACATTTTATTGGAATAGTCAAGTATTACTAAGCAGAGAAAGAGCCTGTTCAAATGAAAAAGAAACCTCTCTAAAAACTTTTAAAACAATATATAGGCTTACAACGCGCAACTTTTTCAGGTATTGTTAATAATAATAATATTATTATTAATAATAATAATAATAATATTAAAAAGAAATGTAATCAAATTAAGGAGCAGAACAGTAGAAGCGAAGAAAGAGCGGAGCAGCATTTCTGTCCAAATAATGATTAAAAAAAAAATTTAAAAAAAGTTGCAGAAAAAATGATTACATTTGCAAATTAATGTAAGTTTCGGACGTGATCAAGTCTCCGTCTGTGTGTTTTCTCCTGTGATTGATTGGAGGAGTTCACAGGCTGGCACCCCCATCGTGTTTCCAGCCGCTCACCCTCCCTGTGATTGGTCCGCCTCCTGCAGCCGCCGCCGCCACAAGCGCCTCCTCTCATAAACCTCGTCAGAGCGCAGTAACATTTCCCATTACTTCCAGGAGAAGCAAGCAGCGGTTCACTATTACCAACTTTGCGTGCTACTTATGGCACGCAACTAGCAGGTATGTACGTAGTGGGGTTTTTTGTTTTTTTTAAAAAAAAAGCACCTTTACGCGTCTTCTTTGCGCCACTCGCGGTCTTTTTCCTTCTTCTTCTTCTTCTTCTTCTTCTTCTTCTTCGTGACGCTCAGCTGGTTGCGAACATCTGGCGGCGTAGTGAACGCGGCGGGACCTAAATCATCATTTCGGAGTATTGTTTTATCGCTCGAGCCTGCCTCTCGGCTCTTATCTGTTTTGGGTCTTATCAAACGGTTATCTCTTTTGCTGTGAAGACATATTGCGTTTTGTTTCCTATCTGTTATGCGTGTGTATGTGTGTGCGCGCACTTGTGTGTGTGTGCGCTTGTGTGTGGGAGGACAGGGATTTGACACGGATGGATCCAGTGCCTCTTAAGGGCGCTTGATGAGAACTATGGCAATTACTGTGGCTTGGGTGTGTTTTATTGTAGGGACATAGCACAGGGTCGGCGAGACTGTCGTGAAATGAATAAACAAATAACACGTTTGTTCGCTTTTTATTCAGAGATAGGCGAGAGTTTGTCAGTTTAAACATGAAAACACGTCGTACATCAGAGGTGAATCAGTGTGTTTTTTTTTCTTTTTTTAAAACCTAATCTCAAGTTTCAGGCCAGATGATTATGGGACACATTTTGAATTCAGCCTAACAAGAGTAAAATGTGTTTTCCTCTGCTGTTTTCTAACAATTGTAACTTTCTTGTTCCAGGGTAGACTACTCCCTGACCATTTTTATTAACCCCTTCGGTATATGGAAAGTGCTCCTGGATGGACCTGGGCGAAAACAGCTGGTCCATGGTCAAGCGAGAAGTATCCAGCAGCCCAGGGTCACCGGCTGAGCAGACCTACCTGCCCGGTGACAGCAGGAGGGACGGTGCCGCCTCGGACGAGCTGAGGACTTCAGTGCCTCCGAGCGACCTTGACGCACTGGGGCACCGCCGGTCCGACGGCAGATCACTACACTCCTACGTTCACTTCGGACACCATAACAACACCCTGACCGCTTCCGAGGATATCCCGCTGTTTACGGATTTAGACCAGGGTAGCAAACTCGTCCTCTCCAGCGGAGCTCACAAGACGAGCTTGTTGGTAGACCCGACCGACATGTACCAAACACTGGCCATCGCCGCAGCCCAGAGCCAGACTGGATATGATTCCTCCTCTGGTGGTTATATGCACTCCAACCCCAACTCTCCCGTATACGTGCCCAGTTCCCGGGTGGGCCCCATGATTCCCAGCCTCTCTTATCTGCAAGCCAGCGGCTCTGCGCAGCCCAGCCACGCCGTCTCCAGTCACTCGGTGTGGTCGCAGTCCACCCCAGAGAGCCCTTCGTACAGCACCGGGAGCCCCCACACGACCAGCCGGTTCCATTACCCTCCAAGCCCGCCCATGAATAACGGGACACCCAGGGACACCGGTTACAGTAACACGCTGAATGTGAGCAGCAGAGACCAGTACGGCCTCTCTCGCCCCCTCAGTGGGACCTACCCGAGTCCTTACTCTCCTTATGTTGCACCACAGCTGTCGCAGCTGCCTTCGCCTTGGACCGGGGGACCTTTCGATAACACGATGCTGCACACCTTGCAGAGCCGAGGTGCGCCCTTGATCCGAGGACCAAACGGAGGTAAGAAAAAAAATCAACTGGTGGACATGGTGATGGACGGATTTTTATTTCTACTGTTTTGGTTTGAGGAAAATTATTTGAATATTAAGCTTGTCCTTTAACCAGACAAGAAGTTACTGAGGTGTCTTTAGGAAAAAATAAAACCCACTAAAACTCTAATGCGCTTTTGAAACTAAGCCTGATCTTTATTCGAGGCGGAGAGCAAGCATTTAAACGTAATTTAGGCCAACGGTTCTGGTAAAGTATCAAAGGCTCTTACATATTTAAATTAAAGCTGAAATAGGCCTAAAAGGAAACAAGTGTGTGTCAGCCATGCGCAAAAACACGGCCTTGTTGTTTACGCAGGCCTGTGAGTGACCAAAGTATATAAAACCTTAAAATATAAAGATGAAATCTTACACCAGACAGACAGTTACAAGTCGACAGTCCTGTTCACAAGTACTTTATTTTAATTTAATTAGAAAACACTTATCCTTTCAAATATTTGAAATATTGAAGTCTGTGGTTGTGATTTGGCCTAATTTGTCTCACCTGTCAAACGAGTCCTTTTTCAAGATGACAAACTGCAGACATTTTCAATCGTAAAAAGTCGAGCGTTAACGTTAATTTGCTCCTTTTCCTTCAGTTTCAGATATTCTGGATGACATGGGGGAGAGCAGAGAGTGCGTCAACTGTGGCTCCATCTCCACGCCGCTCTGGAGGCGCGACGGCACGGGCCACTTTCTCTGCAACGCCTGCGGCCTTTACAGCAAAATGAATGGGCTGAGCCGGCCATTAATTAAACCACAGAAACGGACGGTAAGCAGGGGATTACTTAAACGCTCAATTTCCCGACTAATTGTTTTAAACAACGGCCGGAGGTTATATTCGCATCCGACGACCTGCTGTACTGCACTTTATCTGTACGGCATATCTTTGTTATATTTTATGCAAAAAAAAATATAATAATCAGCGCCCGTTGTTTAGATTGATTCTCTGTGCGTCCAAACATTTATCGCACTGATGAATTCCAATAATAGCTCAAAAATAGCTTGTTCGAAAAATATCTGTTAGAAGATACGCATTACTAATATTTTGTTTTCAAGGAATTTGAAGCCACACATTTAATTTAAGAAACACAACAAATTGACAGATGACATAATTTATTAGGCAGTTAATTTTTTTTTTTCATTCTATTCAGCCAAAGTCTAAATAGGTGACAGCGAAGGAAAAAAAAACTTTTCCTGGCACCATTACGCGCAGCATTACGCACCGTTTTTATTAGGAAATCGGAAGGACACATGGACTCAGTGAAAATTAACATCCCGTAAAAAGCTGTTCGTAAATGCCAGTTAAATGTACATCATAAGAGGACCCGTGTTATTGTTAGGAAATAGGATGTGAATGCCCCGCATTGTAATGAAATTAGTGAAGTGTGGCTTCCACTTTATTTTCTTCTTGTAACAAAGAGTCACGTCGACTTGATGGATCTGCGCACAGCACTTCCTTCTTTGAAATGCTCCAGCAATGCTTCAGTAATAATAATAATAATGATGCGAATGTTATTTTATGTCACCAGTCAACGTCCAGAAGAATCGGATTATCCTGCGCGAATTGCCAAACGAGCACGACAACTCTGTGGCGCAGGAACGCGGAGGGTGAGCCGGTGTGTAACGCGTGTGGGCTCTACACAAAATTACACGGGGTGAGTCACAATTGCGTTTCACGCTTGAAAAAGATGTAACATTAATTGTGATTAATCGGAGCATCACGAATCCAAACAAACATTGCAAAATATTTCCATTTCTGCAGGTACCTCGGCCGCTCGCCATGAAAAAAGAGGGAATCCAGACGAGAAAAAGAAAACCGAAAACCTTAAATAAATCAAAAGGATCCTCCGGTGAGTACCTGGCTATTATTGGTGCCAAGGCAGTGGACATCACGATGCTGGCTTTTATGAAATAACATCAATAATAATATAAAATGTATTCTGCTGTTTTATAGGTAATAATAATGCTGTCTCCATGACTCCCACGTCAACATCTTCATCCAATTCTGAAGACTGCTCCAAAACCAGCTCTCCCTCTGGACAGGTGTCAGGGGTAAGATATTTTTTATGCTGCAAAAAAAAAGGGAAAAAAAGGAAAAAAAAAGTTACTCATCTTCCTTTTGCATCAGAGCAAAAACACTTAATCGGGAGGCAGTTATCTGATTTGGTCTAATGGAAATATTTTGTAATGAACATGAAATACTGTAGGATTATAGACAGCAGGTGCTTTGCTAAAAATCACATGCAGACTGAGTAATGCTCTGTGGTGATGACCATTTCTATGTGTCACTGTAATATTACAATAAATGACACTAATTGACACTAGTCATGATCTGGTGCTTTTTTGTCAAAAGTGAGTGTCTCAAAATGAATCACACTTCAAGTTGTTTTTATGAGGAATGTCTTCTTTTCAAACACAGATGTACTTCTAGGTTAATGATAATAATATTTCCTGTGATGTTGCAGGTCAGTTCTTCTGTGCTGTCCAGCTCGGGGGAGGGAGCAGGCTCTGGCTCGGCGGTAAAGTACCCGGGACAGGACGGCCTGTACACCAGTGTGGGTCTGTCTCAGCCATCAGACGTATCTTCAGTGCGGGGTGAACCCTGGTGCCCCATGGCTTTGGCCTGAACGTCGAAAACCTTTAGGAGGACAGCAATCCCTGGCCCCTCTCTCTGGATGCAACGCAGCGTGGTGGAAGTATTTTGGGGGGACGATTTTTTGTTTCTTCCTCTCAGCTGATGCAAGAAGAGCCGGACAAAGAGAAGAGAGGGTGAGGTGACCTTCAGCCACACTTCAAGCTTGAACCAAACGTGGAATATCTGGGATTCCAGATCGGTGAGGGGATTTTGTTGCCTTAAAAACACGCAAAGGGGAACGCCTGGGGAAAAAAGGCCAAATGATCAATCAGGTAGCCTGCTGTGGATGGTTTCTGGACCTGCCGTGCACTCGATATCTCTCCCACTCATGGCACAAAAAAACAGATCTGGGTTCTTAAACAAAAGCCATCATGTAATGTACATAATGGATTTCCTCTCTGAAGAAAAAGCTGTTGATTGGATAATGGCGCTTTATTAAGCGCTACTTTAGAGACAAGTTATGTTTCTTTCCACAACTGGAATCATGCCACAAGTGCCGAAACAACTTTTATAAATCAAAAGAGAAAAAAAAATATTTATAAATCTTCCATTGTTGAAAACATGGCTATGATTGTTAATAAAGATATCAATATAGAGTAGAAGTTAAACCATTCTGATGTCTTCTTTTCTAATTTTGTGTTTCTTTTTAAAGTGGTTGTTAGTAGTACAGTAGTGTTGAATCTGCACATGTTTTCCACTGAAAGCTCTTACTGTATTTGACTGAAACTAGTTTGGTTTAAACAGGGTATAAATGGCTTCATCTGCTAGTGTTGTTGTTGTTGTTGTTTTTTTTAATTATTTACTCTCAAATAATCACCTCCTTCAGACTAATTTCTCTAGGACATCGTCAGCTGTTGGGTAGCATCGAGGTACTATTGTCAAAGCTATGGTGGACCCAGAGCAGAGCTACTACAAAAAAAAAAAAAAAAAAAAAAAAAAAAAAAAAGGAAAAGGAAAAAAGAAAAGAAGCTCTTTCACATGTAAAGCAGTTGGATGGCTTGTTTGAACAAAGCACACCCAGAATAGCTCACCTTTTTGTTACAAGGATAAACTGTAAAAGAAGACTGTTGGTTGCACTACCAGACTGTGCAACAACTTTCCCAATGCAAACATATACCGTTGCATCATTTCTCCACTAAAATTAGACCAAAGTGGAGAATGTGGTCACAAAATTCATGTCACTCTGATGGCGATGACTGATCCACGTTGAGGACTGAGGGGAGTGTAATGACCCGGAGGTGTTAAACCGATAAAAAGGAATTTAAGGAAGTAAACAGTTTATGTCCTGATATAAGTTTGTCAGAATGCTCCCTCGGTGTGACTTCACAACTGAGGCGTTTGATTCTTTTGACTGACTGTCTCTGTGTCGGTGGATACTTTAAAAAAAAAAAAAAAAAAAGAAGCCATTTCAAGCCACAAAACAAAACAAGGAGATTCAAACCTGAAGACGACCTAATGAGTTACATGTAAAAGTTGGTAAACAGAGTTTTTTTTTTTTTTTTTTTTTTAATTTCACAGCTTGCTTCATCAATCAATGTCATTCTTTTTCTGAAACGTATTTATTTTTATTTCCTTTTTGAAATATTCTGTTTATTTTAGCATCATAATTTTGTTTGGTTTGTTGTCATTTTATTTGTGAAGCATTTTAAGAAATTATTTTTTATTTAAATTCAGTCCAATAAATTGTTCTGGTGATGAACAGTAGCCTAACGCTGTGTTTGAAAGAAAGAGCTCCAGTTTTCACGAAAGTTCTGGAAAAAGACATGTTCTTGCATAATGATAATATTACTCAGGCATATTTGTGTGTGTGGCAATCACTGCTTTAACTCCCCGTTTCTCCGTCTGTGCAAAGACTGGATAACTTTATTTTCTCAGATGTTTCATGATTGTGAGGGATGCACATGAAAAAGGAAAAAAAAAAAAAAAAGATAACTGGTCTAATCATTGCAAGGCGATCATTTTCTCGAAGATGCTGCACAGTGCAAAAGAAATTTTGTGCCTAATTTCTTTTAGATTTGACGTTTTTCTTTTTCGATTTTTAATCTGGGTGGTTGGCTTCCACGCTGTGCTTATGTTTCATTAAAGCAAGCCTTTATTCTTCCTGACATGTTCTTTACTCAAGAGTTTTTCTTTACTACCATCCCCCGAAGGCTCAAAGCACAATCCACTTTCCTGTGTCCTCTTGAACCAGCAGCTCAAAGTACCTGTCACAATGTTTACTGTACTTAAGCGAATATGGCCTTTGAGTAATACCACATGAAAAGATTTTAGAGATGCTTAAGATTTATGTCTGGGCTTAGTGTTATCTGTCTGCTCTTTGACATATTGATTTAACTGAGTTTATTGAGTGTTGAGGAATGTGCTACACGGCACAACAGTTTGGAGACAAACGCTGTTATTCTTCTTTTATTTTGCAGAAGTTTTTTGACATCTGATTGGAATGAAATAGCCATTAACCCATGAAGGGCTTTTTTCTTTTTTTTTTCATTGTTAGCGCAACAAGTGTCAGGTCTGGCTGCGATGGAAACGTTCGGTATGCGTTCATTTCTTGCTCGGTGTTAGATGAAGCCTAATTTGTACACCGGGACCACCAGGCATAAGCACTTGAGCTACCAGGCAGATGAATTACCAAACCACCTTTAGATATGTAAATGAAAACTAGTGTTGAACTCAAAACATGAGCAAATATTTATAGGTTTGTGAATTTATGAGGTGGTCTTACCTTGGCACTGTCTGACTGGTATCCATGGTGCTGCAAGGGAGGAAATATAAACACAACATCACAGAATTCCTCCCTCTGCTCTCATCTGGATAGATGTTCAGGGGTCACTTCAGGAACCACATTCACACAAAGTGATGCAAACCGCAAGCTCACACTCATTTTCTTTTTTTTTTTTTTGTTTTGCTTCACAAAGCATGAAACAAAACAGAATTCTCACGGTTAATCCAATTAATCGACAAGCAAGTGAGTCATTGCAATTTCTAACCCCATCCTAACCTTTTTTTTTTTTTACAAATCTTATCCAGGTTACCCTGCAAGAAAAAAGCTACTACTACTTCTTCATTTCATCTCACAGCCCAGACCTGAAACCATGTTAAAGTAGAGCAGCGCTGATACGACAACAACAATTATTAGCTTGGTTATATATTAATTTTTATATGACATTAAGAACTTTTCCACTGGTCCCCTTGTTTCCACATATCTCGTAGTCTAAAAACGCTATATTTCACTTTGCCTTCACTGATTCATTATGACTTTCTTTGTGATACAGAATTTGTATGCTTTGATGTAAATCTCCCAGTATGCATGCGTGTGGCAGACACTTATAATTTGTGAAAGTGATGGTGAATGATATTAGTCACGTAGCTGCAGCTTTGGGAAAGAGAGGGAATAAGTGAGTGATTCAAAGCTGGAAAGGCAGTCGGAGACGCAGAATGGCAGAGCAAGAGGGACAACACAGAGATCTTGGTGGCTGCACAGGGTTGAAAGTCCTCCAAAAGTAAACAGCACAGACTCGTCCAGCGGCAGACTCCAGGCCCCAGGGCTGTTTGGCCATGGGGCAGCAGCACAGTAGAGTCCAGCGGCTCCCTCAGGAGATGCCCGTTGATCTTTCCATTTAGCCTTTCAAAGGAGAGCACCGCTGGCCCTGCCTCCGGAAGAGATGAGATCTCTGACTCAGCCCTTTTGGGTTTCCTCGACAGACACGGGGGCACATTCTGTGAGTAAAAAAAAAAAAAAAACACTCGAAAACACGATTTGCTTGTAGAGTCTTTTGTAATTTTAGGGAACCATCTAAAACATTAATGGAAAGAGAGTTTGTGCGAAAATTGCTTTTTTTTTTTTTGGCTTATTATTCTGTGATTTATTCGCCTTGTCAGATTCATAGAAAGCCAATCTGTTCTGTCCAAGCTATGTCCACAGAGCATTAAAGCCGTCTGGCTTTAGCAAACATATTCACAACTATACAGAAAGAATAACAGCACCTCCTCCACCCCTGTTATAAACGCTCACAGTCTTACTCACAGTAAGTTTGTTAGACGGAAGGGGAAGGTTGAGTGAGAAATCGTACTCTTTTCTCTCTGATAATAAAACAGAAGTAGAGACACGGTCATTACAGTCTAATTGACAGTGAAATATTGGTTCCACACAGAGGAGTGATGACATCTCATAACTATGTATAGTCAGTGTTACTTATTACAGAAACAGTGGGAGTGTGTTCAGGGAAGGCTGGGAGTTGGAGAGAATGACACTTGTGACGGTGAAGACTGAAAAACACAGGGTGGGACAAAAGACTTTAGCCTGATACTCACTCTGCGTGTGCGTGTTGTAAGAAAAACCAGGAAGTTATAAGAAGTGAGACCTAGTAGGAGAAAAGGTGATTAACAGCTGAGTGGAGGAAAAGATGCAGGTTTGTTATGTGGAAAAAGGGAGGAGTTCCTTGACAACCTGAAAGTGAAGCCACACCAGTTACATGGAAATAAACACTCAGCTTACAATACCATCTAATGTATTACTGCCCCGATTAAACTTAAACTTTAATGTCAAAATGAAGCACTATCAGATAGAATTTTGATATGAAAGACACTGGCTTTTAGTGACATCTAGTGGTGAAGTTTCAGATGGCAGCCAACCGAATAACCCCCTCCGCCCTCCCCTACTGTGGCTGCAAAAAAAAACACCAGTCAGTGGCTTTTTAGTTAAGGGGATATTAACTCCGGCTCACACTCAAACATATAAGTGACAGTAACGCACCTTAATGGCGCCTACTATAAAACAGAAAAAAGGAGAAGAGGAAGTCGGAGTTTCTGTAGGTCGCTCCCTCTGTACATACAAATGGCTCATTCTAAGGCAACAAAAACAATTTCAGCGAATTATACAATAATGGGAACATTAGTGATTACACACTAGTGGACCTTTAAGTATTGATGTCCTGGTACTAAAGCTCAGATGTGACACTTTCATTAATTGGATGAAGCACTCATATCCTCATATATTATACTTAAGCAACAAATAGAACAATGTAAAAGTACTCTTACATACAAGTGAAGTGTGTAAGATAATTAGCAGCAGAATGTAGTTAAATTATTCAAATAAAAGTAAAAGATGTCAAAGATTGGAAGCCGCTGGTTTATTCTTTAACAATGCGCTTGTTTAAAAGGTTGTTATATCATCCACGGTGTCAAATCTTCATCTGCAAAGCAACAAATAAATGTAGTGGAGTAAAAAGTACAGTATTTGCATCGTAGAGTGCAAGTACTTCAAACTTGAATTTTCTGTCAGTGCGGTTTAGATTTTTTGCTGTTCACATAGCTTCCCATACTCCTTTTCTTTTATAAAATAAACCACTATTGTTTCCAGAACCACATCACTTCCTGTTGCCAATGGATTAACCATAGACACAATAAAGATGTTTAGAAAATACTGTGAAATGTCAGTGGTTGAATCACTGCTGTTATTAGCCACTGATACAAAAAGTGACTCATATGAAAAAGGTCATGTCAAAGTAATTCTTTTTTTTTTTAAATTATGACACACTGAAACCACTGTTGAGCGTACTGGCATGTGGCTGTGTTACAAGAAGCTTACGACGTATTTTGAAAAGATGCACCGATGTTTCAAATCAAAAAGAGACCATGCAGTTTATATTAAGTTACTTCTCTTCTTGTTACCGGTCCGCTCTTCAGTAAATCCCCTTTTAGCGGTTTCTCTTCGCGCTGTGTGTATTTGCAGGAGCAAACTGACGTATGTAATGTATGAGAGAGGTCTGGGGTAATTTGAATAGCAAATCAATCCCTATATCTAGACAATGCAATGCCAGTTTTGTCAGGTTTGAGTTTTGTTACTCTCTAATGGAAAAAAGTTTTTTCATCACTATGCTCTCCGCCTAAAGGAGTCTGGTCTTTGAAACTCAGCCACTAAATCATGTAACTCTTGTAAGTATTTTCTGCTGCTGCAATCCAGAGAGTACGCTGAGATTCTTGGGAGTTCAGAGCGAGGTTACGACTATCTCTCCTCTCCTACTAACCCAACAGTCGGCCTTGTGTCCAAGGCGTTTTGTATTAAGTTCGGCGCTCTCGTGTATGGGAACCTGAGCTCACCGCCAAATGCAATACTTCCCGGAGTATTTCTGTCAGAACCCTGGCCTTTAAAAACAAAACACAGTGAAATCACAGCAGGCCTGTTTTAATCAATTAAACATATGTCAACAAGCAATATGCTAATCTTTGTCTCGACGGGGAGAGCAAATTCTCTCCTGGTGATGTATGATCAGAAGTCAATCATGGTTGAGAAAGGACTTAGAGACAAAATCGGCTTTTAAACAAATGAGAACCATACAGTTAAAATCAGTTAAAATAAGTGGCATGCAACCTTCCTGATTCAGTTCGTCATCTTTGTTTAGACAAGGTGTGAGATAGCGAGCGCAGTCCAGTGAGTCAGTGAGCGGTAGTTTCCATGTGCCATGATGTGTGTTGTATGTTTATGTGTCTGTGTTTGCATTGGATAAAGAGGTAGGAGGGAAACACAGCCTTCCTGACTGGTATCAACCGTTTTCACTCAAAGTCTCCAGTCTTCTCAAGAAACTGCATGGAGTCTCAACTTCAGTCATTTGGGTCAGCTGAGGGCTACAACGTTTTGGTGGGATTCTTCTAGCCCCTCCTCAGTCCGACCCACAATGCAACGCTCCGTCTCAGACTCACACTCTCTCTCAGATCGAGGTATGCTTGTGTAAACATCATTTGGTGCACTGAAGTCTTGAATTGTAATAAATTTTAATCTAGAGCTTAAGATAGCAGCAGAGCCGCATAGTACGGACCGGGGATAAATTGCAGGATGCATCAGCCTGACAGACGAGCCCAGCGAGGCTCCTTTTCTCTGCTGATTGGAAGAGACGCCACTGAGACCTCATATGAACACTCCTGATAACCAAATGAGCATCTGAAATAAATAACAGGCTGACGTATGGCAGGCCCCCAAACAGAAGACAGAGCTGCGTGCTGAAATCTCACCAGCAACTGCAAGCGCATTTTTCAGTTCTCTTTTAAACATTTGTTAACATTTGTTTGGTTTGTATTAACTAATTTACAACAGGACACAATTTTATGTTTCCTTTGAATTCAAAATACATTTTGAAAAGAATGAAGTGATTGATTACAATATTTTGCCAGGACGTAATGTTATAATTGTCTTTTGAGTCATTATTTAGCATCTACTATCAGCACAAGTACTTCCAGTGCTTCGATGTTATATTATTCAGTATAATATATTATGTTTATCGATGTATCGAGGAGGAAAACCCTTTTACTCTCCCCTTTCGCCCCTTCTTGACTTACCGTCAGCTGAACCTTCTGGCCTTTTTGAAGCTTTCGGTTGCAACTCATTTTTCATTTGTTTAGTTGTAGAACACAGTTAAACACTATTCTGAAAATACAAATCAAAATCAGCTGTAGAAATTTGTTAAACTCAAAGATAAAATAGAAATATTACCCTCAATAAAGTTTGAGGCCAACCCCCGATCATGCACTTTTTGTAGCATTGGTTTGCAGCTGTTTTTTTAGGTTTAATATGTTTAATTATAGGGAAGTCTTGAGTGCTGCAGCATGTAATGACAACAGTGTGCC
>JAPQRN010000010.1:14682596-14725286 GCA_037367275.1 Coranthus polyacanthus
AAATAAATAAATACATGTACCACTATCAAGGGGCAAGGACATAAAAATGACAAATGAAGCCAATGAGGAAGTATCTTAAAGTGTAATACCGCTGACGGTCGCTGGGGTTGGCTCCAAAAAGCCCTGGCTCCCATGGACTTAGATTGAACTTCTCTCTAAAAATACTGAGTCAATAATTTTTTTTCCAGGAGTCACTCTGGTCTCATTCGTTTTACTTGGAACCTCTAGTAAGTGATGTGGTGGTCCATCTTTAAATTTGTCCTCCATTAATAAGGCCTCAGGTCAAATATAAGGGTTTGATGTCTGTCGTGCCGGGCTTTGATTGACAGGTCTGTGTGACACCCCGTTCTCCTTCTGGAGCTTCTGTTTACTTAATTAAAACACATTTTTTCCTGACAGAAAGCGCGAATGTAGTTGTGTGTTAATAAGTTACACTAAGACCGTGACATGACTTTGTTTTTTTTTGTCAGTAATCTAGCGTTTAGAATCAGCTCACCCATGACCCCTCCTGTTCCGACTCCGCCCATGGCGACGGCCAAATCGCAAACTACTGGCTTCAAAAATGCAGTTCAGCAAACAATGGGTGACGTCACAGCTCCTCCATCCACTAATTATACACAGTATGATCATTACCTCATTAACCCAGCGTACATGTTTTTGACGGCAGAGGAAACCTGCCATAGAAGACCTACATGAACATGAAACCTCCACACACAGGAGCTGCTCTGACTGGAAACTGAACCACTGACCTTCTTGCTGTGAGGCAATGGTCCTCGCCACTGTGAAACTGTTCCCGCCGTGCCTCTGTTTTAGAGTAAAATGATCCACCCTCTACATATAGCTCATGAACCCTTTGACTTTCACTCCTGTTTCCTCCCAGACTCACCTGTTCTGCTTTCAGTCATCAGCACACTATATCCTCACCTTCCTTTTGTCCTTTGCCAGATTGTACTGTTTTCCTAGTCATCCCTAAAGCCTGTTTCTTTGTGTTTTCCATTGTTTTTGGACTTTCACGGAGACACATTCAGATTCAGATTCACAGCTAAAACGTCTTAGCTTGGAAACCAGATCAGTCTGACCCTGGTCCCTTTCAAACTGATTTCCACTGAGCTAGATTGGGTAGAGCCAATCACAACCATTTATCTGATCATAAGGCGGGTTAGATGTGGTTTGATACGAGGACGGGCTGCCACCTGTGACTGCTGCCTGTTCAGCACTGGCTTTTCTCCTTTACTGTTGCTCTGAGTGGCTCTAGGTCTATCCAATTGCATCCAGTGACGTTTTGGTCTGAGCCTCTTGGAAATCCAAAACGAAGTGAGAGGGCCCTCAACAGTGTTTTGCTAAAATTCCCATAGTTTGTTTTTATAAGAGATTGCGCTACAGAAATAGGGGCATCATTTATTGTGGATCTCAGCATCGATTCAATTTAAACATTTGCCAATAGCTTAGAAGTATATTCATGGCAAACTGGACTAAGACAGTGTCATATATTGGTTATAAAATGTATGAATTTCTTTCAAAGCTGCAGAAGGGGCAGTATCTGGCGGAAGGGGGTGGTAAAAACGGTCTTTTACTGTGTCACTTGGTATCAGCTGTGTTGAAGTCTCTGCCAAGCAAAATATGATCACCAGTAACCCTGGACAGTAGAGCACATAATGTCAACAGGAATGCAGCTTCTTCAGAAGAAATTATATGTAACACAACAGCGACATGCTTAAACCCCATGAAGCACTGCTGCGTGGGGCTGCAAACACTTGGCCAGCCCATCTTTGCTTTAATTTCTGTCATCTCACCTTGTTCTGAGTTTCTTGCTTTTATTACATCTCTGTCTAATCTGCCAAATTTAATGACAATGTGCACAGCTGTGTCCAGAGCTGCTTATCTACATCTTTTTGTTAACAGGGGCCTAATGTGGCACATAAATCTTCCACAGTTAAAATGTATTTCTTTTAAAGAGATTATAAAATGAAATGTGTGCAACTGTCGAATTGCTTAAAAACGTATCTGATGTGACCTTTTATCAAACCTCACTCGATCCTGATGCTCCAGAAAATATAAACCCTTAACGACATTTAACCAATCCTGATTTTATTGCAACCGTCAAACGCTATTTGACCGTCTACACAAAGTTGTGCGTTGACTGTATGGAACGATGCAGGGGCCGCGTCTGAGTTCAGCAGGTTGACTCCCCTTTTTTAATATTTTGACACTTTAATCTCAATTGTTTTAATACGTAGAAAAAGAAAAAAAAAGGATGCATGAAGCAGTCGGCTGGAGGTATGACATCATCAAAGAGGAAACCCAAGCAGGCCTACGAGCTGCTCTGCCAGAGGCCCCTCAGAAAACAGGCTGGTTATCACATCACTAACATTTATTTAACCCCTCTGCAGAAGGTGTTCTGTGCAGGGGAGGGAGCTGTTCCCAAATCTCTGGCTGACTTATTCCCATCTTTAACTGATATGCCAAAAGAGACAGAAAGCCATGCAACAAAGACCTTGCAGCTTCATGTACTGAAACACGTGTAAAGAAATGTAAATTTGCTGCCCTCTTTTCCATTTTAGAAGTGTTCAAGACTTTTGATTTAACTCCCCCACTTTATAAAGCCGTCCCAAGTTTGGCTTTTTCTCTGAGAAGGGGTTGTAAGGCCAACAAATAAAAGGATGAGTGGATGAAAAGATGAGGGGAATTCTCCTATACTTGGATACTTCGCGCCCAACCCCCTCATCTCCATTCCTTTCCCGTTTGCAGTGAGACAGTACACACAGCCCTCTCCCACACATCTCCACATCCCAGCGCCAGGCCTTGTGTTTTCTTAATTCATTACTTTAAGGAAAGAAATGTAGCCCATACCAAAATAAATATGGCTCTCTTGGATCGGACTATGTGTCAGAGTGTGATAGCTCCACGGAAAAGGCTGTTGTTTTAACCGGAGGAGGATGGAACTCTTTGGCTCTGCAGAGTGTCTGTCACTCTGCTCTCTGTCTCCGTCACACAGCACGCACTCATATCACACTCGCTTATCACATGATTTAGACCAAAATACATTATTTAAAGTGGGCTGCCTGCAGCCGCAATCCTCAGCAGTGAAACCAAATTCACCGAGGGTTGCTCTGCACTTAATGTGTTTTGACACAAACCTCAATAACCGTGTAAGCAGTAGGTCAAATGTCAAAAAAGTTTACTTTTGCAGAAAATGGGTGTTTGGTAGTGATGTTAACTTATAAACTGATTTTCAGAATTTCCTTTGAAACGATAGGACCGGTCCACTCACCAGCTGTGACAGAGGGGGGTTGCAGGCGTACTTCCTGTCCTAAAATGTGAGGCTGTGGCTAAAATCACACTCTTTCTGTTTAGGTATAGAGACGTGAAAATGCAGGATGACAATCTTTTTTATGCTTCGATATAGAAAAAATGTAAACTAAATGAACATTTTAACTTCACTTTAAAAAATGTTTTTAAAAAATATCTATATAAATAAATAAATATATGTACAAAAAAAAATTCAGTCTCATTTTCATAAGTTGAAGAGAGGGTTATATTTGTGGACAGCCACTCTACACTGAAAGTACCCTATGAATTATGATGTTACAGTATATTTATTAAGATAAATGCTATCGGAAATGTTATTTTTCAGTAAGGATCTTGGTGAACGTTTCAGTTTTGCATACTTAATAAATTACTTTTTTAGGTTATCGGACAGTTTGCATTTATTGGAGATAATTTCATCTGAAGTTCAGGAGCAGGACCACACCCCAAACACTCCCCTTCCTGTCATGTGTTGTATATGCCTACCTGCCCTACACATCTGTTTGTTCTCCTTTCCGTGCCCTACCCACCCGTCCTCCCTCCCTCCCTCTGTCTGTCATCCTTTTAGGTACCATGGCGGTCTGCTGAGCCCGGGAGCTGCAGCGGACCCTCGAAGAGGCCTTCCCCAAACCGCAGCCTCGCATCCATCTTCTTCATCATCACAATCATTCATGTCTAATTAGTTTCAGTAAATATTAATCAAACTCATTTGGGATCATGGTCCTTGCTCCTGAATAGGGTCTTAAAGTGCACTCATTTGATTATGTGTTGTCTCCTTTACTTATAATAATAATAATAATACATAATATTTGTGTCCATTCAGGGTGTGGGTGCATAGGGTACTTCACATATAGAATAATAGTGCATTTATTGAAACTTCATCCTATATGAAACATATATATTTTCCTGTGTGCATATGACATAAAAGTGCACTCATGACTCTTAAACCTTTGTCTAAAGTTCTTTTAAAAGCCTATTTTTTGTTTTGAATTGCTTTTTAAATTGACTGACAAAAATAATTCAAGATTAGATTAAGGCATTTTAGTAATTATTTTCTTCCTGGTAACAGTGCTATTGCTATTCATTTCAGATAAGCCTATGCACTTGTCCCGAGGAGCCTGTAGCTGTCTTCGTGCAGTGTTCGCTTCGGGTGAGGTCTGTTAAATGGCCAATTGAATACTCTGTCAAGCAGAACCTTCTTGTGACCCTAACACACACACATGAGCACACACGCACAAACATTTACCACACTGGCACAGTCGAACACAATCCTTTGCTAGAACATCAATAGTTTGTTTATAATTAGCCCTGGCACCTCTTGACTACTTAGAGAGAGTGATTGTTTTTGAAAATGGCCCCTGGGGTCCTGTTGACTGATTGGCCTGAGGTTGTAGGGGGAATTGGAAGGGGGGTGGTGGGGATAAGGTTCTGCAGTTGCAGTAGAGGGTCTGTTGCTGGCCCACAGTTGCAGGCTGCATTCCACTCCAGCTCCTCTGGACTCTGGTCTGACAGCCACTCCGATAATATCCAAGTCAGATAGAGTCGCAGCGGCAGCGTGTCTGAGCCCTGTTCTGAATCACTCAATTAGTGCAGCACCAGCAGCAGGAGGAGGAGGAGGAGGAGGAGGAGGAGCAGGAGGGGTCTGACATCTCTTTGTTTTCCAAAATCCACACTAGCAACACAGAGCAGTACACTAACAGAATGAACTCAATTAATAGCAGCAGTGTTTATGCAGACAAATGTAAGGTGTAAATACAATTTGTGTGGTCTTATGGTGAATTCTCTGTTGGTGGGAAGAAGTGTGATGGTGTTTTTGTGTGTTTGTGCAAACCTTCTCACTGTTTATAGAGTGTAGCATCACTTCCCAACATCCCAACCCCACATGGATACAAACAGCGGCTAAATAGGTCTCCCCAAATACCCCCATCTGCATGTGCGTTTTAGAAATGCATTTGGGAAAATGTGCTGTTCATGTCTAGCAGCATGAAGTAAAGTGGGTTGTTTTAACATGTTAAGGGTAATGACATTGAAATAATTAAAAGAGCACTATTTACATATCATTGTATGTCTGAATTGCATCACATGTAGTATTTGCTAAGACCTGGGAACCTGGGGGCATTGCTTCACGTAACTGCAACACTTACAGGGCAAATATGAGCAAACAAATTATCAGACAGATTTAAGCAGCAGAATTATCTGCCATGAGGATACTTACAATGGACACAACACCCAGTTAAGTAGGTTAGTACTATTGATAGTAAACATACAGTGGATAACATGTTATTATTAAAAATACTCTTGTATATTAGTCTCTTACGGACACTTTAAAACGATCACTAGGTGCGTTTACCATATGGCTGTTTTTATTCGCATTTTCCATTGCACATTAAGGCACCCACGTGGAAACACAGAAGAAAAAAAGAAAGATAAATGCAAATAAGTGCAATGGAAACAAATTTTGCGAATAATTGCAAATAATGTGTAGAAGAATAAAGGGACTGCAACGTTAACTGAATTAATGCATGAAGGAAACAGGAATGCCATGTACACACACCAACAAAACGGCTACCATGAGATGAAGGAAAAATGTTTTGACAAAGGCTTTGACACGTTGTGGTAGACTTTGAAACAACGTTATATGACCAGCGGTACAGCTCACGGGGATAAAGCAAAAAGCAAGCTTCAAAAAAAGCCAGCTGTTGATGTTTATCATCATTTCAGATACTTCTAGTACTTCCATGTAGTACACAGTACACAGTGCACTATGTCGCCTACTTACTTGCCCATTGTGTGAATTTTTGAGAATTCTTTTTTGAGAATTTCATTCTTCTTCCTCTCCTTCTTCTTCCTCTTCCTGTTCCTCTCCTCCTTCTTCTTCTTCTTCTTCTTCTGAATGGTAAATTGCTACGGCCAACATTTGTCTGCCACAGTATAATAGCTCCCTGCTTGCTTCCTCACTTGACTTCAATTAAATTTGTATTAAATATGAATAAAAATTAATGTTCTTGTAATTTGAATTGCTTGTAGCCACGACCGCAACGACTGAGAGTGAGAAGTGTCCAGTGTTTCTACACTTAACCTTTTTCCCGTTATGAGTAGACCATCCAGGTACTCAAAGTGCACCAAAAAAATCTGAATAATTGTTTGCATGAGATGAGACACAAAAATGAAAAGTGTAACGAAGCTACTATTTTGAAGCTAATTCGTTTAATTTAGTTGAAGAAATCTGATTGACACGTTTCTCGAAGTTACAAAAGCTGAATGGTAAGTCAACTGTGATTGCTGTAATCAGAGATTTTTCTCTAAACACAAAATATGGTATGGACATTTCAAGGGCAAAGCTCATGAATGGATCGACTGAATAAAAATGATCCACACTCTCGCTCGAGCTGATCGGAAAAACGGTCACTGTTAACCTTTCAGGACATTCAAGAGAAACAGGAGAATAAAACTTTTCACGTTAACTTAGCGCATTCTTGTGTTTTCCGCATTAAAGACGGTTCATGTCCTTTAAATGTGAGCTGAATGGAGGTTTTTCTCTGGTAAGTCAAACAACAACATTACAAAAACAGAGTCTCGACTTCACGGATTACTCACTCAACCTCTTGATGAATATGACTTGTCACCTTTATCGTATAATAAGCAGCAGCCGTGTGTGTTGGGTGATTTTTCATCAGCCGCAGCGGGACTGTTTGGCTTTAAAGGGCTTGGGTTTTATTTCATCTAAGGGGATGGTGGGGTCACTGGTAAAAACTCTCGCCCTGGCTTCTCTGCTCAGCCAACCAGCTTTTCTCTTTGACTGCGTTCTCCATCCTTCTCTGCTCGGCCAGCCTGCGGGTGACCCCTCACCTCTCGCCGACCTGTCACCTGCAGACACCCTCTGTGGCCGCCTTTGATGCGGTGTTTACTCTTATGTACAGTAGGGGTTAATCACACACCTTTAGAGTGCGACGGGGAATTCCATACAATGGGTCCGCTGGCCTGTGTTGTCTGAGAGCTAAGAGAGGGATTAGAGATTAAAGGGCTGCCAATGTGTGAGGTAAACAGCAGAGAACAATATTTTACCTACTCAACGTTTAGCTAGCGGATGTGGATGTCAGTCCACTCCAGAGACTGGTGACTGCCAAGACTGTTTGTTCTCTTTTTCACTTTTGAACCGGAATTTGTGAAATGTTCCCTTTGGATGTAAAATAATGGTACAATGGTAAAGGATGTGATAGATCTTTTTAGGCTCTGCAGAGGGAAATATAAAAAGTAGACTTGCTATATTATAAAATGCTTTTACAGGAAGGTGTGAAGTTGGTGGCGTAATGTAAGAAGATTTGCAATCAACCATTTATGGTAAACTTCATAGTCAAATCAAACAAAGATGTGTTCCAGTGAAATCTAGGATTGTGCAGCCATAACTGCAACAAATTTGCCGCATGTGTCACACTAATGTTCCTCCGTTTGTCTCAAAAGACTTTGGAGGGGGAACTTTAAGATCATTGATCTTCTAATCTGGGAAGGGACCCAACAATTTTGTAATGTTCATTCATTCTTTTAGCTTTGTTGCAAAATGTACTTGTGCTGAAAGACGAGTTCCTATGAAAAGAAAACATATTCCCTGGATCGCTGGAGTGCCGTGCTAAGGAATGGTGCTGTTTGAACGTTAATGGTAACAAAACACTCCCTCAAGAACATGGTAACTCACATACTAATGCAAACTGAAGTACGTGAGTTATGGAGTAACAACATCTCGTAAAGTTTACCATTGATTTCCCTGACAGCAGAAAACAAGACAAACTAAAACAGTAGATATCATTTCACAGCAACACGGAGAATGAATGGATTGTAAAGGTGTTTCTCAAAGAAGAGCGCATTAAAGTAGAGTCATAGTTAATCAGTGCTTTTCCCCATACAGACCACCAGCTTTGGGTGTAAAATTTCAAAATTACTGCATTACAAGTAAAGGTCATCAATTACATATTAGCGATGCATTAACACATTGGAAGCATTTTAAATTTGTGGTTGTTGCATGCTTAGAGGTAGTTTAATGGCCTATATAAATGATGTGTTATATTTTCTTGTTGCAAGTAGCACCTGCGAGTGTCATAAATATTGGGTAAAATGCACCTCTATTACTCGCGTACCACAAAAGGGAAATAAATCTGAAAAGCATTAGGGTTAAAGTAATTTCTCGGCCACTTGGGGGGCACGACAAAAAAAAAAACAGTTAACACCGACAAAAACAGAAAGTTAGTAAAGCTAATGTGTTAGCAAACAGTGTCCTGTTTGCCCGTCTAGAAGACATAAAGCACCGTTCACATTAACTTGGGCTCAAACTCTATTAGTCACTCTCCTTTAACTTCTGCTTTGGTAACCGTGGAGCATCATCATGATGGACTTTAGTCTTGATTCAGGTATGTGACTGTAAAATGTATTGGCTAAACTCATGACAAAAGGCGCACATCGTATTCCCGGTGACAGCAGCGCACTGATGATGGAGCGTTTGATTGGACACAGCCAGTGAACTTCAGAATTTGCGGGTGAATCATGTTATGACAATATTTACCCTGGATTAGAGCCTCTCACATGTTGTGCAATGCAACAGGAAATTCATGGGACGACGGAAGGGAGTGTGGCCATTAACAACATTACATCTGACATTACATGGTGTCTTTAGACGACAACAAATGACGAGCAGCGTCACCGACTCTGTCACCTCCACATGGCCATCGCCGTGTCAACCTGCATCTGTGAACTCTACCAAAACCTGTTCTCATTGACGTGGAGTGAGTGTGACAGGGATTTTTGTCAACTCTAGTCCTACATATATGTAATTTATTTTAAGACTGTTAACATGGAGTGAATTTCGATGATGGACCTTTAATGCTCATTTCCTCATCCACGTTCTACTAGAATACATTTACATTATTTCTGATAATTAAAAAAACACATTCATCTCATACTGGCCTCATAAGCAGCTTAAGTTCGGCCCCTGTCAGCTCCAGCCAACTCTTTGTTTTGTTTAATAACGATATCCAACAACATAACGCTATAAATATGACAAGCAGACAGACTGTATATGCTGTAAAATCATTTTTAATTGTGTGTTTTATATGAATGACAGCACTAAACTTTTTCAGAGAACTGTTCCTTTATGCCCTTACTGTTGTTGAAAGTTATTTACCAGCTGTTGGTGGACAGGTGCACCTCTGAATCATAAAGACATTAGACATGTAGCTGGCTGACAGTTGAGATGCACAAAATGTAATAAAGTAACACAGAAAATAAGACAGCTGGAGGAGACCGTCTTGAGTAAAGCATCTGTCTTTCTCTGTTACAATTCTTATTAATCTCTGGAAATTATGCATGTCTTAAGTAGCAAACATTTTCAATAATTTTTCTCTTATTGTCTGTCATCATTGCGCTAGAGACAAAGAAGACGGAGAGTGATAAAGTCCAAAACCATTACATGGCTTGTGGATGAAAAGATGTAGAAAGCTTGCATGTGGTTTAAAATAAGTTGAGTCAACCTCTTACCTCGAACTAGAAAAAAAACGTCTAGTTTTTGTGACAGGTTGCGGCGTAGGCGGAGACAAAGGATGCTCTAAAGACGCCACACATCCACTTCCAACCACCACTGAAACACACGAGGAGGGGATTTGCTGATGAGATTTCCAAGAAGAGGTGTCAGTAGGAGTCAGATCCTGTCTGTGAGCAGGCCTGGCTGATTTTTGCACAACGTGTTCATCCCTCCCTTCCACTGGAATCTGATGACAAACTAGGCTTAACCTCCCTGCTATGAGGACGTGGGTTCAGCTTCTTATTGCTCCATATGGAGGAGGCGATTCATTTGATGGATTCTAGCGGTAGGTTATGATTCAGGGCAGAAGATGCTCCTTCCAGCAAAGCGTGATTTGAATCACCTTTAGGGACAGATGAATGACTCTGCATTTTAAAATATCGTCACAGTGGAGAAACAATGCGATTTCATCAGGCCGCTATGACCAACAATGACTGAAACAAAACAAATAAATAATAAAAACTGCAGGTCATAAAACAAAAACAATAAAGTGAATGGTGATAAAATGCTCAGAGAAGCTATAGGGAAGTATACAGTCAGATGACACCTTTCATATCACGTGCCAATCGTACAACAATACAAGCAAAAACAGGAGCACACTAGTGTTCTTTAACTTAAGCTGCAGATTTAGAAGATTTGGATGCTTTGGATACGCACAAAATGAACTGAAAAGTTATCAAACAAGTAGGACATGTCATTAAATAATAACGATGGTCAAATAATTAGAATGGATTTTAAATATAAAGAGTTCATCATTCTTTAAATTTCATTTTTTTTTTCTCCTGTGAGATGCACATGTCCATGTGTTGCCAGGTTACCGATCGGTCCATTTAGGTATCCTGATGATGAAATTCGAAAAAAAAAAAAACGGAGTGTAATGTTTGGGAAATGATGTGATGTTAAGAACAAATGTGTCATTTCAGTTCGTTAATTCAGTATGTAATTTCTGCAGCTATGAGTCTCTCGAGCAAAACAGTAATGACAGAAGTGTTACGACGACGTTGTGAAGTACCATGGTATCATGGGAGTTGTTGGTTTCACCACCTTTGCCTCACTATGCTGATCAAAATTTAGCGACTTTATTAATACCTGTCTTTAAATTCGACCATTTGCTTTAATGTAGGAACACGACTCAACAAAATATATAACATAGATATTTTAATGTGGAAATGTTCCATATTATACCTTTAAATGGAGTAAAAATGCAAACTACTGGTAGGGTTCTGTGCAGCACTGAGTACATGATGTATTTTTGCAAAAACCTCTGGCTTCCTGGTGAGATCTAAGTGAGTCTGGCCAGTGTGCAAGGTTTAAATATAGTCTCTAGAGAAGATAAAACGTGGTGAAAGTGTAATTATCTGCACTTCAAAGCAGCCAAATTGTCAATACTTCCCCATGGCATTTCAAGTTGTTCCAGTTCTTTCATCTCTGCCCACGGTCCTTGAGGACCAGGCACTTAGATGGAGTCAGGAAGTCATTGGTACTGCTTGGCATTCTGGGGTCTGGGAGGACTGGGCCAGCACTGCATAGAATATAGTAGAGACCATCAAAAATGTGTTTCTGTGTTTTAGCATCTAACCCTCCTGTTTTCTATGGGTCAAATTTTGATTTGTTTTCAAATGTCTCTATATCAGAAACATCTATCATTTAATTGCTAGAAAATGATATGGATGGTTCCATGAAGTATAAATTATCACCTATATTCTGTTACATTACGTACTTTGTTCCAACTCATTATCACAGGTTTTGCACTTTGTTTTGTAATTTATGCTCAATAGACATAATTTACAATAAAATTATAGCCAACCAGAAATTAATGATTATTTTGACTATAAGATCAGAGGAACGTATATTAATGGGCTATCACTATCACAGGAATATAGAGGAAAATATCAAGGTTTAGTCAGGATACTGTCAGAAGATAATAGCATCTGTCTATTTTGATTGTTTAGCATGAAATAAATTATCACCCAGTTCTGTGTTACATCTTTTTAGGCAACTTCATTCCAACTCAGTGCCATATGTTTTACACCTGTTTTTAGAATTTGTGGTGGTGAATAGACCTCATGTACATGAATTATACTCAAATTAAAATAAGCAGAAATGCAGCTGTAGAAAAGCAGAAGAGAAGCCCTCAAGAACTGGGGAGTAAACATAAGGATTTTTGCAGAAAAAACAACCGAGGTCCTCTGCACAGAAATCTGAGTGTAGGCTGTTATCATGGATGACACACACACACAGTCATTAGCTTATAAATGGTGTTTGCTAGCGTCAACAAATGACTGCCTCCCAGCACAATACGGACTCCAGCGCAAATTTCACGTAAGCACACGAGTACGCACAAATTTTGCATGTTGAACCTTTAACGGTGCTATTTTGTCACTGGTAACTTAATGACAATAGAATTATTGTTACTGCTGGGAAACTCCTAACTCTACAAAAACATAAACAACTTTCTTTTATAGTCACTACCTGGTGCCACCAGCCTCACTTTCACATGACAAATCATTTACATTTCCAGCCTAGGTGTTTCCTCTGAAGCCATTTAATGGACAAAAGAAACCAAAAAGTGCTGATGTAGCATGAAGGATGGTGTTTTTGTAAGTGGTTTGGCGTCTCTGCCACACACCACTATCCATTATCTTTCTGTGGGACATGGGAAGTTAACTTGGGGACCTATTGTGTGCTTGAGTGTGTATGTTCCAGGCATTTCTTTCTGTGCGTGCAGGAGGTGTCAGGGTGCCCAGAGCTCCAGTCTCAGATCCCAGAGGAAAGTCCTGGCTCCATGGGGCCTGTCCTCCCCTCTGGCCCCTGCTGTGCTGGTGGGGAAGCCAGGCATGGAGACAGTAGGATGGGAAGGGGGGAAGCAAAATGAGCAGAGGCGGTGCTGGGCCGGCTCTTGCCCTCTCTCTGACAGGATCTGGTCAATGTCCTGCCGCCGAGGGTCGCGGCCCAGCTTACGCACACAAACTTATCTCCAGTGCATCTGCCGGGCCGCCTGCGCAGTCAGGCTGTCTCCATTGCGGGCCACAAGCGTTTTCCTGCTGGGGGTGAGAGGAGGATGGTGGGAGGATAGAGGGAGGAAGGGAGAGGGTGGGGAGATGCAGGCGGGGAAAGAGGAGGGTGAGGCAGGGAAGGCAGGGGGGAGGGGGAGGGGGTAGGGGGACCTCAATGTGAAACTGGCCCTGTAGAGGCCTGCCAAGTCGCTGAGCTATATGGAAAACACGAGCCACCTCCAGGGTAACAGGACCACTTCTGAATTTCTACAAACAAAAATAGCTCTGATGTCTGGCTACGACCTCTCTGTTCTCTGGCCCTCGTCGCTCTCTGCGTGTCTGTCACATGGAATTCCCACACGAAGACCAAGCTCATGTTCGAACCTAAACAGCCCTCGAGAAACTTCATTTATTGTTGAGCAAAAAAAAAAAAAATTAAAAAAATTCAATAATTGCATGGAGTCGAGTGTATTTATCATTCTTTCTCTTCTCCTCTCTGGATGGAGGTGACCTCTTGGTGACCAATTGTGTGGACCTCAATCGAGGTCCCTTTGGTGAGCCATTTCATCATTTAAACAGCACAGGCTCCAATTCTCATGACCTAATGCGTTGTAGAATGCCTGAAATCTGCTGCTCGTGTTTTCTCTTCTCTCCCTCAACCCTTTCTCATCAGCAGCAGCAGGGATCCATAACAGGAAGAAGGGCTTGACAATTCAGAGCTGTTGTGACAAGGTGGTGTGCATGCAGTTTCATTACATTTCGCAAAGAAGGACTAAAAAAAAATCAGACATTCAGAAGCAATTGTCAGTAAAACATGTATATTTTAAAGGATGATTCCAGTTTGATGCGACTTCAGTTTTATTTTTATAATGTTGATCACTGGAAATCTAGCATGAGCAGTCAGACAATCAGCACGTTGTACAAACCAACGGTAAGTCACATGACCTAAACCATAGTTTTTTCAAAGTGGGGTCCGAGGACCTCTGTGGGTCCACAACCATAGCCAGGGTGTCCGTGAAATAATTTGCTACAAATTATAAAATTGTGTTAAAAGTGTGTATCTACAGATGGGGACCATTTTCATCAAAGGAACAAGCATATTGTGTCCATTACTCCCACCCACGTTAGCTTTGGCCCAATAGAAACTCTGATATGATTGTGAGACATAACATCAATCTGTTAACACTGTTATGATAACTTCTGTTATGATTTGTGCAGAGCTTTCTGCCAGTGATTTGAAGTTGAAGCACTTACTTAAAGTCAGCGATACATTGGTCATTTTAAAAGTCTAGGTTTTTTAAGGCTGTGCCAATCTTGCTACTGTTCACTTTCTGAAAGCTTTTAAGATCAGCTAAATGAAAAGTATGAACACTTTCGAGATGTGCCTAAAGGCAACTTGAATAAAATGACCCCTTGGTATCAACGTGATTCTAATTGAAATGTGCTTCTGTTTATTACTATGAAACAGGTCTGAAGTGCTTAGATTGAAATGTCTTAAAATATAAATAGTTCCAATAGTATCTAAGAGCAAAAATGGTAGTAAGTATATGCAAGTAAGTATTGGAAAACTGCTAAACAACCACAGCCGGTACACTATGGCTCAGGCATCTCGGGTCATTATTGTTTGTTTTCTCTTCAAAGTCTATGTAATATGTAGGGTTGTTCAAAACGTATCCCACTTACCAGACAAGAGTCTACACCGAATGAATCAGTATACTGTAATAATAATAATAATAATGATGTACGCCTTCAAATCTGACCTTTTGTGGATTTCTTGACTATACATTTTTCCTTGGCCCTGTGGTTCAGTTACCTTTAAGGGTAATGTTTCACATTTTGGCTGTAAAAAACAGAGCATTATACCCCCTATACTAATCCAGAAGTCCCAGGACCTGCAATAGATCCTCTAAGTCCTACCTGACAGCACACCTGACACTGACACATGCACACCTATAAACCTTACAAGCACAACTCCCCTCATCTGCTACTCATTGGGTCCACTGTTAAAGCAGGACCTTTAACACAAAGGTAAAACCCTGCGATGGCTGTTTACAAGGCAAAGTTTATCCATGTGACCTCCAACGCTAAAGCTGTTTGAAAGTGATTGAAGGAGGAAAGGGAGCAGCTGGGCGAGGGCTCGGTTATGGTGTAGTGCTCTTCAACCTTTAAACGCTTTTGATGTTAGGAAAGAAACATAACAGTCAAATTGAGGCTGTGTGACTTGACCCTCGTGCACCATGCATTCAAGAAAATAGGAAATAACATAAATGAGGAAGTGCTGAATTTAATCTTTTCATCGACCTCACCATTATATTCAACAGCAGTGAGCAAAGCGAGAAATGAAGAGAAGAAGAGGGGAGGAGAGACGACCTCCTTAATGTACATTCTGTTCTGCTTTGACTGTGATTCCCAAGGTTGCCTGTATTTGTGTGTGTGTCTGTGTGTGTGTGTGTGTGTGTGTGTGTGTGTGTGTGTGTGTGTGTGTGTGTGTGTGTGTGTGTGTGTGTGTGTGTGTGGCGGTGCCAGGCACAGTGTCTCTTCTGGCTCACTCACTGTTGACCCTGCCCTGTACTCTCCTCCTACTATGGGCGAGGCCTGGGGGTGCAGCACGTAGCAACACTGCGCTAATACTATTATGTGCACACACCGAAAGGTGTGGACACTCACAAGCCAACAGACACACAGAGCGAAACGCACACTCGCAGAATAAAGCCTCTGATATTTTATTCATTGCACATTTCAATTCTGAGAATTTGCAGAAATTTTCTGTGATCTTCACTATCTGTTTCTGCAACATCGCTGCGTTTAGTGATTTGACCCTTAAAAGCCTACGTAGATGAATAAAATGCCTGTGAATATTTTTCTATTTTTGGCCAGTTAAGTTAAGTCAGTGTTGTATATCGTATGATTAAGGGAAACTGACCCTTTTTTCTGGTACAGTGTAAAATCACCATCATGCATTACCTGTATATAAGCTTAACATATTTGATATAAAAACAAAAAATACCCGGTGAAATATAGTCAGCCTGGGAATTTCTTCTTTTAATTGCTTTCTTCTTTTTTTTCAGTCTGAAAAGTTGCATTTAGGTATTTTGAGTCTCTGTGTGAAGTTTCAAGCAAATACACCTTTTACTCAGTGGGTTACAGCTCAATTGACTTCTTCATTGTGACACTAGGAGGCGCACTTTAGCACTGAAGCCCTAGTAATACACTCACAGTACACTAAACATCAGTATTATAATAAAGTGTGTTATAATGATTTTGGCTTAAAGAAGTGTTATCTAACATTGGAAACTGTGTGTCATCTTTTTCATTCCACGATGCCACATTTTATTTCTTGGGAAACCTGCGTCTACGAACCACTAAATAAATTTCCACGCCATTGAGTGACCGGCACATGATTGCAAGCACAGTAAAGTGACCTCAGACGGCTGAGAGTCCCACAGTTCAGACACAATTTAAAGTTAGTCTCTATCATAAATGGTTCAAACGTTATTTAATTTAATGTTTTGTAAAACATGCGTGAGACTAGTCTCTGAAGCACGGGTTCAGAGAAAGAGAAATTGGGTGTCTCCCTTGGACCCAAACATTATGCAAAATACGTTATGAACTGCCATAACATCTGCATTTTTTACTGACTCTTCCACCGTCAAAACTATGTTGAATAAAAGTTATGTTAGCTAGCTAGCAACACGCTAGTCACATGAACCAAACAATTCAAACACCAACACACGCATACATAACTAACTTGCTTTTCCGTTTTTTCTTCCTTGTTTTGGAAATATCTGTCCAATTTGTTCATTTTCAAGATTTCTCGAAGCCATATATAGCCTGAAGTCTTATTTGTATTTTCATTTTGACGACATGCACGTGAGTGAGAGTGAGGGGATTACAGACGTCACATATCATTCCCATATCATAGCATTGTATGTATTTTTCTCCGACAAATGACCACCCAATAAAAGTAGGTCCGCGACCCACTTTGGATCCCGAATCTAAGTTTGAGAAAAGCAACACTAGAAGGTTTAAAAAGGTCTGTCGTCACACATGCGGCTGTCTATGAACTGGCTCGCAGGCTGCCAGTCAACAGTGGCTTTATTAATAGGTGTAAAGGTTTGCACAGGTCACGTTTCTCCTCTTCTTTATAGTCATTATGGATTGTCTGCTTTAAAAGTACAGAAGAATTCAAAAGAAGTCTTTTCTTCCCCTTCATCTCACTCCTCCATTAACGTCAGCCAACACTCTCAACCCCTGATTTTATAAGTGAGACAAATATTCCCATGTGAAATGTATTGCAAAGTATGTGACGGTACATTCCTGCAAATGTTTTACGGTGATTTAAGGCTCTCTTGTCCAAGGCTGCGTCGTTTAAAACCGCTATGTTCATGTGAGAGCGAGCCCACGGCTTCCCATTTAGCTCGTTACAGCACCCGATCGTATCTTGCCACCAATCCACTTTATGTCTCTCACCCACTCAATTCCAAATGAATATAAATGAGTGTTTTCTTTGTGAGACAGAACAAAAACAGTAAAGTATGGTACCATAAACACTGGCTAATACTCTTAAAAGGAGCAAACTCGTCAAAAAGAAAAACAAAAGTAGGAAATTCTTGAAAAAAAAAAAAAAGTTGTAGCCAAATAGTTTTTTCATGTCTGCATTTGGCTATAGTGCAAATAAATCTGAAGATGTTCAAGAGCAAAAGAAACATGGGTAAGAACATGTTCAGTAAAATGAAAAATTAATTTTTGCAGCATAGATGAAATTCTACACATTCACATATTTTTGTTGGCATCTAGCTGTTAAGTATCAAAAGAAACTGAAAACAAATGAAATACTGAAACAAGCCTGCATTCCTAGACTAAAACACTGCCAAGTGACTAATAGGAATGAGTGCAAAGGTCAAAGCAACAGGAACACGTCTGTGGATGTGACTTGAATTTGCACAAAAGCAGTTCAGACTTTCGCCTACATGATTAACTATAGATCCCAGCTTACTATTTAAAAGGAAATGTGAAAAAAAAACAGAGCTAATGTTCCCAAAACGTGATTCTGTCATTACTGTGGAATCCTAAAAGATGCCAGGAACATGTCAGATGTATAAAGGAGGTTTTGAGGAGCTCTTAATCTGCCTGCATCACAGTATGACGGAGAGTATATGGTTTTTGATGATACTGTTGAACATTTGACTCAGAAATCTACTATCAAATCATTTTTAGGGATAATTTGTCAAAATCGGAGATGGATCTGAATTCATTTGCTCACAGTTTACAGACGTCACAGGGCCTGAACTGTCTCCTACTCTGTGAAGGTTGCCTCAGTTTAAATCTCTCAGGTCCAGGACCTGTGCTGACCCTCAGAGTTAGCCTTTGTTTGGCAGACGCCTTGGCCCCCCTTTAATCTTGTGAAGAGATAAATCCTTTGATGGACCTGGTCTGACTCAGTTGAAAGTGCTGCCCAGCCATCTCCATAGATCAACATAATACGGCATGTTTGATGTTGGGGGGCTGTGGCACGCGGGTGGGCTCTCGCTCTCCCTTTGCGGCCTGTAACAGACTCATCAATCCCGAGTCGCAGCCACAGCCGCAGACCTTCTCCACGCCTCCTGCCCCATCCTCCTCCTCCTCTGTCGGTGTAGCTGACCACGTCCAGCCCTGCCCTCTTGACCACGGAGGACCAACACTCCACCAGGAGAAGCAGATCTGTCTGTGTCAATCACAAACAGGCAGACACCGAGACGGCGAGCATTTGACACAAAGCCACATCATCTGACTATTATTAGTCACTATCGATCATCTATAAAGCCTGTGATGATCACTAAATGGCCAAAAATCTTCTATCACAGTTAATGTAAATTTATATCACAGTAATGTATATATCACGAAACAGTAATTGTTTAAATTCAGTTAAGAAATGGTTTAAAATAACCACATTGTACTTCATCTCATTTCATTATTTTTTATTTTTCTATAGATATAAACAATTCCTGTTCAGAATCATCCTGGTCTGGGTCACATTGACTCTCCTCCGTGTTTGTTTGTGTTGCCTTCATTATAATTTCATGCCTGCGAGTATGCAAAGCTTCATCCAAGTGACGAAACACTCTGTCATAAAGAGTGTGATTTGAGTGACGGTGTAAACCATAGGGCCTAATATGAAACAGCAGACATTCTTTTGTCACATGATATATCATCATATCGTAGAGCTCTAATCTGTTCACATCATTTGTTTTATTTTCCCATCACTTAAAATCAAAAAAATGATTCAGTTTATTAGATATGGTGAACAAACCGATCACATTTAAATGGCAAAATAATTGTCAATTATTTTGCTTTGATTTACTAACTGATTAATTACTGCGCCTCCAGTAATATAGTGACTGTACTTTTAATTATCAGTGCAGATATCTCTTCATATTTCTTCATGCATCACTGCACGAATACGCAAAAACATAATTATTTCTTCGTCTATATGCCAGTGATTTTCACTCACGTGAAAGTGAGTGGTTTCCGCCCATGCGTACATCACTGGGCTATATACGTGCCATCCAAAAGCCTGCGATTAAACTGAGGTGAACTTCAGGGAGCTCTTTAGATTCCTTTAAGATAAGACCCCGGTCCCATTAAGAGACGAGCCGTCCCCGTGTGAGAGCTCAGCGCTGGCCTCACGCGCTCGCTCTTATCTAAATACTTCATCAACACACACCTAATCGGACCTAATCTGCTAATGTTGATAGATTTAATTCTCCTTGGAGGAAAATACAAAAGTTTAGTGTCAGAAGTCAAAAGGCAAACTTTGGTATTATCCCAGTTTAGATATGAATAAATGGTATGATTTAGTAGAATTAGATGTGTTTTCTACTGTATTTATAAAGTACTATTTTCTGGTTCAGGGGCAGAGGTGATGCTGTCACGCTGCCAGGGCTTTCGGGGTCTGGAAGTGTGAGTCTGTGACGTATCGTACGCATGTAAAGAGTGTGTCCCAGCACGACCAACTAAGGCAAGCAGAGACATTAGCACCCCTGAAATAGCATGGCAGGCATTTTAATTGCTTTATCCTGCAATGGTTCAAAATGCTATAAAGGGTGAAACCTTTCCCAGGCGTAGGATTACCAAAACACTTATCATACGTCACTGACAGGGAGTTTCTCTTAGTGAGAGCTAAATTCCATGATTTGAATTGAACAATAAATACCTGGATGACTAACTTTTATTTCCCTGCCGCTGTCTCTGATCTTTGCCCTCTTTGCTTCCATATTCTGTCCTCTCACCTTAATCCCATTTGTCTTTCAAACCTTTCCGTCCATTATCAGAGCCATTATCACCGTTCTACTGCACAATAATATCCATTAAGAGACTATGGTATCGTGCTTTACCTCAACACAGCAGTAAGGGAAAAATTTATGACGCTGGCTTGTTTGTCTTTAATCATTGGGAAAGTAATAGCAGAGTCATGTGTAGCAGCCTTACAATGAGGTGCTGAAGTACTTCATGAGTAGGAAACTTCACACAAACACAGGAAGCTCAGTGTTTCTTACCGAGGCCAGGAGTCTCTGCTGCGGCACTGCAGGGACTGATGGACTGCTCAGATTAACTGCAGCCAAAGAACCTACAGTTCCTACACTTTACTGTTGCCCAGGCAGTCTACAGAAAGGCAGCAGAGCATAGATCTGCAGGTTTGTAATCCTAGCTAAATGCAGATACACTGTATAGCTTTATGAGTCTGAATGAGGGCAACATTTGCTTTGTCAAGCCTTTTTGTGAGTTGTTGTGAGCAGAAATAAATGGAAAAACAACACGAATGCGATATAAAAACAAAGAGTTGCACATACAAATTGTCTATACTACATTTACTGTAAATGTGTTGCCTTTTGTCAAGGTTCTGAGCAATTCTCCTTCACATTCCCTTGAAAATCAGATGATGTTGTATCTTTTTTTCGAAATGTTTTATATGTGTGAATAAAACCAAACCAAGAGTAGAGATAAGGGTTACGATCGCTGACAAAATCATCAGTCTCGGTACGTCAGACATGTTTGGGTAACATTATTTCAGCCTTAATACATTTCATTGCAGATATGATTTAGGAGCGTCATATAGGCTAATATCCAGTACGTGCCTTCTGTGTAACGCAGGATGCTGCAACATGCGGCACGTTGCAGATTTGAGGTCCAACAGAGACCTCTAGTGGTAAAGAGAGGCTATGTTCTTGATGCTCTGCAAATCATATGCACATGCCCAAAGTAATGCACACATACATGCACTTTCTACACATACATATCCATACATATTCACAAGCGCACTTAACATACACTTGTTACATTTTAGTCTATTTTATTTATCGTCTGTTATTTACTGATACCTTGTATCTTTTCTGGATATTGGCATATTGTTATTACTTATTTAGGTGAGATCATTTTTATAAACCTCTTGGTGTTTTTAGTCTCACCTGCACAACTTGTTGTATTTTGTTCTACCTAGTTAGACCTATATGTCACCTATAATGTGTACATTTGGCTGACAATGTCTTATTATAAGAATTTAAACATTTCTAAATGTACTGTAGGTGATCGCACATGGTGAAAGTGAAGAGTGCAAAGATTCGACTTCAAGTGACTGATCTTGTTTTGTTTAGAGGCTAACTACGAACTGGAGTACAGGCGACTAATCATCTGTGAGACCTTCAGACATTCCAACGTCTGAACTGGGACATCGGTGGAAGTCCTTTCAAACTCAAATTAGTGCAATGACAGTTGCGCAGTGTGCAAAGCAGTCACTGGAATAAAGTTAAAGTAAATTATTGAATGTCCCCTTCTGGGCCCATACATATATGTTTATCCCAATCAATCATAAAGATCGTGATTATGAACATGTCAGTTTTTCACAAGCTAATCCGTTGAAGTCAGAATCACCCAGTGCAACATCAAATACCGGTAAAGTGGTTTGAATTATTCCAGACCTTGAATGTGTTATCAGTCCGTGTAGTGCTGTGGCTTTGTATTTTAAGCCCCTTTAAGGCCTGTTTAGTTGCGGATGTCTCACGTGTACTAAACAGGAACTTGAAGGCAACAGGTTTGATACAAATCAAAGACGGGCAGAAAAAAAAAAAATGTTTTCCCCAGGGCCCCAGTTCATCCATGCGTATATCATTCAGGTTTAACGTGAATGAGAGCAGAATATTGTCTAGAACAATGCGCAGTATCGTCCAAGAAGATTAAATCACATGGCATGCAGTACATTTAATTGGATCACGTCCCACGTTTGCTTCACTTGCGTGGCATTCATAAGGTAAAGTCTTCAGCAGAGGCCTTTATATGGTGGACCATTGCATATGAAATGAATGTCACCCAAAAAAAAAAAAAAAAAAAAAAAAAAAACACTAGATGGCATATTTAATAGAGTTATGGCCAAAAACAGCTCGCGCAATGTATGCCAAGCAGACAGATGGCGCAATTGCCGCAGAAATGCTGACTCGCACAGTTCACAAAATGATGTATTTTTCTCAAAACAAACGGCGCCAGGCCCCGTTCCCGTCGGCGCACATTGATCCCCGTGCAATACGACTGCGGCTTGTGCAGACTGAGGAAGCAGCGAGCGGCTCTTCCACCGTGCGTGCGTGCGTGCAATGCGGAAAGCTGCCGTCAAACTTCTCGCGGCATTGTGGGAAACATTTCTTGCAGGAATGCGCTATTGTTAACGAACGCGAAGGAGGCAAAGTTGCGATCGGCGACCGACATTATGCAGGTTGCGCTGAAACCTGCGACTAATGCCGTGCTCGGTTTATGTAATTTCGGCGTACCGTGTCAGAGAGCGAGCGGAGGCTTCGGCAGTCAGGAAAAGGTAAAAAAAAAAAAAAAAAAAAAAAAAAAAAAAAAACCCCAAAAAAAAAAAAAAAAAAAAACCTCATGTATTCCTGACAGCCCATTGGTCCAAATTTTCCCTGTGCTGCCACAATACTGCACACACGTGACCTCCCTGTTTTCACACAGTTATACGCATGTACTTAAAAGACAGGCCACTACCATTCACCAACACAAGCACGATTAACACAATATTAATGTCAGCAAGGTAAGGTCGCTGCTGAGGGGACTCGGATCTGTGGAAGTGGACCATGGCGGCTGCCACGAGCAGCAACACATCTACAGCCACGCTACAGATAAAGCACTCCAGTATCGAGCATACGCGGAAACGCATAGACCCGAGGAGGAGGCAAGCGGCGCTGTCTTTTCTCAGCAACATTTCTTTAGATGGACGACCCGTGCAAGACGATGCAGACAATCAAAACGACGAGGATAACTCGCTCGAAGCTAGGACTAGACAGAGCCTGGTTTCCCCGGAGCGCTCTGCGTACGCGGCAGCCCCGGCGGCGACCACGGCCGCCCAGGCGCTCGCTTTTGCAAACCAGGCTCTTCTCGCCAGCAATCGGGCCAGTTTCGGGACGGGTCCCGCAGCTGCCCCGCCGCCGGGGACAGATGCGGACGGCGACGCTTTCATACCCTCCACTTTCAGCTCGCCCTTCTCCGCGGTTCCGACCTCGGCTAGAGGGAGGCTGCAGACGTACACTCAGGGAATCCTACCTGCGCCTTACTCCAGGCAGTCCTCCCAGAACTACTGCCTGGAGGGCGGACAGATAGCCAACTCTGCGATAGAGCTGCAGAGGTCAAGGTAACAATCTGGTGTCCAGTTGTCTGGTGTCGGGGAGCATGCAGTAGCCTGTAGTGTAGCCGTGTGAGGATGGTAGAAGTGCAAGCGGTGTCTGCAGCAGGTTCAGGTCGCAAAAAAAAAAAAAACACATAAAAAAAAACAGAGCAGTGTCCAAATCTCCAAAAATCAACCACCTACACGGATGTAAGGATGTAGTGCATGCGTACTTGTGTAGAAGACTAGAATCGCCACTTCAGTTCACTGTGATTCACTTTGTTTCTTTGCATTAAAAGTAGAGCCAGGTTGGTATTTCACGTGTTACGTTTTTCAGACTCCAGTGTGCATCCTACAGTTTGGGACGTGCTTCAGTTATTAAACAGTCTTTACCTCGGGGTAAAAACTTGAAATGACAACTTGTTAATGTCTGAACTTCCTGTTGTAATTGTTTTGTTGTTCCCTCGCCACCACATCGACAGGAGACTTGAATGAATGAACTGTAAGAAGAGCTTTTTCTGGCTGCTTTTTTTTTTTTTTTTTACACTCAGCTGTTTTGAAAAAAAAAAAAAAGAGAAAGAAGTGCTTTTGGTTCTAAGCAACACAAGCCTGCCTGGGTACAACAGTGCACAGCAGGGGAAACAAGTTGAGCTGTTATGTTTATTTACTCCCTGTGTGCAGATGTAACCTTGTCGCTGCTGGTCTGCACAGGGACACATGCATATGATTCCAGGTCCAACAGCTGTGGAGCTCTAACCTAGTTTCCCTGGAGAGAGAACTAATCACACCTCATCAGTTTCTTTATTCGGTTCCTCTCGTGCTCTTTTGTCAAATTTATTGCACTTTAAATTATTTTTAGTGAACGCCATTCTCAAACCTGCCACACACCTGTTGTCTACTTGTGCTCCGTGCGATGTTAACATTCTGTAACTCTACATGCCTGTTCAACCACATGCCTTGCTGCTTCTTGTGGCGGTTGTCTTTTTGTTGTCCTTCCTCGTCTCCTCTGTTTTCACCTTCGGAGGCGTGAGCAGCGCTTTGAGGGTCTCGCTTCGCAGCAGGACAGCTGTCAGTAACAGTTGTCTCATGGTGCTCTCACTGTCAGAAGCTGCTGTCAAATCCTCTCCGCTCTGCTTTCCATTCAGAGCCTTTCTTTTATCCAAATCCTTTCATCCCTCTGGTGTCTCTGCCAGACCTCTCAGGAAGCTCTGCTTCATGGTGAAATACTCAATAAGCATCTAGTTCCCCTTCCTGACGTCAAGGAGCTTGCACTGCTGAAGTCTCTGTCTTCATTTGTACATTTGAACTCACCATTTACAGTTAAATGGGCAAAATCACCGAAACGCTGTACGACATGATACGACGCAGGTGTAGAAATAAAAGGTTTAGTTGAAACAGTTCAAAATGACGTCGACAAATAACTCTCATCATAAAGTCCATTAGCAGTCTTTGTTTGCCAGGGGTCAACGTACAAATGACTTAATGTCCAGATTGGCCTAAAACTGAGACTGAAAGATTCTTCCTAGTAGACATAGTATTAAAAAATCAGAAACCGATTGCACCTGATAAGCATTTATGGGCAGCTTTCAGTACTTGATTGCTAAATTCCCAGCCTTGTTCACAGTGTTGCATATCTTTGCGCCTCAATGCAAATGCTTTGTCGTAAAGTTTGCCGTAGTATGTAGCTGTTAAACCATGACTGGGCTCTGCTATTGGAATGTGCTTGGAGGACGTCCACACAAAATGAATAATAATGCCGAGAAGTAAGCAACCTGTTGATGGAGCGCGGCCATATTCCGCCGGCGCACACACAGACAAGCACTCCGCACAGTGCCTGGTTTGTTTTCTGAGGGCAGCTGGTGGAAACGTGTCCAGAGGTCCCTGGCTGAGAAAGGCAGGATGCCCAGGCTTTCTGAGAAGCTGACTGGCTCTCCACTCTGTATTTTCTGTCCTCAACTTCCTCTCCCAGGGGCATCAAAAACACACTCTCCCCTCAGACTTTTGGCCTTCAGTCCTGCTCCCATTCAGGAAGTCACAGAGCCTCTGATGTGCCGCCAGAATAGACCCTCTGAAGCCAGAGCTGCTTCAGACCGTATCCTCGTCAGAATCTCCCGCATGAAAATGATGAAGGTTGATGATTTCACATTCAGCTTTTTTTTTTTCTACTTCTCATTCATTCATCATGAATCAGCACCCAGGAGCTGTGCTTTAAACGTAGCATACCTCTACCATCTGGACTCGTCTGCCTAAGGTCTACAACTATTTTTATTTCATGCTTTTTCCGAAAAACATGGACTGGCCTCCTCACATCCTTTTTTATTTAAGTTCTCATCACTATTAGGCAGTGTAAAAGCATGTACTGTGTTTTAACAAGGGTTTCTTTTAGCATGAGGCAGCAGAAGCTGTGGCTGGAAAACAAGCAGCGAAAGCCATTATAATGGCCTTCTGGAGTTTTTGTGTGATTGGGTCACATACTTCTGGTTATGAGGTTGATTGTTGTGCGCTGAAGTCATGGTTGGCATAATCATAGGATTATATAAGAATGCTTCATTTTCCTTCACAGTCTCTCAGTGCCTGACCTGTCAACAAATGTGATGAAAACCACATAGGATATGATGGAAACAGACCAGAAACAAGCAAGTAAAAGACGGAGCAACAAGGGTCACCATGTGCTTTTCTTCATAGGACCCCAGAGTTAAATTAGCACATTATGACTTGATCTGTTTCTCACCCGAACAGCCTGCAGTACAATGGGCTGTTGTTACTATGAGCTACTCTGAAACCAAACCTTCCTTAATATTTATTTATTTTTTTTCAATCTGTTCAAACACCAAGTTCGTGCTCCTGCTGTGTTGGGGGACAAAAGAAGTTCAACTAGCCGAGCTGATTTATTTTTATCAGAATAATCACATTTCCCTTTTCCTGGGCTGCGTTTGTGTGTAGAGACTCAGAACATTACATTTATTTCCACTCTGTGACTCTCTAGCAAAACGGAAGACTATGTCCTGTGGCAGGCTGCCAACAGGGCGTACGTGTGAAACTGTTTAATCTCCACATCTAAACAGTCCACTTGAGTTTTATAGCTTCATCGCATGGTGCTGCTGGGTAGGATTATCAGTTGCTTTATGAAATACTGTCATTGCTTTGGAAGGTATTGTGCATGCTCAGAAACACTGAATTTGGAATGGATTGCATTTATAAAACATGCCTAAACAACAGCAGCGGCAATTGTTTCAGGGACACCGAAGGAAGCTTGCTGTTGATTCTTCGCCGCTAATTTATACAGAGGCGTCTGACCTGGCCTCGTTAATGTCAAACTGGACAGAAACAGACTGTTCTAACCCCAGTTGGTTGTGTTTTGTCTGAAGTGAATGAGTGGCCTGGTTCGTGTTATTGTTTCCAGGATTTGTACGAGCCCGGAAAACATCTTTTTGCATTAAAAAAAAAAAAACACGTCCCTGCTGCTGTTTATCTACAGAGGCCGCATCAAAGGCCTCATAAGTACGGTTCAGTCGTGTCCTCGTGAACCTGAAACATCCTTTTTGGCTGACGGGCGAATTATTTTTGATGATTTACTGAAATTGACAACCGATAAGCAGAGCTGAGATAGGAGCCTATATAAAGGGCTTAGAGTTTAACTGTCTCTGCAGAGTAAATATTACACTTACAGTTCAAGAAGAGAGACAAAATCAACACGTGCGTTCCAAAGTCAAAAGCACTTTGGTTCATATGAGCATAAAGTAAATGTTATGTTTTACAAATAGACTTAAAAAAAAAATCCAAAAGTACCGTAAATATTACTAAAGCTGCATGAATGAATATTTTCCCCTTTTAAGTCGACACAATAAGAACATTAACATATTATCACCATATGCTGTGGTGAATGCTGGAACTAGAATATCTGCAAACAAATGCAGAGAAACATTGTCATTCATGTGGAGTTGCGTCTCTGGCTGCTTGCTGGACACAAATCCAAAGTTCACTCTCCCCATAGTCCCCGTTTTGTCTCTTAGCACCAACACCGTTAAAAACCCAAAGTAATGCACAGAAGACACTAAAAGCCCTGTAGAAATAAGGACAAAAAGTGCAGATAATTCCCCGAGCACGTTCCTTTAAATGGCATATTACACGGTTGCTCGACCTGTTGTTCATATGAACACGATGAGTGCAGCTTTAACCAAAGCCTACCAATAGAAACCCTGAACTCATGTCACTTTTGGGATTAAAGGCAAATGGCCAGGCACATTTTGCCTCTAAATATATTGCAGTGTGGAAGCACGGCAACTTTGAACTATTTTATCGTGACCTAGAAGCTTCATTGGGCATAAATGCGTGTACAGTAGGCAATGGAGCAATGCATTACACGAGAAAACTAGAGAATGCTTGTCTTTACGGATGAACTGTGCTTGCAGATGCTTATCCAGCCAATCCATCTCACTTGGGGAGGATGATGTAAGACTGACCATAAATCACATGATGCCTCTCGTCTGCCCTTTAGGCAGAGGGCAGACCCTACAATGACCCTTTCAACTCACACTAGAGGACACATTGTTGATTTCATCTGCCTGCTACTGCAGTCGCTTGAGCTCAGAATTAAACTGTTCCTGGCCTTTATCGCTGCTTGATGGGGTTTTTTTTGGGGTTTTTTTTTTTTACGATTATTAGGGTCATAATATACAGCGCAGAAGGTTAGCCCTCAGTGTCGTGTCTGCTTCAACAGTCTTGACTCCTCATGTAAACACTCATCTCACACCATCTCATTTGGTATACACCGTTAACGCAGAGCTCGTGTTGATTTAAACCCGGGGAGATCCTCAACCACGGAGTCATCTTTTGTTAATCTGTCCTCGCGCTCTGTAGTTTATTAACCGGCCACTCTGTTACGCTCCGCTGTCTCCTCTTTTGGCTGCAAAGCTCGCTGAGGAGCAGGGGGGGGGGAGGGTCGGTCCAAGTGTCATCACCGTTTACAGCGTTACAACATTGTGAAAAGGGACAGTTCGAGTTGTTTCAATGCGATATACTGTCCGCATGGTGGGTAGAGTTGGGTTTTATACGTTCCTTATTTGGCTTAAGACTGCCGCACATTTATGTTTTGTGCAGCAGTGTTAATGACAGCCAGACCCTCGGGGGGGGGGGGGGGGGGAATTGTTCCAAATTACTGTTATTTGACCACCAGTGTGTTCATTTCCACTATTTGAAAGGTGACTACTTGATTGGATTATGTCATTATTACGGTGCTAAACATGCAATTACAACCTAATTTTGGACCGGCTCAAGCATACTTAGCTATCACATGTGGGTTTGTTTCTAAAATTGGCAGCCGATCATATAAAAGTGGTCCAACAGAATTAGCCTGTTGAGTCGTGCAACTAAAGTGTGAAATAAAGGCCATCTGTGACAAAATGTGTTACGCAAAGTGCTTGCAGAGCCAACTCGTTATCCTCTTAGCGGCTCTGATCCTGGAAAATTCTCTGTGATCTACGCAAGATTGAGGAGTTATCACTGCCCACACAGGCTCGCAGTGGTGTTGTTGATCGATGGCAGTCATAACTCGACCGTCCAGGCCCGGTTTGTGTAAATTAACCACAGAGCACACAAAGACGGGTGATAATTTAACAGAGTCGTTTGATCTTTGTCCCAAGGACCACACACGCTTGCACCTTTCACCGGGGCGGGGTATCCAACCTGAGCACTTGGTCAGATTCTTATGGGTATTTGCTTATTCTTTGATCAGATAATTCCTGATCTGAAAGCTTTTTTAAAAAACTTCTATTTGGTCATATTCTGTTAAATTAAATCCCTGGTATCGCAGTAGCGTTGAAATCAGAACTTAACTCAAATATTACCCAGTCCTTCTTCTTACTGTCTGTATGTTTTTATTTTTATGGAAAATAAATGACAGGCATCTTCTACTCAATGCAGTTTCTCAGTAGTAACTGTAAAAGGCTGCGCTTAGAGCTTCATCCATTTATTGACCCACTTCTTTGGACTATATGGAGATTTGAGTAGAAATTCTCTACACTCTTTGTGAATGAACATACCTTCATTCATTTACACTAAAAGCTACAGAAGGCCGACGTCACTCTGTGAGAAAAATGGCCTCATGGATTTTTAGTGCCTTCTCATGCTGTTGTAGCTGTTTTTTTTGTGCTGTGCCTCATAATCAAATTGCTTTGCAGTACCATGTGTTTGCTTTGTAAAAACAATAGTATTTTCTGTCCAGAGTTTGTTCTCCTAAGAGCTGTTTTGCAGAGTGACAGTTTGTCCTGTAATGTTTTGGTGCGATAATGATGTTTCTTCTTCACCGCTAACGTAGAACTTCCCCTCTGTCTGTCTTCCCAGACGAAGACTCATCTCTCAGCGCTCATCACTTGAAACACTAGAGGACATTGAGGAGAATGCTCCTTTACGCAGGTAGGAAACCATGTACATACACATTGTCTGCTGTTACAAGTCTGCGTCTGAAAAGAGACATTGGACTCACTGAAATGTATACCAGTGGCACAGTTTCTTTCTTTTTTTTCTTTCTTTCTTGAAGTACTGATGTTTTTGTGTTTGTTTTACATTTTAGATGTCGAACCCTATCGGGTTCACCCCGACCAAAGAGCTTCAAGAAGGTCCACTTCATAAAGAACATGAGGCAACATGATATGCGCAATGGAAGGTATGAAGGCAAACAACGCCATCCCTTAGTCAATACAAGTCCTCAGTGCATAATGGCACAGTGCCCCAGTCAATGAACTACAGTTGGGATGTTTCTCACGTTACAAGCCACACTGCAGGCGAGCAGGCCTGGCCCACACACAGCATGTTATTCTAACTTACAGATAAAACATAATTGATTGGAATCCTCACCCAATTTTTTTTAAAAAAACAAACAGTATTTTTGATTGCATCTTTATTTGATTGCTGCAGTCTGAAATCAGTCTGTGAAATCACCCTGTCTGCTGCAACTAAAACCAAGTCACACGTCACTTCATCTGACTTTACACAATCACGCACACTGCACAAAAATCCCCACGTAGAGCACTATGTGACGGTGGCAAACTGTTACGGTCATTTTCACATTATGTTTATTTGAAAGGTCAGATCGGTTAGCATTTCCTCCAGCTGTTTTGTGATACAGTGTAGTTTTGGTAATAGCTCAGTATCTTCGAGTGAACTCTGGAGCCGCCATCTTGTCGGTATATTTAGCATTTGTTTTACTTAATAAGATCCGCTTATTAAATGAAGTCATCTGATAGGTAAAGTTTGCTTCTGATTTGTTTTTATCTTGTGATTTTATCCAGATCCATTAAAACTGTCGTTGATTAACTGATGCTGCAGCAATTGGCGTGTTTTTATTTATTTATTTATTTATTTATTTATTTATTGCGACTCGGGATTTGTCTATGCCCTGATGTTTATTTTGTTTGAGAGAAAACGTTTGCGTGTCTGCGAGTATTAAAAGGAAAAGAATTTGAGGTTATTTTAGCGTCACTAGAAGTCAGAGCCATCCTGGCCTCCGTGCCGCTGACATCTGGGAATTTGATACTGTGTACACAAATTCGAGGTGATTCAGTTTAAAAACAGCGGTTATTAAAAAAAAACAAAAAAAAAAACATGACCTTGTTACAAAAATGCATCATTGTTGCCCCCAAACCACTTATTACACTATCTGTGCTACAAGACAACACACACTCATACTGATGTTTCACTTCATTCTCATTTTTGACTGCACTCTGTCCAAACTGAACCTGTGGATCTTGTCAGATAGATATTGATTAGCTTGTTTATCATTTTTGTTTTCATAGGATAGTCCTTATCAGTGGCAGAAGATCCTTCTATAGTGTATTTTCTGTCCTGCCCTATCGAGATTGTAGCCAAGCAGGGTATGTATCCTACAGCATGCCGAACTCCGTAACGTCCTCCAGCCTGTGCTCCCTCTTTCCCTTTGTTTTCTCATCCCTGTTTTTTTTTTCCTGTGGATGTACTCTCTTTTGGTGCATACATTGCTAAGGGTTGGTTTTGGCGGATGCATTTTTACCTTCAAGTTAAATGAATAAACACTGGGCTGAAATGGGTTTTAAAGGCTTCATTTAGTCCATTCTTAGCGTTGTAGCCTAATTCTCATTGCTTGTATCGCTTTTTTTTCCATAATGGCTCTGGTGGCGTCTGGGGCACTCATCCTTTTTGTTTAAGTCAACTCATTTTTGTTTGTTGCAACTGTCGCTGGCTTTGCTGTTCATCATTGAAAATGCACCTTTCTCTACAACCTTGCTCTTTAGAAACTTAAAGCCCCCAAAACTTCCACAGAAGTGTCACGTGTTGCCCACTGGTCTGACTTTCCACGATGCTGGCAATGCTTAGTTTCTGCACGTACACTGTGAATGCAGTTTGTTATTAACCTTTTTTTTTTTGTTTATTCTTTGCTTGGGTTTAGAGTTTACACATGTAGTACGGAAAACATCTCGGGCTTATCTGCACAAGGCACTTGCGTCTGTTTTTAAAGGAACACGAGGCTGTTTATCTGTAGCTCCGACTATCTCTCAGAACCTCCCACCTGGTTTACATGGGGGCACCTCTGGCGTGGCCTAGGTCCGGACGCCCTCCAGTCACATGAAACGCTGTGTTTTGGAGGAAGTGAAAGAGAAAAGGGACAGATAAACACCGGACAATACAATGCACAGGGAGAGAAAAGCTGCACACCCGGGCTTAGTAAAGAGCATAAAGGCTCAATCCAGTCGTGGAATTTCGTAAGCCAGCCAATCAGTACGAGGTCAAGGGTTAATAAACCCCCAGTGCTGTCCAATATGCACGCCGGACAGCTCATTTCTGCTAATTGACAGTTTACAGTCAGTTGGCTGGCTCAGTCCACTGCAAAACAGCATTTTATTAGAAGGCAGCTGATTGCATGTTGTGTTTGCGTCTGATTAACTTCTTCTTCTTCTTCTTCTTCTTTCCTCTGTTTCTCTTAATGTAACTACTGTTCCCGTGAACAAAAAACGCACAACAATTGGTCCCAAAACAATGTACGCAAGGGAATAAATAAGCAAATTTAAGGAATAAAAAAACAAATTGTGATGACTTAAAAAAAAAAAAAAGCGTATAACTGGACACTTTTTTTTTGTGGGGTGCCACTGTCGCCTCACAGTTAGAAAGTAACAGGTTTTGGCATCATGGATAAAACTCAGGGGGAACATTATTGCGAGCCAGTCAACTGTTCTGTCGACTAATCTGTTTACGCGAGCCGTGAAGCATCTAGAAGTGGAGTAGCCAGGGGGGATTAAAAATGTATTCAGTCATGTTAATATGAAAGGAAAGAAAACATATGGTCGCTTGTTCACCTGATATTAGAATTTTGCAGAGCTTTTAAGCACTTTGCATAGATTATAACCTGACTAACATCCAGATGTTTGAAGCCAGCGATTCCTACTCTTGCATGATACTAAGCTTATTCAGCTTGTCTTATGATTGCCTTTCCTCTCATTTCTTTACTTTATTCTCAGCAGACTGAAGCATAGCCTTTTTTTTCAATTTTTTTTTTTTTGCTTGAAAGAAAAGCTTTTTTTTCCCCCTCCCTAGAAAGCTTTCCATCTCTTGTTTCCCCTTTTTTGTTGAATCTCCACTGTTCTGTGAGATGTCTGCTGCCTGGGGATCTCCGTGTCTATGATGCATCTGTCAACATTGTGTCCTGACGTGCCTGTCTGCCAGATAACACTGTTTTCATTATAACAGATCTGCCCCGCACTGTCACCAAAACACACTGACAGAGTCATGTGAGGGACGGACCTCTGGTTATTCCTTCGTCTGTTTATCTGGACACCATTTTAAGGAGAAAGTCGAGGCTGAGCTAGGAAAGATGAGGGAGGAGAGCGAGAGGGAGGAGGAGACAGCGTTACATTTTAATGTCTGCTGAGTATATCTCAGTTTTCATGACAAATATTGAGCTGAAGAAATTCTGATTTGAGGTTAATGAATGTCTGTCTGTTGCCTTCCGCTTTGACAGTGTTCAAATTGGATTTATTAAATTGAAAATGCTGGAAGGAATGGGAGTCTTCAACTTCTGTCTTTGTTTGTCACTTACTTAGCATGACAGAATGTGAACGAAGTGGCCTGCAGACATGTAATCTTGTCTGTCAGTGCTCACAGTCTGCATTAGCCTTTACTGTACTGCCAGGGACCTGAAACCATCAAGTGAAGTTATTACGGACAAGAAGATGCAGATATTTTCGGCGCATTTTATTTGGATTACTGCTGTGGTTGGTATTTTGTTTTGCCCTATTATTTCGAACACTACAAGTGAAGCCCTTGACTCCATCTAGTTTCCTGTTTTTAGATTTGTGCACGAGAGCCACATGTTCTCATCAGCAGACGTTAAATGCAGAAATATTTGGCCTGTACAAAATGCGTTCAGTCGAGGGCACTCCACTGTTTGCTCCACTGACACACTTTACTCTGCAGCCGTCTGTTTTTGATTCAGCTGAGCATTTGACCTCCTGCAAATCTCCCACAGCAGTATGGCATTTCAGGCCTTGGCGAGACAGCAGCTGCGAGGACGGACCGCTAGAACAAAACCCACAACCCTCCTCCAGCGTTCGTCTTCCCAAGGGGGCACTTTATTTCAGTGTGCCCTGAAATGCACCCAAAGACGCAGGCAATTACAGAAAGTAGGCCAGCTTGTGAGCGCAGATCGATAGAGGGGTAGAGGTGTGGATGTGAGCCGTAGCAGGCCTCAGTGAGACGGTTAAGAAGGGAAGGGGAGGGAGTTCAAGATGCAGCAAGATTGTATGTAGGGTGAGAGCTCTAAAGATTATCGTACCTGTCATCAGGGAAGTGAAACTGGAAGGAGGGCGACAGCGGCACCCGTCGGGAGGCGTCAGTGCCAAGGAGATGGTGATCGGGCTGGAGGGAGTGGAATTAGGAGCTGATGGAAAGGTGAGAAACCAGCAGCAGAAAAGTGTGTGGAGAGGTTTTGTTTTGTAGTGTTCTGCAGCATCATTTCCACACATTAGTTCACTTTTTAAATCACACATGAACAGCATTTTGTCATAGAGGGAAAAGCCTACGCGTAACTAATAACATTTGTGAAGACTGCTTTCCATTTAGATAAAGGTCATTCCGTACAACTCACCTAGGCCTTTGCATTCACATGAAGAATCCTAAAGCTTTGGCCCTTTTTTTCATGTGAGCTGTAGCTGTCACCAGTTGCTTGCTTTTCCCTGCACTGTGTTGAAATGTGTACTGAACATCCTAGCACAAGTATTGATGTAAATACTGCTGAAATAAAATGAATAAGCATACATAATTCATTACCTGAATGAAGAGTATGTCATTTTCAAAAATGTATCTCTCCACTAGTTTTTACTTTCTTCCATCCAAGTATAGTATTAATATAGTTCATATCGAAGTTATTTGATGAATAAAACAGAACTGAATCCTCGGCACAGTCAACCCAATTCACTGAAAAGTAAGCAATCGATGAGGCTTATAGTACACATACAAACGCAAGGGCCAAACTCAAAAAATTCAAATACATTTGTATTAAATATAGTTTTGAGAAGAGTTCTGGGATTTTGCAAAGTCCCAAAAACTTAACAGAAGTTTTCAGTTGACTTTTGGAAAGAAAATCCATGACTTGAAGTGGGAGGGTTTAGGTGAGTTGGTAGCTAGTTTAACAAAGGTTAAACACGGTGTAGTTCACGAACCAAATCTGAAACGTATTCTGGTCTTTGTGAAATGTGTTTCGTACTTACACCTGTGTTTGCAGACTGTGTCCTACACCCAGTTCCTGTATCCCACTAATGTGTTGGGTGGTCGAAGGAACACCATCGACTCCACCTCATCCTTCTCCCAGTCTCGCAACGCCAGCCACCGAAGCCTCAGTTTGGGCCGAGCCAACAGCAACCAGAGCAGCCTAGACACAGGTTTGTCGCCGTCCCCGTGTGAGCGCGATATGTACAAAATGTTGTGTTGCCCTCTGCTGTTTTTAACCATTATCCAGAAATATTAATACTGGAAAAGAACCGGTGCAAATGTTAACTGTTGGATCAGCATTTGTTGTTGTGTGTGTTTTTGACAGGGAATGATTTGGGGGATTTTCGCGAATATGACCCCAATCTGCTGGATGACCCCCAGTGGCCTTGTGGAAAACACAAGAGAGTTCTCATCTTCCCCTCCTACATGGTGAGAAAGTACACTTGCTGTTGCCGTCTTAACACACCAACAACAACAACAGCCGCAGCGACTGCAGCCTCGTCCTCTTGAGAGCAGAATGGAAAGCTTGTTTTTGTCCAGAATATAATTCAGTGAAATAGCTGTGCCTTTTGTTTTGACATGTTTCACTGAAATATCCCAGCATATCTCACTGTAAATGTTTTTCTCAATGGTTGTTTTTGTCATTACGGACCTTATGTCCTTAGATTTCCCACAACCACTGAGAACAACAACACAGTTTCCTTTTATTGAAAAAAACAACAAAAAAAAAAACCTCCTGAATTTTATCAACTGTTTTCAAAAAGGAGTTTAGGAGGATGTTTGAGACAGGTTTAATCTGCAAGGTCATTGTCAGGGGCTGAATGAATGCACATACTTTACTCCTGTGTAGTGGGTAGTATCTATTAAACAGCCACTCACTGGCACCACAGCTAGCGTGTAGTGATTGTGTCTCAGTACTTATCACTCTCATGCTTTTTCTGGAAAAAGAGCGGATGTTTTATTGTGGTTAGAGAGAGAGAAAAAAAAAATCCTGACTATAGAGTCCCAGTTCATTTTTCAGGGCCTCTGTTTTTGTTACAGAGACTGGCAGAATACACAACAAGGTCTGACATAGTTGAAATACTCAGTCAAGGCCAGGCTATGTTTTTTCTTTTTTTTTTTTTTTTTGCCTCTCTTCCTCCAATTACAAAACCGGGCATCTCACAACAATGGCTATTGTGTTTATTACAGGAAGGGGACCAGAAAAATTCTTAACATTTTAGGGGCTGAAAACGTCTCTGACTGAACTTTTCAGCTCAAGCGGTCGATTGCGTAATGTTTGCATGCAATTGAGGAAACCAGTCCTAAAATAGAAACATGTAAAAAAAAAAAAAAAGCAAATCTTGATCACAATAATTGAATGCGTTCAGTAATGAAACGTGGTTGTCATTTCAAACTGTCGTGTGTAGAATACCTGTAATGCCATACATGTAAGCTGACAATCACCCTTATATTTTTAGAATGACAAAGTCTTTTTCTTCTCTTGGACTTCTTCTTAGTAATATTGCTCTAGCTAGAGCTTAGGAGTCATATTACTGATAGGTAGGATAACTAAAACATACAGCAAAGATCATTTTTGCATGCAGAAAAGCTTAAATCGAAGCTGTGGATTGGACCAAGTGCTGAAAATGCATTTAGCTTTATTTGCATCAAAGAAAATGTAATTGCTTCTCACAGCTGCGAATCTCCAAACCCTCATTATACAATATGGTCTAAATGTGACTCACCCATCTGGTACTCAAAACATGTCATAACAAGCACTGAGGACTGTTCGAAAATGCTCTTTGATTCAGCTCAGATGTGGGTCTGCAGAACTCAGTTTAACTAGCAATCCACTGGGTTTTTTTTTTGTTGTTTTTTTTCAAGCTACGCAGGTGCCACCGGCGCTCAGTGACGCCTCATTGTAAGACACTGGAATCCAACACCAGTGTGTGAGGATCCCGTCTGGATCAGTGCTGAAAATGTGGTCACTGTGACACCACCTCTGGTTTTTCTTTTCAGACAACGGTCATTGAATACGTCAAACCCTCTGACCTTAAGAAGGACATGAACGAAACCTTCAAGGAGAAGTTCCCCCACATACGGCTCACACTCAGCAAGATTAGGAGGTAAAACACAAAGACATTCAAGAAAGACAGTTATCCAGTTAATCATGCTGCTGCACTGTTCACACATTTTTTAAAATATCCTCTTTCTGTAAAAAAAAAAAACCATGGGTTTTCACTTCCTCATTCTAACCCCCCCCCTCCTCTGTTCAGCTTGAAAAGGGAGATAAAAAAGCTGGCCCAGGATGAATGTGGTTACGAGGAACCGACAGTAGCCATGGCTTTCGTCTACTTTGAAAAACTTGTTCTTCAAGGCAAACTAAACAAGCAGAATCGTAAACTCTGTGCTGGAGCTTGTGTCCTTCTGGCGGCCAAGATTGGTGGTGATCTCAAGAAACATGAAGTCAAACTCCTGATAGACGTGAGTTTATCCACACAGATAAACAGAGTGGACACGGTCTAGACTGAAGTCTGTTGCTTTTCTCAGGAGTTCCTGGGATGTCATTTGTCTTCGAAAGTTTTATTTTTATTCCCTTTTTCACGTGGGTGGTTGTTAAGATCTTAAGGCCTCTGCCTGTTAGATTGCACCAGAAAAAAAACTAACAAACATCATTTTGTGATTTGACTAAAGTGACCGTTTAGGTGATTTTAAAAAACAAAAAGAAGATTGTTTTGTTTGTTTATTTGCACACCGTGGAAATAAAAAAGGCTGTAAGAATTTTTAGAAAAGTTTTGAACACTGTGCGGGAGGAGAATATTTTGAAGATATGTCCATCATTAAATATCAATAATCATACATACAAAAAAAAAAAAGAAAAACAGAGATTGTGTAATTCATCAAAGTTCGAAGACTGGACAGTAATACAACATCCGTAATAGTGAAAGTAGTTAAAAGTCAACATTTGTCATAATTGTGGCTTTTTTTTATGTGTAAATGTGAGTCAAAAATCTGGCAAAAACACCTAAGAAATGTTTGTTTGAAATAAAAACGTTCTCAATAATAAGTAACATATACATTAATAAGATTCCATGTTGAAAAATACTCTAGACACAATTAATATTCCAAGAACAGAATATGAAAAGATAATTTGAAGAACTATTATATTGAATTCCTATAGAAAATCACAGATGGTCTAATATTTCCAAAGCTGTAGAAGTTTATGTTTACAAGTTGAGATGCATTACAGTGAATGTGTAGTGTTACAATCTTTTCTTTAGTTTTTTTTTTTTCAATGAGAATAATGTAGATTGTAATGAGGGAGGGAGACATGTTCCTGGTGGTATTTCAGTGAATATTGATTAAGGGAAGTCCAACAATATAGAAGATGAAAGTCTTTAGAGTATCAAGTGATAGAGACTGGACACAAAACGCTGCCAAAGTGCACAAGAAAACTAAGAAACGATTTACAATAAAGTAGTGGAAAGGGGGCAACAAAGATGATCGCAGTCATAGTCATAGAGTTAAATGTCACAGACCTAGTATTTACCTAAAAATGTGAAAATGTGATGTTGGTCGTTGAGTTAAATCCATTAGTGTTTTTTTTTTTTTTGTGCAGGGATTCATTAAATCTGCTGGTCATTCATCTCTGACAAAAACTTCCAAAAAATTATAAGTATGCAAATGCAGTTTTGGGACAGTAAGGTTGTAACATTTCACTGTTGCTTTCACTGCAACTTTTCTGGTCCCAAACTGCAGTGATGCAGTGCCAAGCCCAGCCTTCATAAATTTCTGCTTTATGAGTCTTTATGAGCCGCCTGGGAACTATTTAGAAGTATGGGCTTTCATATGTTGTTTAATCTAAACTCTTCTTTTTTTTTTTTTTCCCCCTCCTAAGAAACTGGAAGAGAGGTTCAGAGTGAACCGCAGGGAGCTGATAGCCTTCGAGTTCCCCGTTCTGGTTGCCCTCGAGTTCAACCTTCACCTCCCGGAGCACGAGATCATGCCCCACTACAGACGCCTCCTGCAGACCTCCTAGCATTAGTGACCCATCAGGAGGACGAGCGCCGGGCTCTCCTCCTGATCCCCTGGTCCCCACCGCGTCCATCCTCTCGCCTCCGTCGTCATCCCTCTCCGACAGCTTCGAGGTACCGCTGGCGGCTGTCACGTTCATCACTACCTGTAACCATATCTCCTGAAATCAGCCAAAGTAATTGAGCACTTCCCAACAGACCTTCCTCCGTTGTTTGACATTCCTCATCGCTACACGGACATCTGAAAGAAGGGGTCTGCAAACACGTGTTTTTTTTTTTCCCAGTTTGCATGTTTCGCATCTCTTCATCTTCACTTTGTATATTTTAGACCTCTCTTGTTGATTAAGAGAGCTGTCAGAAAGGCTTATTTTGTTTGAATCTGATGGTGAACTTGTTTTTTTTTTTTTTCTCCACATTTAAAAGAAACCAATGATTGTAACGTTTTTTATCATCTCTCTTCATTAATCTCCTCCTTGTAAAACTTTGGTTGCCTCCCAACCTGCATAAAAATTCAAGCCAGTTTAAGTGGCTGGTTTTTGGCCGGACTGTTATTCCTCAGAGTGACTCATCGTTTTGCAAGTCATCATCTTTATAAGTGCACTTTTTTGAATATTGCGAGACATGGAGGCAGGGGAACATAATTTTTTTTTTTTTCTTCTTCTTCTTTCTCAGACGTTTAACGAGCTTTGGGACTAAAACCGTGAAAAAAAAAAAAAAAGAATAAGCTGTGTTCACTAGCACTACACGCAAGTCATTCAAATGGACCTCTGGTTTGTTTTTCTCTTTACTGGTTTATTCACAGTTTTTCTAACCGCTATCCTGCATGAAACGACATGATTGTACACAGGTACCTGCGGACGAGATGGGACTACTTTCATCGTCGCTGAAGTATTCCACTCATTTTCTACCAGCTGGATGCTTGCTACGGACTTACGGACACCAGACCCACTCTTATCAGTGTCGAATTTCCTGTGCTCTATGTTAGAGTGTATCGCTAGCACATTTTATTGTGCTGAATTTGGGTCAGGAAGGTGAAGAGTTGCTCATGAGTGCAAAAATGCCATTAACCAGTGATCAGTGATATTTAAAGCAGGGGAAAAAACCTCCTCCACGTTGAGGATATATTGAGGGTTATGACCCTGCACCGGAGTATCCTCCCTGCTGACGTGTCCCGACACTGCTCCTTAGGTAATAATGACCTCTGACCTCTCTAAAGGAGGGAAATCAGAGCCTACAGGGATCAATGACACTTTACAGATTTGCATACGTCTTGAATTACCATATTTTTGATTGAAATCTAAATTTCTCAAAGTGACCAATTTAAAAAAACAAAAAAAAAACAACAAAAAAAACAAAACAAAAAAAAACAACTATATATTCCAAATACATCTCAACTTGATTTTCTTCTCGTGTTATCTTAATACGTTCCAAGACTAATTTGCGAAGCCTCACACACCGTACCACATTATTACATATTATTCAGAGGCCACCAAAGCAGGAGCTACTTGAAAACTGGTCTTAATGCTGCTTCAAAGTATTGATGGTTTTTCAGTGAAAAAAAATGATCACTGAAAACGATACCAAATTGTGACGGGAAAATCACGGATTGTGCTGATTTTTTTTTTTTTTTAAAGTGTAAAGATACTGAGGTTATTTCTGTTTGCAAGTCCAAAGATTTCGCTGTAAGATGCACACTAAATACTCCGTGTGGGGGTGGGGGGTGGGGGGGAGAAAAAACAAACAAACAAACAAACAAAAAAAACAACAACTCATGGGCGACATTACCTGTGTATGTTTGTAAATAAATTGCTCTGCTTGTTCAATCAAAAAAAACAAGCCTCTGTTTTGACTTGATCTGAATCTGTTCTGTACGCGTTTCCAGGATGTCTACAGGTCCTTAAAGGCCTTCATTTATAAATATTGAGCCTTAGAAGTCATGAACTGGTCTCGAAGTTGAATTTGTGAGCTCTTATTTGCCACAAACCGTTTTTCTAATTTTATTTATCCATCTTTCAAGTTCTTTTTGTCAAAGTGAGTCAAGTTCTTTTATGTGAAAGTCAACATTTCTGAAGCTTTACACCAACCACTGAACCTAACATTGTCTTTTTTTAGTTGGTACTTATTTCTTCTAATAACCATATTCCTACATAAAACCTTCCTCTGCACGGGACCACATTTACCTGCAGTACTTCAGTACTACTTAAAATAATTTGCCCAAAACTCTTTAGATAAAAAAAAAAAAAAATCATCTTAAAAAGCGTTACGTTTCAGTGTCTGACATTCACTGCACTGTTCAGACTTAAAAATGAAGATAACCCGGTGTGCAAACGCATAACTGATTGTCTAAGTGTCCCGATTGTTTCGCTAAAAGAAATCAGGCGTGACTGCACGGGCCTTTACTGGAAATGGACTGCACCTGTGGCTCTGATGCAATCCGAGAGGTTGGTTTCACATCGAGTGGGAACTCTCCTCTGCCTCTGACACATATCCAACGTAAACAAGGCCCACAGTCACGCCAGTCTCGTGCTGCCATCAAAACAAACAGGTCCGGCCTGAGTGTGGACACATGGCATATGTGGCTTAGTCCCCTCCATTGACGGCCTAATTCCCCCCTCACCGCTTCATAAAGGGGTCTATTGACAGCCCTTCCTGAGCCCTGCTCACACATAAGTGACCCTCATTGTAAAAATATGTGTACCATCGTTTGGGGCAAGCTGCGGTCTATTGCCCTTCCCTTTAAAATAACATTTGGCTGAAACTGCATTTTGCCCCTTTCCTGTCATGATACTGTGACTCAGGGCTTTTCTGCTGTTTACTGTAGTTTGTAAACAAGGAAGTCATCAACACTGAGGTTTGTGGTGTATTCACTGCTGAAATTCCCGAGTTTCTACCCTTTCTCTTTTTCTTAATCCGGGATTCTGACCAGTAGCATTATGACATACTCCTTTTTCTATTTTACACAAAGTACAGGGAGGTTTCTATCATAAAAAACAAAGTGTTTTTTTTCCCATGAAACTGGTCTGTGGTCTAAAGGGGGAAGCACAGCAGGTGGACCTGAAAATCTGATCCTGTCTTCATGTTTTACATGGCTACCTAATCCCTTTTGTTCCACCCCAAGAGTCTATTTCAGAGACAACTGAACCCACTGTAACAGAAAACCAGTGACGCAAAGCAGGACATTAAATGCTTCTTCCACTTATTTATTGATGGACCTTTAAAAAAAAAAGCAGTCAGATCAACTTTTTCGGTGGGTGTGGTGGTTTAAATGCGAGGTGTGAAGTTCTACGCGGACACGTTAATGGTAAAGAAACAGCTAAACTAACGTGAAGGTGGATTTGCAGCGTCTTGAATCCATTATTAGACCAATGTCTGTCTTTGCTTTATTTTCATGAACAAGGAGCCGCTTTTCGAGACAAAATTAACATTTACAAACAG
>JAPQRN010000010.1:14733099-14771849 GCA_037367275.1 Coranthus polyacanthus
GGCCTTGTACTAAGAAGTGTATTCGTAAAAGCCACATACAAATCGTAAAGGAGAAGTAGTCGAATTCAATTTTTTTCAAATGTTCTTTCAGGTACATGAACATACGAGTGGTCCAGACCTGTCGTAGGAATTGTGTGAATTGGTGTGATTTATCATATTTATGCAGGTAATTTGCACAGTTTTCTGAAGTTACGAGCTTTTGTTGAATCTGACGTGGCACGCCGTCATACTGAAAAAAGTATTTGTGAACCGTAGGTTTAAAACTACTTTGACGACTGACTGTAAAAACCCATTAAAGTAATTACACCATTGATTAATGACTGTTATTATTAGCATTGCAATAGAATAGCAATTACCGTATTTCCTCAAATACTGGCCGGGGCCTTTATTTACCTCAGCTGCAGAAGGTACCAGATCTTCATTTGAAGGAGGCTTGTATTAAGAGTCAGGTCTTTATTTATAATTTCCTCTGTTTAATAAATAGGAGTGGTGGTAATTAGCACAAAACCTCATTTTGATCCGCTCCTGTTTGCGATGTTAATAATACTGCTTTTCCACAAACGCAACACATTCCTTAACCGTTTCAAAATAAAAGCCCTCTTACGTTTCAGTGGGTCGGATCTACTCACAGAGCTTTCATGGTGTAAACGTTGTCTTCGTGTCACACTTGCAAGTTTCTACAAATGACAGTTTCACTTATAAAGTAAGACTTTCACCTGTAGTGACTGAACCCAGATAATAACACTTCAGGTGAGTGAACTAGAACAACAGTGTGTTGAAAATAGCCGGATTATACTGTTGAATGCATTAAATTAAACTTGTAGAAGTGAACATTGTGCTTAACTGGCAGCACATTACATGACCCGGCCTGTATTTGAGGACCAGCTTTTATATGTTCGCTTCATCCTGGCCCCTGGCTACTATTAGAGACCCGGCTTGCAATTGACTCCCGGTTTTTATTTGAGGAAATACGGTAGTTGCAACACACAACTTAGACTTACATCAGGCATTGAGAGCTTCTGGTCCAGTCCAATTTCTACTTTATTCACCACCGCAATACTGAAGGAGAGTAGTCCAACAAACACTGCCACCTAAAGAAGGCAAAATTAAAGTTCATCAAGGAAAACATCATCCTCACATATTAATCAAAATATATTGTTAGAATTTAATGAAACATAAAAGACCATTAACTTACTATGACTGGTCGCACCCACTCTTTAAGGATAAATGGAGCATAGATTTTCTTGAAAAAACGGAAGAGGAAGCCATCTGTCTTTACTTCCTGACCTTCTGGCAGGGTCACGCAGCAAATGATGTCCAGACGATTTGCCTTTTAAACACAAAAGCAGGCACAACATGAAACTCACATACAGGTACAGACTTTGTTTCTCCCTCTCTGTAGGTTACATATCTGTAAGGGATTTACTTAATCGAGTGTGGTCTTTCTTTAAAATGTGCCGGAAATCCTTCTGAACGCTACAATCACAGTTCCTGACTCTGATGCCTCTTACCTCCTGTCTTTTGGCATCCAAGCCGAGCAAGCTGACAAAGCAGCTGATCTGCAACAGGAAATCAATAAAAACAGCCAAGCCAGCAAAAAGAGAGAAAGTCCTCACTGCTGGCATGTTGGACAGGGCTCCTACAAACAGATAAGTCGACGACATTATCAGCATGTGACTTAAGCAGAAACCACAGAAAAACAGACTGTCTATGAGGCAGCTTGATAAAGGAAAAGAAAACTGAGGAAGTACATAATCTTTTTAATGGAAGATCTATTTTACCCAGGAAAAAGGCCACTGTCTCGGAGAAGGAGGAGAGGAACATGCTGGGGGCAACGTCCCCAAGAATACGACCAATCTGCTGGTGAAGTTCCTCCTGTGGCATCCGCTCATCCCTCTGTTCGGAAATGCAAACAAATGTTTTCAATTTTAAGGATGTTTATCAGGCCAATGGTGCAGATTACTCGTTCATTTAAAAAAAAAAAGATAATCCGAGACCCTGTTTACGTTTGATTTAAAGATGTATTTCGGTGAACTGAACTCAAGAGGGCATCTGAGACATATCGCCGTTCGCATCAGATTTTGTTACTTTGTGTCACGAGAAACACTTTAAAACCAAGTGTAACAGGGTCTAATGGAGTATCAAAGTAGACAACGCACACAAGAAAATGGCCGCAGGTGGCATGCGCTGGTCAACCAGCGTAAAATGCCATGAATTAGAAGAACATGAAGTGGAGATGCACCTACTTCAATTTTTGATTCAGATTTCCTATTTCCCACCTGATTGTCAACTTAACTAACATTTTCTTCAGAACTTCTTCTTTCACTCTCACTCAAAGAAATCCCCAAATAAAGTGCACCAGGTTACAGAGGGGCAGTTTTTTTTGCAGGGATAAAATCCAACTGAAAATGAAACGCAGTACATCTCTCTTTATCCAAGTTGTTACTGTTGCGTCAAGGCCGCCGCAGCAGATAAGTGATCACTCATGACTCAGCCTGGCACAACTTCCGCAGAGACATGTGACGTTCATTTCACTTGGCAAGTCAGCGCTACTCGTTTTTGTTCTTTGTGTCGTTTTCCCTCTCTGTGAAGAACTTCTATGACTGCAACATGAGAGCATGTGTGTGGGAGTGTGTGGGTGTGAACCACTGTGGGGCTTCTGTGTGATAATTTGACTGGCTAATTCTGGTCAACTCTGATTACAAAGATGTTTAGAGGCAATTACATGCTTGTTAAAATGGTCAGAGAGGTGGAGGTTACCTGGTACGTTTGCACTATAATAAAGATGTTGTCCACTCCAACAGCCAGGACCAGGAAGGGGATCACTTCAATCACAATGAGTGTAAGGGGAATACCAGCATAGCTGAAAATCCCCAATGAGGACGCCACTGAGCTCAGCACAATCAGGATCCCTGCGATGCCCAGAGAAATCTTAGAGTCCACCTGTTCAGGAAAGAAGATTGATATTCAGTTATCTGCTTTTCTTATCTGTTCCCCTTAACACCTGACCAGACACGCAAAACATGTTTTACTAGTTTTGCATGCTCAATGCCACGTGTTAAGCTTTGACGTCACAGAACGGAAGAGGGAGATATGCATCGTAAAGTGGTTTACTCATACAATGGAACTCTAGATATGCGACGTAATAGTCAAAGAAGTGCATGATGTACAACCTCGAATCAGAAAAAAAGTTGGAATGTTAAGCACATAAAACCAGCAGGCAGAGATTTCTACATTTACTTTGACTTGTTTTTCCTCAGTATGAACACGGCATATTTCATGTTTTTTCTGGTCAAGTTCATTTTAAAATCGACAACGATGATGCGATTTGAAACAACTAATGTCAAGAGGTGATTTGTGCCCTTTACAAACAGAAATTCCTTTTCATTCTATGAATCGTTTATTTGTGTTATGCATTGGAGAGGGTGATATATCAATGAACGAATGATCCCTTCCTATAATTTTCTCACAAACTGGTGAGCAAATTGGCACTCCCTTGCCCATTTTTGTTCCCGTTTCCTGGATGATGCGCTCGTACCAGATCATGATTACAATCACCTGCTGGAATCAACGGTTTCAAATCACATCAGAGTTTTTAGCTCATTACTAGTCCTGAACTAGTCCTAAGCTAACGGGCGTGAAGGGCAGGAATAGATGTATATTTACAAATAAAATGAAGTTGTAGCAACTCTTTCTGATTTGGGTTTGTGCTTTGTGAAAACGATGACAGAACACGGGTTTCATCTCTTACCATCACACGTCTGAAGCTGTGGATGTGACCCAGGGCCAAGGAGATGTAGATGAACATAATGGCATAGCTGATTATGATGGTGCTGATGTCACTGTTGCTCTCTCTGTTAATTTCATCCTCAATGCTCCTCTCTGATGTAAAGGCTATCGTCAGGTTTGAATTATTGACGTTTTTCATGAAGTGGATGAATCTGAAACGCAGCGTAGACAAAAACGGTAAGAAAAGATCGTTACATTTAGTGATGACAGCTGCACGAGACCCTCTACAGACAAGCAGATCGTTTTCTCACTCTTGCTCCCATGCGAGTGCTTTGCCCCGTCGGACTGGGTCATTCAGGTAGTTGTTGAGTGGAAGGGTGATCACAAGAGCTGAGGCGTTGTTGTAGTTGGTCTCTGTAATGTGAGGAAAAACAAGATGCATCAATTATAAATGACCATTATCCAAAATAACAAATATTACAGATCCGGCAGCGCAGACAAGCACCGCTGACTGACAGAAGCACCGAATGATTGGACTTGAGGTTAACATTACCACAAATACGACACTAATGTTCAATGAGCACAGTGCAATAAAAGAGTCTGAAGGGCAGTTATAAATATATCCTTATAACCTTCATATATGAAAAACTACCACTATTTTCTATTTCTCTGCCCTTCAAAAATGTATCATCTATCTCACCATCATAACCCCCAAGGGCCAGCCAGGGGAAGACGGGGCCTCCAAAGGTCCCTAAGCAGGGGTCATGGAGGAGAGTGGTGTCGTTGAGGGATGCTGGTGCGCTGTAACATTGAAAACATACTCAGATGATACATGTCTGTACTCCTGCGGTTTCATTTCAACGCTGATTTACTTTCAAAAAAAGGTTTTGACTAGGGGCGGGCAATCCGAATCACAATTTTTCCTCACCTCTTATAAATTGTAGGCTAGGGATTGTGAGGGGTTTTTGTGTAAAAAATGACTAAAAACAATGCATTCTGGGTCAATATTATGGCAATATTTAGACAATAGCTACAAGAAACATGAAACACAATGTCTACTACTCATCTCTGTGAAATACCATAATTACACTGGTATTCTGCCCATTTAAAATTAATATTAATGGAGTAGGAAACTTTGGACTGTGCTGTTATTTATTTAATCAGATGATCACATCATCCGCCTCCTCTTGACCTATTTACAGCATCAATTGTTCCTAAAACTATAAGAGATTTCCTGATTAAGTGCAAAAAGTGTGAAAAGGCGGGAAAATGTATGACCACAATGCCAGCTCATTTGGAAACAGAAAAAAAGAATCCACTTCGGAAATCTCACCTGACACAGTAGAGGAAATGGCTGTGATAGTCAGCATAGACAAAGAACTCGTCTCCGATGGTGTGGTCCAGCACCTCGTGGCTATTTTGGAAATAGTTGAGGACGCTCAAGATGGTACAGTTGTTATTGTACGGTGCCAACGGAGTCAAACAAATGTCCTTCAGTGTGACATCTTGACCCTCATATTTGGCCACAAGGTTCTCAATGTCAAGCTGCAGATCTAAAACCTGAATGGTTAAAAAAAAAAAAAAAAAAACATGAAAGGAGAGGAAAGGAGAAGTAATAAGCCACAGCTTTAGACGAGCAGCTGCTTTTCACATGCAGGTGTTGTATCTCTGAATCTCCCATTAAAAGAACAATACTTCATTATAAAACACACATATAATGACACCAGGCTAATTCATACTGATTATAATCCTTCTTCAGAATTGCCCTATCCCACCTGGTGCAAGATGTCTTTCCTCAGAATGGCTCCAAATGGGACATCTGATCCTCCAAAGTAGGGAGAGTAGATGAATGTGTCATTGATTGGAGTGGTTATAATGAGCTGCGCGGTTCTAAAGAAGGGTCCAAAGTGGCTGTCAAAGTAATTTTTATCTTGCCGAGCCTGGCTATTGGGAGACGACCACAGCTCCACAGGGTCGGTGGTGATGCGCATGTATGCCAGGCCGCCGGAGGAGGCCGCCACCAGTATCAGGCTGCCCAGTATGACCAGAAAGGGACGCTGCACACAAAAGGAACCCCAGGAGCTAAACAGGATCCGCAAGGCATTCTCAAAGCGTTCGCCCAGTGTTTCACAACAGGATGCATTAACTAGAGAGACAGAGAGAGAGAAAGTTTTGGTGATGCATGCACTAATCATACACCTACTGCGTGCTATATTATTACAGTTAAAGAGGAATGACATACAAATTAGACAGGGTTTCTGCAGGTTTCAACGAGTTACATTTAAGTCTTTTTAAAGACATTATGAATGCAATTTAAGATATTTTTCAGATTATACTGGCAAAAAAAAAGCAGAAAGGATATGAAAGAAATTCAGTGTCTGACTTTGGTGACGCTCCTGATGTGAATACAGAACTATACTGGGTGATGGCAGGTGTTTGCTGCTGGGTTTTTTTCCCTTCTTCCCATGTGACTGTAATGCCTTCATACATAATTTGAGTGTTTTCTTGTGGGCTTCAGTTTGTTTTCACTTCCAAACACCTAACCAAGTAGTAAATGTGCTGATCCCGAGCCAGATTCACATTTAAGAGGATAGAATCTGAGAATTTTTTACCTTATTTTGTTTTTTAAAAATCACTCAAAACTGATTATCGATTATCAAAATAACTGTTGATTAATTTAGTAGTCGTCAAATAATCGATTATTAGTTGCAGCTGCAGTTCTACGTTGGCTTTATTTTGTTCTTTTGTTACAGTGTGACAATTTATTTTCCAAAGATACACTTAAAAGCAAGGCTGAATTAAATGCAACCTTATACATGTGACGTTAACTTCATAATGCAATTTTTAATTAAAGACATTTTCAGATATTTTAAAGCCTAAAATTTAAGTTATGGGATTTTAGACTTATTAAAAGGATCTACAGAAACCCTGTTAGAGAAAAAGTTATTGTGAAACTGGGCCTTAAAAGCAACACATTACGATACCTTGGTCAGGATTATCACCATTGAGAGACAGTGGGTTATTGCTGTCCAGTATTGGTCCGTACTCTGACATGATTGTCCTTTTCCTACACACAAAAAGAATCACACAAGTGAGTTAAATATTAATTTTCAAACCTAACAAAAAACAAAGATATGTCTGTCCCGGTGTGTGAGGTTCAGCTGGTGACTTGGATTCCAGTAGAATTAGTCAGCAGCAAAAAAAAAAACTCTCTGAGTCCTGTACCTGTAACACCAAGCTGCCAGCACAGCTCCAGAAAAGATAAGGAGGAAGGCCATGTAAGAGATCCACATGATGACAGTCATGGCATCCATACCCAGGATGGTCCAGGGAGGTGGGAGCGGGGGAGGAACTGGTTTTGGGCCACAGGCCTTTGAGCAGTCCTGACAGGAGCAGGGACCAGAACCATCCTCCAGGCCTTCGGTGCAGTTATACGTCTGGTTGTTCATGGGCGTGAAACCCGACTTTGGCACATCTAGAGCAAAAAGAAACAAGGAAACACACTATGTTACATTAACCGTCCAAAAAGATCCAAGTGTAGCTCATACAAATTAATAAGGTAGATGCATTTTCATGACCTAAGGCACAAAAATGCTAAAATAATTCACCTGAGAATATTGGGATGATAGGGAACGGAGTCTGTCCATTTTCGATATTGAACATGTACTGAATCCAGTTGGTTGCATTGCAGTCTTTTGCATCCTTCCCACACAGCAGCGATAAGGCCTTCACATTGCTCGATGGTGCCTGGACATCCATACAGGCATTGTACATGGCTGAAAAATAATCATTTATTTACAGTTATTTTTTAACTAAATTCAAGAGATGCATGCAATTACATGCAATCCCTGTTTATTGACCACTAGTTACCCACAGAATTACTCAACTGAGAGCATGACTTTATGTTCCAAGTGGGGAAGTGATGTAGTTTATTCAGCAAATTCGACATAGTAAATACACACAATGTTCAAACTTGTCAGGCATTAGGTCCTTTACAGTTCCACGTACTGCGCACGCAACAAATACTTTATTAAATCCTTCATTAACTGCAGTAGCACACATGTGGACTGCATGTTGAGGTGTCCCTGTAGTCTAGTTTATGTCAGACAAACAAAAAGAGCTTTAAACAGTTGCATATCTGAACATTACGCTAAAGCAAACCAACGTCTCTGCAGCATCTAGAGGGGGGTGACATCATCCAGTCACTGCTCCGCGGAGACGCATACTGAACTAAATGAAGAACTGAATTTGTCATGTTTCCAACAATTTGTCACACTTGATGTATATTTATAGTTTGTGCTTTTATCCTTGTCACATGAGGAGACATCTTTGTTCATTTTGTTTCTGATATGTTACCCTCCTAGCATAAACGCGTGGACCGATTTGTCTTTGTTTTGAGTGGTCAACCCTGGAAGATGTCTGTATATGTATTTTTTTTGTACTTTTATTTTTCATATGAGGTCTGTCTTCCCTTGTTTCCTGACATGTGTTTAAGGGGTGTGGCACCAAGATACTATTTTGGCAAGTCCCACTCATCACCACGAGCCAAATCATGGTCAAATATTTCAAACTCTGTCCAGCCAAGTCTAGGTTCATTGCCTTGTGTCTTTGTCCACTTTGACTGTGATGAAGACTCAATAGGGTTGGAACTTATTGTGTTTGTGCAATTAAAAGCTATGAATTAATCGGTGTTTCACAGTTCCATTCTGTTCTCTGGAAGTCAAATATATACTGTATTACTTGGCAGTGTTTCTCTAAAATAATACAGGAGACAAAGCAGTGAAAAATAAGACAATAAACCTGGTCATATCCAAAGGCAACACCAGGTTACAGTTGCTCACCGTTAGCAAATGACTGTCCGATATAGTACTGAACCTCTATTACACTGGTCCCGTTGAACTTAGTGGCATTCATGAATTGACTCTGGTGGGGACTGCACGTCAGCTCACAGAACAGGTTCATCAGATTGAAGAAACAAGCAGGACACCTGCACACAGACGTAGTGAAAAAGACAGGGATCATAATGTACTTGGCAGAATAAAAATACAGGTTAAAATGTAAGAGTATAAAACAGTTCCGTGCAAAACAACAAGGCAAAAACTAATGCAGAGGAGTCAAAAGTATATGTAGAGGTAAGAAAACATGCCAGCCTCGTGAAATCATGGTCATTTTCTAACCCATTATTTGGAACATGCAAAGCCAAAAGTTACACTGCAACATGTAACACTAAAGCAGCACATGTAGTGTGCATTATAAGAGGGGAGATAGAATGCTCTCTGTGTTGAAGATCTTGAAAGACAAAGAGAAATAATGTCCTTTTTAGGAATATCATGTGCTAAATGAGATCATTTTACAATGCGAGTGCCTACCGGGACAGGAACTGAAGGGGCAGCTGGAGACTTCCTTTGAGAGTGCGCAGCTGCTCAACATTACAGCAAATGCTTCGATTTCCATAGTCATATCCAGGGCAAAGCTCCTACGTGGTGACACAAAATGGATCATGTCATTATTTATCTTCATACGCCTGGATAGATTGTTTCCACAGAGGAAAAAAAAGAGAGAGAGATCCGTACTGTGAGAAGGTCGTAACCCTCAGAGCGCAGTGGGACGGGAGGACCAGTGTAGTTGCAGTTGTACTTTTTCCCAGGCACCTTTTCAGACTCCCCACACTCGCCATACCAAACACAGTGCTGGGCCTTAACCTGATAGTAAGACAACAAAGGCACAATGATCATTTCAACAGTGTTTGTACAATGTTTCCGTAAAACTGGTCAGTATACTCTGTTTTCTGTAGAATAAGGAAAAACTTATGTAGCTTTTATCTGTAAGAGGTTTGAAAAGGGTTTGGTAGACTGTAGTAAAACGGATATCGATTTAATAAACTATTATATTTATCTATAGAGGAAGAGAATAAATTCTTGCATGCAAACCAAAACAGATTGCAACAAATTGCAGTTCCTCCAAAGCCTGCAGTAGACCATGTGAGAACGTTTCACTATTTATTATCTGAGGTTAACGCCGTACCTACTTTGTATTCGAGGTTTTATATTTCACAGGTTAAACCTCTGGGCATGTTTCATTTCCTTTGTTTAAAGTTTCTTGTGCTGCATAGGTCTAAAAAAAATGTTAATTTCACTTCTGCAAAAATGTTTCCAGAAAATTTGACATTCAAAGCATTGAAATACAGACAGAGGCCTCAGATTAGTCATATCAAACAGCGTTATCGTGACTAAACCAACATTCAATGTCAAAAAAAAGAAGGCCATAAAAGGATGGATTACGGTCAGATTTCTATGACAACTGCCGACACAAAGACAGTTACTGTTATGACTAAAAGTTACATTTGAGGACCTCCAACTTCTTTTCATAACTGCAATATTTTTTTTTTTTTTGTAAGGTGCAATGTTAAACAGACTTTAATACTACTGAGTTTCTAATGTCAAAGTTTTCCGTTAAATGTCTATTCAGCATAAGAGTGCTCACATGTTCTCTGCTGGACGGGTAACCAAGGGAAGTTAATTCACTTACTCCACAAACTGTTTTATGAGCAAACCCAGTGTTGCACTTTGTCCTACTTTTTTTTTTTTTGTGGGATTCAAGTTCAAGGAGAGAAGCATTCAAAGGTTATTCTTTCCAAAGTTGGAGTTACATGGTGCCACAAAAGAGTGCAGTACATGGCAAAAGGGGGACATTGTGAACTTGCGGTCGGAAACTGCAACAGAACATGTTGTGCGACCCTACAGAGTCAAATGTGCTTATCCATTACTTCCACCACTAAGCGCACCATTATTTTTACTCTCTAAATATCCATGTCGTTTAAACCGACATGCTGATATCTTATCTTTTAACAGTATTGATTAATCGCTTCCAGATCTGGTGCTTTTGCATCTTTTCTGAGATTTAAGTCCTGACCTTTGTAGCGGACTGACCTACTTGTCTCTTGACAGGGAGTGCAAACAAAGCGGTCAAAGAAGCAGACGGACTCCTGATGGCAAGTTAGCATGACCTTAATCTAACTAAACTGTTACAAACGGATGGGACAGAGACCATAACCCACTTCTGTGCAGTTGGAGGAGAAAGTTGCATCTCGTACCTTTACCATCACGTTTAGCTCATTCTTAAAACTTTTTTCGTACTAAATGAAATCGCAGCAAGGTACACTTATATAGATTTTGCTTAACAGTTGTGTTCTTCATATCCGTATACCTCTAATCGTTACAGATCTTTTATTATTTTTCTTCACTTGCAGTTATGCGATTTGTACTATACTGGACATTAATGTCTGTATTAGTTAGCTATTATCCACGACGAGGCTTCTACGGATTGTTACGATCACTACGCCGTTTTAGTAAACTTGAAATAAACACGTTTCTCGATCTATAAAGTAACAGGTTTCCATCGACGATAAGCCGTCCCCGTTTCTGTGAAATGTCAAAGCTACTTTCGCTAACGATACGAGGCTGAAGCGGCTCCTAACTAACATGAGCTACCACGCTGAAACCAATGCTAAACCAATCACTGGCTAACGACACGTTTTACACAGAATGAACTGCATATAGCTCCGGTAAGACAAGAGCTGACATAACGTGCTAAATCATAGTTTCGTTAGCCAACACCTCAAATAAACATCACACCAGCAGCAGCAAACCGAGCTGAGTCATGACTTTGTCACGAGAGCAATGACGTTAAGTTACACTTACCCATCGATAACGTCCCTCTTGTATAAGTATAAGTAATAAAAACACACATAAACTGCTTCTTTTTGGCAAGAGTCCCATCTCTCTTACTGAAAAGATCAAATCAAAGTGACTGGGCAGGTAAAGTTTCGCATATCTTGTTGTGGTGGTGGGTCTTCTTCTTCCTCGATTTATTTGCTGGGGGCGGAGACAAACCATTGACTCAGTGCTGCCACCAAGCGACGCAACTATCACACTGACGCTACGCCTGAACAACTAACTGCAGAGCGTAAACCTGTAGGCCACGAACAGCTGTTTTATCACTTAACATGTGACCACGAGAAACGGTTTTTGGCTTAGTTTGATCGACAGTGACAACGTAATCAGTGTCTTCGAAAAATGTCACATTTGACTATGCAACATAGAGAGCCACCGCGCATTTTTTTTTACTACAGCACAAGACTTTTATTTATTATTTGACTTACATTTTCTTTCTGTCCTGAACACACAAGGTTTTATCCCTCGATAGTTAGTCAACTTCCTTTTATCTCCTTGTCATTGACAGTTTTAAATCACTGAGCTCAAAGTCTGGTACTTACACTAATATGACTGAACAGCCTTGTTTATAAAATGGAATTAAAAACACTTTATCACATATTCCAACTCCAAACCCCTCAGACCTGTAAACCCGTCATTATGTACATTCCTCATTCTCAGTTAAAGTCCGACGTTGGTCCCAAACAATGGAACAGTCTGCCCCTCATTATTCTATTAATAATATTTAAAATAGTCTTAAAACCTTCCATTTTTTTTGTCCCATTGTAGTCGCTGACTGTTTTTAAATGTGCTCTAGAAATAAACTGACTTGGCTTCTTCAGGGCGGATGAGACTCTCATTCAGCTTCTTATCTGCTGAAGCTATTTCATCAAATTGTTATTTGAAGTGCTGCATGTGTTAAGATAACGGGCCTGAGTAGATGAGTGAATCATTCCAGTTTTCAAAGAGCAGGGGCGACAGTATGTGCTCCTCCTGTAAATGGTCGTTTACTTAAGAAAGGTCAAACAACCCCCAGACATGCAAAAACAAAAAAAACAAAACACACGATGAACTTCCATAGAAAAGATTTATTCATGTTCACTTTTGAATGAATTCATTACAATTTAGGAATAAGTACATATTCACATATAATGTGGCAAATCTGTGTATTAATAGTATAAATTATAGGTGACTATTTTGGGTTACATTACAGCATAATCACTGCTTTCTGTACATGTACCTGTGTAAAATCTGCAAAAGTAGGCTTATAGCTTGCTACAATACCATATTCCTTTAAAACTAGGAATAATACTGTATTTGAAAAGTTAAAACTCTTGCAGGACTACAAGACTTTAAAGCTGCGAGCAGATTCATAGATGTAGTGTCAACACGTTGTGAGAAAGAACCATTTACACTTTTGTTAAAAAAAGAAAACAAGTCTCCTGTAATTATATTAGACGACAAACATCAAAAACATCTTTAATGTCTGATGTGACATAGAGTCATTCAAAATGTCCCCAAAACATATTCACAGGGAAATATTTAAATCACTCACATGGCCCTAAATCTTCAACCAGCATGTATTCACTCAAGTGAAAAAACTCAATTGGAATGCAACAGGAAGTGCTGGTTACAAACACTTTCAATCGTTTTTTTTTTTTTCCGTCAAGTTGAGGAGCTGCTCAGTAGAAACTTGGTAAGCTCTTACAAAAGTTACCAACTGCGGGAAGTAATCAGTAAAAAGGTCAGAGCTTTGTGGTTTTGCAGACGGATGGGCTAAACTCACAATAAAGCTCAGAGATAAGCCGTCTTTGCGTGTGTTTACACAAAAGAAAGGCTTCATGCTACAGGAGTGCTGCACATTTTGAACTGCAAAACACAGCAGTGTGAATACGACCGCAGTCACATTTGCTATATTTACCATTACATTCTCTACATAGTTTCTGTGATATCACACAAAAAGGGGACGCAGGAAACTCTACTCTCTGGTTTCAGAGACAGCAACACGTTTGTTAATACATACAGACTGCCCTAGAGCATCACGTTTACGTCATTTTAAAGCTGAAATTCACCAGTATTCCCCTTTAAATCAGACTATACATTCTATACATTACAACATCAATGACTCATCCGTCGGGAAGAGCTTCGTCAGGCCAGCATTTTAATGTTAACTACTTCCTTTCATCTTCTTGACTGCACCTCAGACAAACGAACTGAGGTTTCACCTGAAGCTGAGTGCACCACTGTGTGAACATAAACCTTGTCAACTCTGTCAATTCCCACTTAATCAATACTGCTTACTGATTGTATCTCGCTTGTGATATTTGCAACACAAGTACCTTAAGCTGTGTTTTGGCTTGAGCTGCCAGTTTCCGCAGTCTTTGTACCTCCAAACGAAATGAAGGCGTTTACATCCTTTTTATAGCATTACTCCACCGACACATTTGGATCAATGCATTTCATGCACAAAAGACATTTTCCACTTATGAGATTTATCAGAAAAGACAACATTTTATGTACATTATGTATGTTCTGGTCCAACAGAACAGACCGGCTTACAATATGCACAAGCCAGCTTCTGTCCAGGTATTTGGCAAAAAAAAAAATAAAAAGAAAAGTCATTTTGTATTTTGGATTCAAGACAGTCAAGTCTTTGGAATGAAGGCGGGTTTGCGTGACAAGTTTGACAGCATGCAAACAACACAGAAAGCTGGATAAGCATCACCTGACTTCTAGATATGACTATTGATGGTACCACTGAAGCTATGCCTTCCCAGCCAACACATCAACGTCCTTTCTTAACGGAAAAGGAAACAAACAGTCTCTTATGTCCGTGTTTCCACCAAGTCGTCAGTCTGGACCCAGGTACTCTGCGTTCTCCGCTGCCGGGATGTGTCCATTGGTGTGTGTCTTGAACGTGGGAGTGAAATCTTGTTGATAATCAGGGTTGTCTATGCTGTTCTGAGGCTGGTATTTCTGAACTGCGTGGACCGCGCCGTTGCCGAGGGGGATAGCGGCAGGGGTTTGGACCTCATTGAGGTACTCTGGTCCTGTTGACTCGTTCTTAAAGCAGTTCAGGTACTCTGTCTCCGTGTCATCTGAAGCGATGGTGGGAAGGATGCTGCGAGGAGGACCTGGGTGCTGATAGATGGGATTCATCATGTCTGAGACTCCATTCTGGTTCATGTAGTCTATGAAAAAAGCATTATTATAATCAACATTAACGACAGCAGGATGAGATAAAACAGGCATTTATAAAACAGGCAATAATAGGGATTTAATAGGCCTTTTTTTTTTTTTTAATTTGGAGATTCATTTAACATTCATTTAACTTTGACTTCATCATGTAATAACACTTGATTTTGTCATTTTTAATAAATTTCCCCACGTTTTGCAATAAATTGTTCTTGCACATTCCGGTGATTCTAATAAAATACAGGATGGCTGCAAGCTGAAGGTTTGTGATGGTCTTTTTGCATTAGTCAACTCTTGTAGAAATAAAAACGTGGATCAGTTTTTTGTTTTTTTTTGGTGATCCTTGTACTGCTTTTATGTAATTCGACTAAGATTCCTTTTTAGACTTCATATTTGGGAAGTGGTTATTACATAATGCACTGTATTAGTACAGTTTTATCATAAATAACCTTGGCCATATTTAATGCAGGGTAATTTGTTATGTAAAGCTGTGTCTTACAAAATGCGGCAGATTATTACAAAATGTGGGTGTTATTACATAATGAAGTGATTTGTAACATTTTCTAAAGTTATTACATAACGTGGCATTTTATATAATGTGTTGTTACAGGCTGCTTTCTTAAAAAACCTGGAGTGGCACATGATCAAAATGAACTATACCCTCGAAACCTTCGTCATACACTCAGTCCATGACAGTGTTCGTTTTGTAGAATTATTATTATTTTTTTAATCCAAGTTACATTATCATCACGTGTTAATGCAGAAGCGAGCATAATGTAATTTCAATATTCTTGAAGGAGTTTTTAATCTCTTTAGTTTCAAATGAGGGAAAATTCAGAAAAAAAAACAAACTGTACTGGCCTTAAAGATCAAATAACTGTGAAGGCCTTGGTACAGATAGCTCTAATGCTTCCAGTGTTCATTTTAATATTCCCCATTAGAGCCACTTGAATAATATGTGTATTGTGATATATGTGTGATACAGTACATGCATTCATAGGGGTGTAATACAGCAGCTCTGGAAAGAAGGTATGTGTCCTTCAGCTCGGACAGGACTACTAGCACAACTAGTACATCAGCATCGTTCATGATTCCCTAAACCACTAGATGTCCCTCTTTTGCACTGAATCAAGCAGAGGGAGGAGGAGAGACTGAGAATTACTTGAATGATATTAAACAAAGCAGTGATGCTAAGAGTTTTTGCTCTTAGGATACTCACCTGGAGCTGGCAGGAAGGCATCATCTAACAGTTTATCTGTGGGGTCAGGAATATACCGAAGAACCAAGCTCCCATCCCTGCTCGGGAGTCCATTCTGTGATAACAAAAGGCAAAGTCAGTGAGTCGTACGAAAAGGAAAATCACCCTCACTGAGTCCATTTGAAAGGATTCATTTTCTCTTACCAATAAGCCATTTCTACTGTGGCAGGTTCCAATGCTGCTGTTGAGACTCTGCAAAACAGAAAAAGTTAAGTTAAGACACAAAAGCACATGTAACGCAGGGAATTTGGCAAGTCAAGAAAAATATACCTAAAATGGCATTTTCAGTGTGACGCATAACAGAACCTTGTCTAAAGTGATAAGTCATATACAGACAAATCCTTTATGTGTGATCAACAACCTTGATATATTTATAGGTATTTTAAAAATTGCGCATCTTTCTGTCATTCTGTTTTATTTTAGTGTCTCCTGAGACAAAGTTCACTTTGAATAGAGATAGTAATGTGTCTTTATGGTGCCCGTGGAACCAGAACCATCAACTCTGTACAAGCTGATGAGGATCAAAATAAACGTCCACCGAGCAGCTTCATATTCATTCATGCAATCTGACAAGCTTTGTTGCGTCTGTCAGCTACTTGAGTCAAAGGACTGTGAATGGCGCTAAACCATGGAAACTGAGCAAATATAGAGAAATGAGTGACAGCTGTGGCAATGCAATTACTTCCAACAAGAAAAGGAAATTAAACACAGTGAAAAAGCAACCATCTGTAAAAGATTTCTAAACCCGTAGTGGGCCGTGCACCAACAATATTACAAAAACATGCTCAATCTGAGCTTTTTTTGGCCAAAGATTTGAAAAGGTTCGCCTGGTTGCCTGCAAAGGTAATCAAGCTTGAAAGCTTGTATGGGGTAACAAGGCTGTCAGTGGCCGGCAATGATCCCAGGTAGAAGAGCCAGACCTACGCACGGCCTTCATTGAACCTGAGGAGCTCGATTGACTCTCATCTATCAAAGGGCACCTGGGAGGAAACGTGGGAGAGGGACGACAATGGAGGGGGGAGGAGTTAGGGTCGGGAAGAGGAGAAACAGTCCCACTGGAGACAGTTAAAATGAGGGCAAGTGGGGTCAGGCAGGTTCAACCAGGTATGACCGGTCACTTAGATCACATTTCCTCATGTGATCACCAGCCAGTGTTCTGCTCTCACTGTTTCAACTGAAAAATAATTGCTTTCAACAACCTAAAACAATGACTCAGTTTCTTTCCATTCTGACTCACAGGATAATGATTTATGCAGAAGTCCCATTTCACCAAACCCGGTTAAAATAGTACAATTAAATTATCAAACACTTGACTGCACACCGGTAAAGTGTGAGTTGCTGATGCATGCGTGGTGTCATTTTCTTCGTCGATTAATAGTTTTCTCTGTGAAATTTCATCTTGAATCCAAAACAGCTGCTATTCCCCTCTCACTTGCTTTGATTGAGAATAATGATGGTTTGTCTGGTTTATGTCTGTTGTAGTAATGCACCTCAACTCCCTAATAACATGTACAGCCTCACTTTGCAACTCACTGGCTTTTAGGTGAAGCAGAAAAGATTCATTCATAACATAAAACACTACAATGTATATGGGCCTCCTATGAAGATAATTGCACAATGATGTTGTGTACAATATGTGTACAATAGTGTCATTTGGCAAAAACTGTGTCCAAAAGATCATGGCCTTGGTTTAAAGTGTTAAGTTTCTCCTCCACCTCCTGAGCTATGAACCGAGGTGGGTCTTCTGGACCTCCCTGCAGATCTCTATCGATCCATATTTGCCAAGTCACAAGTGCTTTTGGTGAATTAATCAAATCAAGTCTACACCTCCAAATCCCTTCAATAAAGAAGCAGTTTAAAAGACAGGATAAAAAAAAAAAAAAAACTTAGATTGTATTTTTCCTATGACGTAGCTTACTGTGGAGTGAAGGAGTGGGGTGTGGGAGGTGCTCGGGCTGCTGAAAAAGCCATGTTGTGGCACCAGATATTCATCTGCATCCACAGCATCCTCCATGTCTTCCCCACTGATCAGGCTGCGGTAAAATTTTGTGTCTGTAGGACTCGGGAGATGCATTCGGTCATCGCCCTGAAACACAAATAGAATTTACCTCATCGAATAAGCAGCACGTTTAACACATTCAGATTCCGTTTGGGTAAAAATATACCTGGATAACAAGATAACGTGACGGATCTCGTGCCATCTTTGTGAACTCTGCTATTAGTTCCCGGAAACGGGGCCGGCTATCCGCGTCAATCATCCAACCTGTACAGATACATTAGCAGATATGGTCATAAGACAAGAAGAAAACCACAACAGAAAACTATCACGTAAATATAGTTAATAGTAATAGGTTATTACACTTACATTTCACCATGATCATGTAAACATCTATGGTACAGATTGGTGGTTGAGGCAAACGCTCCCCTTTCTCCAAGACCCCGGCTATTTCACTGGCGGGAATGCCATCATATGGTTTGGTCCCAAATGTCATCAACTCCCAAACTGTTACACCTATAGAAAGGACACGCGTTACATGTAAAACTGGGGAGCTGAGCTGTCATTTGACGATAGAAAAAGGGTGACAGGATGTAGGCTTCCCAAACACACACACAGCTTCAAAATAGCTATGTTGACAAATTGGCTCTGCCTGCAATAGTGGGAGTTAGCAGGATACATCTATGTGGTGGAGGAGCAGAAAAAAGGGAAAAGGAGGAAAGGGAGGATGTCGCTTCTGCCAGGGTCTGCTGATGGTTTTGCCATATTGAGCGGAAGGTATGATCAAACCCTGGGGAAAAGATGATATGGAAACTGCCCCACACATGCAGCATTTTGTGTGCTGTGTGCAGGCATCTGCACCGAAAGAGCTGTTTATGTGGGTTGAAGCAACAATCTGTTCTGGCATGATATTGTCCATTTGAGACTGCTGGTGTGTAGGTGTGTGCTACCTGCATCCTAAAAATTGCAGATGCTAGCAAGATGTTCTCCTTTTTCATTCGAAATCTGACAAGCGCAGCCTTTTCAGATCCAAAAACAACATCCTATCTGAAGCTTCAAAATGACTGTCCTCTCGCTGTTAAAACACTTTATTTAGCAATGAATAAATATTTCTCCACAGAGACTGTCACCAATACTCAGGAGTCCAGCTGCTGTATGTATCTGAAGTTACATAAGGATCCAAACACAATCTGGGACACTGACAGCAGGGCTCACGCCGTACTGGGTTTGAAGGAGAAAAAAAAATATTCAAAAAACACGAAGCAAAAGACCTACCATAGCTCCAAACGTCACTCTGGTGTGTGTATGTCCTGTTCAGGATAGATTCAAGAGCCATCCATTTTATCGGCACCTTTGAAACAAAGGTTAACAATGTAATGACTCCCAGATATTGTATGTAAATATGGGTGTTAAGGATGATCAAACCAGTCACCGTAACATTCCTTCTAATGAAATCTGGACAATAGCAAGAGGTTGGAGCACACGTTTTCATTTCATTTTGCAGAATTTCTGAAAATGCCCATGGGTTTTCTAAAAGGGGACATTTATAACCTTTATTGCACGTCACTGGACTTTCTTAAAAGAACAGACCATAAGAGCCGGCCAAAAAGAGTGATGGCTTGATTCAATTATACCTTAATAACATTTAGTCACATTTGGCTTGTGACTAAACACGGCACTTTCACAGATTGAAACCATTACTGCTTCTAATGTAAGAGTACTGTCATCTAGTGGCTAAGAGTTGCAATAGTCACACATGGAAAATCACTTTTTTAATGTTACTGTTTAGAAAATTAGGCTTACAATTCCATAAAGAAAGAATAATGTGAAAAAGAGATGTTCAGGTACTTCCTCTTAGGACCTAATTCACCAACAGGAACTGTTTATATCACATCATTTACATGAGATAAAGTCTTGAGCAAACTATAAGGCCAAAAATACCTTTTATGACATGGGGCCTCACTTCATCACAGGAAGTCATCTTTCAAATACGCAATCAATTTGTAAAGAGAAGTAAAGGCAAAATACTGCTCATATTCAAGCCAATATGTGACTGTTTGACACAATAATTGATTACATTTTGGTGTGAAATCAACCTTTTCTTTAGCATTTTGATGGAAATACTTAAAACCTTTACAAGACAGACTCCGGTGACAGAGACTTATGTGTGATATAACACTTTGTATATGCTATTATTACTGTAATCTCCAACCAACCTTTCCGCCGTCCGCGTGGTACTCCTTCTCATCTGCATTGAGGAGTTTGGCCAAACCAAAGTCAGTGATCTTGACATGTTGTTGAGTCTTCACAAGGACGTTCCTGGCTGCCAAGTCGCGGTGCACCAAGTGGCGCTCCTCCAGGTACTTCATACCCTTTTATCAAACAAATGATGAAGTGCAGGTAATGACATAGGAGCAGTGGTTTATTTTAATAGCTGTCTGACATGGTTGGATTGGACTGTGTCAAAACGTTGCATGATTGGACATGATTCAAGATCAAAAAGGTAAAGAAAATACTTAGGACAGACTTGTCATAATCACCTAATTATTAGTCACAGTACTTGTTGGCAGTTACACAATGTTCTCACTGTTGTTTGTAGAAGTTATAAAATCTCAATTTGCTTTTCTTTCACATCAGTTAAATATTACATTCCCTCGTTGACTGAGATCCTTCATTATCAAGCAAAGATGAAAAAAACAACAACAATGGACGACGGTTACTAATATAGAAAAATACAAATCCACAGCATCCAACAATATGACAGCTGAATGTTTTGGATCGGATCACATCGTGACGTGCTGTTTCTCTCTTACCTTGGCTATCTGCACACACCAGTTGAGCAGATACTGGGAGCCAATATTGTCCTTGTTCTCTTTGACATAGTCCAGTAAGCAGCCGTAGGGCATCAGCTGGGTGACAAGCTGGACTGTGGAGGTCAGGCAGATGCCAAGCAGACGGCAAACATGGGGGTGCTCCACACTGGCCATCACATAAGCCTCCTGGAGTTCGCAAGCACACAAAAAGAAAGAATGATAGATAACTTGTTAAGCAGCAACCGTACCCGGCCAGTCATTTTGTATTTGGCTTGAGAGAGTGGAAACTTTCCCTCGTTGTCATAACAGAAAAGTGACTTATAGAAAAAGTATGGGGATAATCCACAATGGCCACCGACAACAGGCTTTCTACAAAGAGAACCATGTAGAAACTTCAAAAGAAGCTTTTTTTAGTATGTTTCCTGCCATGAGGGCATTAATTGCATCCCAGATATTTTCTACATGCCTATTACCGTATAAAACATTGTTCTGTAAGAAACCACTTATTTGCGAGGAGCTCTGTAATTCTGACAGTCGGATGAGAAAAAGGCTTCAAAGCCCATTTAAAAATCGTTTTTCCTTTAAATAGCAAGCCTTTGCCCTGAAGTCAAGTCGTTCAGAGGATGTGCATGTCCACCTCAGCTTCCAGATGTGGAGTGACTGAGCAACACGACCACAAAAACACAGGATCTACGATGCACATTCAGCCGTTTGCATAATGGATTTCGAGCAGACTGCTTTCTCAGTGTGGCCACAGGACTGCATTCCTTTCCAGAACACCTCAGCCTTGGATTACGCACCAACGCCCACACATAACCCTCCAATGAATTAATCCCATTTCCTAAAGCCCCATGAGTGGGTCACTGCGTAGAAACATGACACGTTTCCCATTAGAAGGAGAAATAAGTAGCAATTTCTTTTAAATAAAGTTGCATGCGCTATAAATTACAGGATGCATTACGGTCAAATTGACATCTGGCAAGCAATTACAACTGACACAACAATGTTCTTTCGAGAATTTTCACATCAAGTCTTCAATTTACAATCATTTCTCACAGTCCTAAAATGGCCTGTGGCGTTACTTTTAGATTTTTCTGTAAACTCACTGTCATTTCCCACCAGCAGCACTTAGTTTACTGAAGTAGGTCGGGAAATTACAAATAAAAAGCTGTTTTACTTCTGGCTGAGTGTTACAGTAAGCTCACAGCGCAAAAAGTACCATATAAATCAGAAAACTTACGTCTAAGATCTCTTTGTTTGCCTTTGGTGAGGTGGCCTCCCTCAAAACCTTGATGGCTACTGGGATCTTCACGTCCTCTCCCTCTGGAACCCACAGGCCCTGAATGGACACACATTTATTATTTCACCTGCAAGTGACTCATCCAGGGAGCTTCAATAATACAAAAAATGAGTACTTCTGCACGTGGGCATATAAAATGTGTAGTTTAATTACGAATGTTGACTCCTGTTCCTCACACACACACTTATTTTATATTTTTGAAGACCACGACACAGTGTATTCTCTTGCTCTTTAACTTCACTATTACATGCACATGCCTAAGCCAAAGAGCCAAAACTTTTACCCAAAACTTATTCTTACTTTAAAGGATCGGGATGGGATGTTCTAGAGTTTTCTTTTTGTCAACAAATGCCATAGAAAGAGGAAAACCAAAAGCAGCAGAAAAAGTTTTTTGTGTGGGACTATTTTCAGCAGAAGATTTAGAGCACTGGTGAGTATTTATGGCAGCAGGAAGGTGTATGGGGACTAACTAAATATAAACCACAGTGTTCACGTTGTGTTTCTGGCAACAATAAAGGTCAACAGCACAAAAGAATATAAAAAAGCTATACAAAAGTTGCTGTTTTTTTATGAAACCCTCAATAAAGAGAGAGTGGCGTCACTCATGCATGATCTTGCAAGTTAAAAATGTGTCTTTTAATTGCACAATTGACAACAGCTGTATGTGAGCGAAAACCCTAACGGGTGTTGGTTATGTAGGTTTGGCACATACTCCCGAGCTTCAACTTGAGTAAAGCTGAGACATGGAGTTTCGTTTTGAAAACGCTGCATTTAAGACAGAAATCATAGTCAGCTTATTACCTTGTAAACTGTACCAAATGCCCCCGATCCCAGTACTTTGAGTTTCTTAAATTCGGGTTCCTTTAGGATTCGCAGCAGCGCCTGGTTCGGTGCCTCTCCACTTGGAGTCAGAGGTTCAACCAACTGAAATAAAAGGGTTTAATGTTTTAAGTACTGTCTCCCAAACAGCATCCATCATCAGTGTTTTACAGTGCACTGCGGGAAGGTCAGCTGTTCGTTACAAATTGCTTTTTCAACATTTTGGTTTCTCCTATATTCCTCGTGTCTCAGTTTTTTCTAATCTCACCTCTCTCTCTTGGAGGAGTCTTCGCATCGTCCTCTTCCTCTTGATGTGGCGTCGGCGTAGCAACACAAAGACAGACAGGCCTGCAATAAGGACAGCCAGCAGACCGCCAACAACACCAGCTGCAATCATGGAGAGTCCAGACAGGCTGAAAGACAAGTGGAGGTTGATTTAAGACAGCCGATAGGAAACGATCAACAAAAAGAGGTGAGATTAGAATGTCTACTTTAGGCATCAATGATTACTATTTACTCACGTTTTACTCTGGCAGCCTAGAAGACCATGCCCAGTGCACCTGCGAACCAATCAGTGCAAAGAATCTGATGAAACATCTCTGCCCAATTGCAACAGCAAATTCACCAAATCACTGATATCCAAACAAATAGGGAAATGCTTTGCAATCAGTGCGCCATCAAAAACCTCTGTCACACTGTGTTGCTACACTTCTGTGTTTCAAAACATATCTGATTTCATGGACGCCGTTTCCTTTATGTGCGTGCAAAAAGACTCGGCGCTGATTTCTTCCAGTAACAATATCAATCACCGAGGTCGATTGGAGGCTGTTTATGTCATGCAGTCCAACGATACAATTATGAAATACCGAACAGTTGGAAAAACCTGACTTGTGGAAATCCTATCCTATTTTTCCTCATTAAAAAGGAGCAGAAGACAATAGCAGAGATTTTTTAACACTGGATATCAATATACCCAGTAGACAACACATTGGCTGAATGTTGATAGTCCATCAAGGCCTTAAATCACAACGTCAGAGCTACAGTTCAGACTTTCCAATGCTACCAAGAAGCATTCAGGTTAAAAGTATGGAAATGATCTTTTAAGGATACATATAAATTACAAAATTATTTTCAAGTTCAAGCAAACATCTCGAGAGGTGACTTTCAAGACAGTTCATAAATTGTAATCGGAATGTGGCCTAGAAGAAGGTACACTACTTCACTGCAATTTTTTATTTTTTTTTTAATTCTGAAAAAAAAAAATCATACAAACTCTATCTGATATTACTCAGTTGCCTCTCTGCCGACAGGTATTTGTCTTTGATTTACCTCCGCTTGAGTTAAGACTGTCAGGTGCAAATGAAAACACTATCTTGGAATGAGCACTCTAACAGCTTTAATATGGAAAAAGTAACGTATTCAGCCAAAGGGAAAAATAGAGCTTTCTTAAAATATGGGGAGTTGTTTTATGATTTAAGCAAAACCTCTGCAGCACCTCTCCTAAATTGTCCAATCCCATCATTAATCTCAGTATGAACTGCTGAGTTTTAAAAGCCTCTCTCCGATGTGCGCCAACTGTAAGAGACTTAAACCACAGCCGACTCTTGTGGCTGTAAATATACTTCTTGCATAAACAATATGACAGGGGAACATTTGCGACACAGTGAGATGCAGTGCCAGCTCTCAGGTTAGCGGAGCCACACTCTTACCCCTGAGTGCAGTTTTTGTGGCACAGCTGGCACACTTTCATCTCATCTGCGTATTTCCACACCAGCGTGTCGTCCTCCCCTGGCACGCCTTGAGGACAGCGAGACACACAGAACAGTCCATCTTTGAAGTTGGCACACTTCGTGCAGTTTTCAGGTCCCTGAAAGCAAAAAAAAAAAAACACATAAAAAAAACCAAACAAACAAAAAGGACTCATTATGTTTACAGCTCTGTTGAGAGTAGTAGTAAATATTATGTAAACCGCACTGTCTCATAGTTATAATTTCTCTGAACAATCTGCATCCATCTTCCTCATGAAGATGCCATGTTTAGCAATGACAACCAATCAGTCATGTCAGGTGCTATGGTTCCTCCTCTGACACATATTTGTAATAAACCGCTGTAATTTAATACTTTCTCCAATGATGCCTCTTTCCAGCCTTCGTTCAATACTTGACTCTGATTGGTCAATGATGGCATTCTACGATCTGTTATTTCTGTATCTGCTATGAATAACACCCTGGCCTTAGTTTTTTAGTTTTCATTAACTATAATAACTTTGTCTTTCCTCCATTTTCTCCTCTGCGTAAGAAACCCTTAAGCGTCTTAAAAATCCTCCTCCCTACTCCTACTCCTAACAGTTATTCATCTTAGGAGCTCTTTAAGCGTTAAGAGGTCATGCGAATGACTTTTATCTTTACTAGGATCTACTCCTAACTTTAAAGGGAAATTCTTAGACCAGGCCCACAATTCTAAGAATTTCCTTATAACTTCCTCACTCGGCGCAACTCTTTGTGCCAGGAGGCTTTATGAATACGGCCCCCGGTGTTCAACAAAGCCATGTAATAATACAAAATAAACCACCCTGTGGGGATTTTGCAATAATGATAAATAAGGCCGACAATTGTCATTAAACATACTGAATCATACTGCTGTTACATCAAAGCATCAATACTAAACAGACCACCGAATTTAAAACACACTAGAAATTTTATTTAGACCTTACAGTTATCAAAGATAAATAGGGGATTGTGATCTCCTGTACCTCTCAGTTTGACACTGGCACATCTATAATGATGCCCTGCGTTGTCCAGAGTTATTTTGAAATAAAAAGAGGCCTGGGCTCATTGTTTCTAATATAAAAAAACGATTATGAGTGTTGTATAAAACAAGACTGTGAGCCGTTATTAAAAATACACGTCTTGTGGCTGCTTTGCATTCTGATCTATTGCGGCTTCTGTTCATAGTAGAATTAGTTCTGTTAATTCTTAATTTAAGGGGCTTTCTGTGTTCTGAGATACTGACACATAAACACATTTACTGTTGGCAGTTTAGAAATGAACGAATAATGCTCACTAAGCTGTTTTACGTGTTTTATTGATTTCATTTTCATGACTGTTTTGTGATAACTGTTTGGTCGTCGGTGACACTTACAGGCGCGCTGCAGGTTGCAGTCCCATTCATGTGTTGACACTCGGGGTGGCACTCCACACAGGTTTTATTCACGACTGCCTCCCGCGGCTCACTGAAAAAACAATAACAAAGCTGACAGACTCTCACCGCTGGCGTACACCATTTCAAACAGTTACATGCAAAGTGATATTCTTGATCCTTTTTTGAGGGCAGAAGTTAAATTATAAGCATGTCGAGATTCAATGTTTGACAGAGATCTGCAAAGATAAACAGATGTCAGTGAATGTGCCATTTCAGCTGCAATGTTTGTCTTATATCTTCTGGAGGTTTAACTTCAAAATACCTTGGAACGTATTTGGTCTTAGCGTTGCCTTAATGACAAATCCCCAAACTCATCCAATGTCATGGTCTGGAAATGCTCATGGCATGAAAGCAGGCTTTGAAGGAGTTAACAGATCTGATACGTGTTTGTCTAAAAATAAGTAATGCTGCATTTCGGAGCTTAAAAGGCAGTAAAACCCAGATTCATCCCTTACCCCTCCAGGATGTTGCAGGAGTCAACACAGCTCCCATCACGACTGTAGTCACGACAAGCGCAACACATATTTGGGCCTGGGCCCCAGCAGCCGTCTGTGGTACACTTCCTGTCACAAGTGCTGTTCTTCAGGGCTGAAAACAAAAATACAATCTCAAGAAGAGATCTTTCCTGCATAATTATCCAATTTTGAGATTAGACTTTCTTAATTAAATCTGGCTCCTGCATTGCTTAATCAGAAGTTACACAACAACAAAAGGATCTGACTGCATTTGGTGAAGGGAACTCATTCAGTTTTACCACATGTGGCAGCGTCAGAATTTTCGTCTATGGTGACACTTTGGCTTTCTGACTTGAAGAGCCCCGTCCAGTGGCTTCTGTTGGTGTAGCAGAGGTTCTGGTTTTTTGTAATGACCACGTCGCCATCACTAATTTCTTTGAGGGAGCGAAGGCCCAGGTAGTTGATATCCAGCTGAGCAATAGCCACGCTGCGGCTACCGCTACCAAAAGGAAAGAGAGTGGGGAAAAAAAAATGAGTAAAATAAAAAAGATTTTACAGCTGCCTTTGAATGATAAACAACTTTCGGTAGGAAATTCATTGCTTGTGATGCACTGTTTGTGAATCACCAGGGGTCTATACCGTTTGGTTCGTCCTCGAATGATCTCCAGATTCTCAAAAGGACTGAGTGAGCTTATGCTATCCGGCCACGTTTGAATCCACAAGTATCCTGAAGCAACAAATGCCTTGTTAATCATGAAGCCTTTTACTGTGTGTTAAGTGGATCATGCATGACTCATGCAATCTTACCGGTAATTTCTTTCACAGTCTTAAATACATCAAGCTGGGCAGGGTCCATCTTTGGTGTTTTGGTGTATTTATCCCTACACAGAACATAGAACAGTGATTCTGTCTGGTAATTTGGTACATCCAATATGGGACAGCATCATGGCAGTACTGATGTTAGTCCTTTCGACTCACCCATGAATTGATGTGTGGATGATGGCGATGTTACCGTTGATTTTGGTGCAGTTTTTAAAGGAATCAATGTTGGTGGCATTGATAGACAAGGTGTGAAGCAGGTCTCCCATGCCAAGGCCATTACACACTGCACATAGTTAAAAAAAAAAAACACAGAAAACATTTTAAAGCTCTTGAACTTAAATTTGGGGAACAAACTGAAAACAAACTGCAGCAGAAGCCAGATGTCTGTGGTGCATTTCCCAGACCCTTTTCTTATGTGAAAGAAGTAGTGCCACAATATAACATGGGTCTGTGAGTGTCGTCAGCAAAATGTGTTGAAGTAAAAGTCATCAGACAATGCAAGCAGTGTGTCGTCTTTTAACAGATTAGCAGTATTACTACTGCAGCTGCATTAACAAGTAAGCAAGTGTTTTGCATACCATTAGGGTAGTTCTACGGGTCTACGACACAATATAATATTTTACAAGTCGATGATTGAATTTGTATGCAAGATACTTATTTGTTAAGTGCACGTAACGAAATGCAACAGAACCAGAATCCTGTGTCCTGGTTGAGTCACAGCTAAAACCCCCTACCTTTTGGGCACAGGCCGTCACACTTGGTGCACTTCCTGATTCCTCCCTCTTCCACCTCGTATGTGTTACCGCTGCATGACCGCACACACGCGCCATGATCGGTTACAACGTAGTTATCTGGGAAAAATATAAGCTGTTTACTTATAATTATGTACTATTCAACATTTACAGGGTTAGGAATTACACAAGATCTGAGCACAAAACCCTGTCTACATTTCAGCAGCGATAATTTAGATGAGTCATTAGACCAATATAGCTGTAGCTACATAATGATACAGGATGATTATATTCATATGCAGGTCACACAGTATAGACCGAGTCATTCTGGGGCAGAACTGTGTAAGTTAATCAGAGATAGAGCAGTTGTTACATTAACATGCCTTGAAACTCAATCATTTTCTTTCTTGGCTTATACAGTTTATAATTAAACTCAGACAAATTGTAACCACTAAATGTCTAACAACTCTGAAGGACAAGTTGGGCACTTGTTCAGCGTACCACAATGTGAAGAAGCTCATATTCATGCATGATGTGTTTCATTCTGGCAAGAAGAATCTGGTGTTTTATTAAAATTATTTGGACTCTCAAGACTACACTTCAACAATGCAATGCTTTTAGGTATGTTAATAAAAAAAAAATTTAAAAAAAAATTGATATCTACGAGCAATAATGCAGTCGCAAAGTCTCACAAAAAAAGATAAATGACCGTTTCTCCTGACGTAGCTGTACTTACGTGGGCAGGTTTTAACACAGGTGGCCCCAAAGTTGTACTTTCCGTGTGGGTTGGGGACCAGCTGGTGCAGGTTGGGGTCATAGCGCATGAGGCCCGGGCAGGAGTCCTTACACACCCCGTCATCCTGAAAGTCCCGACAGGCCTGCAGCACAAACAACAGTCATCCAGTACACTGGGACCATAACAGAGCCCCACACTAATGATAACACTGCATTCCTTGAACACAGCCTTAACTGATTCCTCAGAGCTGTACAGAGAGGGAAAGCAGAGACACTGCCAAATGAAAGATTTAATCAGCAGTTATATGTCTCATTGGTACCGAAAACAATAACAATACTTCTGATAAAAAAAAAAAACAAAAACAAAAAAAAAACCACATGATGCTCAGTGAGAGCTTTGTTTTGTCAGAGGCTTCTTGTCCAGATTTATTGGAAAAGTATGAAATATTCAATGTGTATTGTTGGCTACCCTCCCGAGCTCCTTGATCACATCAGTATTCGTTACTACATACAAGTTTTACTGTCCCCTATATGAAGCTGTCTCTCACTCACCAGACAGTCTGTGGGTCTTGGTCCTGTGCATCCGGCTGCACAATGCTCATTACAGCAGTCGCTGGGCGATTGTCCCCTGCATCTCTTAGAGCACTGCTGTGCACAGTTCAGCTTTGTTACTGGACAAAGGAAGAAGAAAAATAAACAGTGGAATAACCATCAGCCTGTACAGTTTTGAGGTCATATTAAAGCATTAAACCAGAACATTCTGCATCTTAATATGGTGAAGTGCTTGTTTTAACAGAGTAATGCGACTGCAAAAATGTTTGGGCTGCAAAGGTAGTTTTACCTGTTCAGGTGAGACACAACAAACCAATAACCAGCGTTTTAAACAGCCTTATTTACAGTGAACGAAGCAAATGTGCTTTAAAACAGCACATATGGGCATACTCTGCATTAAAAATTACATTAACTAGAGTTGCATGACTTGGTGAAAAAGGCCTATTGCAATTATTGTGGACAATATTGCAGTCGTGATTGCGATTTGAGTCTACTTGCTTAGTTGTCGAGAAAAATACATTTTCAAATGTGAATTTGTTAAAAATAATACAAAACCTTTGGCTTTCATTTTGGTTTACACAGTACATCTCTTTGCACAGTGTTCACACGCTGGACCTTTAAATCGCAGCCTTTTGCAATTATATAAGGCTGACACTGTGGATTGATTAATTGTGCAGCTCTGATATTAACTAAAGAAAGCTCACGGATTTCAGCTTTAACACAGCATATGTATTTTCTGTTTCATTTCCACGCGATATAAAAGCACAGATAAGAGCTTACGAGTCTGACAGTTCTCAGGACCAGATGCCCAGCATGAACCGTTGAAGCAGCTTGAGTCACATTTTTCGCCTGAAAAAGCAAGAAATGTTGAAAAATGTTAACTTCAAATGTCTGAGATGCACAGTTCAACTGGTACAACGGGCTGCATTTGTAGTCTCTGACTTATTATTGTAAAATGTATATTTACAAAGTGGGTTGTTGCTGGCCAGTGGGAGATCCATGTTGGGTCTGGTGTCACCGTTGACAATATCATACCACTGTATCGTTTCCACGTTACACAGCTGGTGGGTCCCAAACTTCACACCTCCTTTAAGAATTTCTGCAAAAGATAACTTCTATGTGAACTTCCATAAATATACTGATATACCAGTATCTTTACGTGCACAGCTTTAACGTAATATTACCACAAATCACAAATCTGAAGAGTTTTGGAATAATTCTGAGTTATATACGAAGAGGTCCACTAACCTGTCAGGCTTGTCAGAAGAAGCTCACTGGTGCCCTGACCTGTTGCTTTGTCATAATTGGCAAGCACGGCAAGCGCAAATCCTCCATCATAGAGGGAATGACCTCGAATGATGCGCAGGTTTCCTAGAGGAATCCTGGAAGCTGTGTTGAGGGCGATGAGTACATAGCCACCCACTTCTTCAATAGACTGTGGAAGAGGAAATGACAAAAAGCCTTGGTCTGAAGTAACGATGTAAATATTGCTTGAAATAACTGGTACTGCACAAGGGTTTTGATTTGCTTTCTGATGTGGTAGGAGCTATTTGACTAAGTAACTGGTGAATTTGTTTGGAAACAAAACTGAGGAGGCCATCTGCAGTGGAAACTACATCTCTGAAACTACTGCATGTTATCTTCTGACCGTATGCTATTCTGTGTTTGTGTGTGCAAGTTCACGTGTGAGCGTGTGTGGTCCGTAATCACATCTGCCCTGTGTTCACAGACTTGTCGTTACAGCTGCAGTTCAAGTAAGACTCCAACAAGAAGGTTATAAACACACTGAATCATCCACAATGGTGGACTCTCTCCCCACTGATTTTAATTATCAGAACTGAGGCAATAAAAGCGTTGAAGGGTTTGCAAAGATCCAGGACAGATTGTCTGGCAAAGTGGTTTCAGACCATCAAAGATACATTTAAAAACAAAATAAGCTAAATATTAGGCCTTTACCTTAAGGAAGGAGAGGTCATGGTGGTCCTCCATGTAGGTGACCTCCAGGTTCTCCAGGACCACAGTGCAGTTGCTGTAGGTCTTCACCATGTTGAGGTAGTGGTCCTCTTTGGAGCCAAGAAGGTTTAACCGGTTTGTGATGCCTTGACATACTGCGGGGAAAGACAAAATGCTAATTAAAAAAAAAACAACACACGATTCTAGCTAGTCGTAAATCATCGGCATTTGCAGAGCTACGTAACAAAGGCCTTTCACTGAGGGCCACCTTGCTATCAGTCAGAAACATCCACTGCTTATGTAACACACTGGCTCGATTTAAGACTTTCAGTGTGTGTCTCTGTTAGTGCATTTGGACGGCACAGTCATAACTTGGCCAGCTTTCATGTGAAAAGAACCAATCTGGGCTGCATCTACAATAGGAATCAAATCTGAGAGACAAAAGCAAGTTCTTGCTCATGAGTCAAAGTGAGTGTATTTATACTGGCAAAAGCCTGGATCTTTCCACTGCTATGCAGCCTAGTTAAAACAACCACTGTGACCAGCATCTCTCAGCAGACTTCCCATTTCAGGAGAAAAGATCTGGTGTGTCACCAATACCATGAGATTTTTGAATATGTTTCTTAAGGGAACTTTAGATCTCTAAATCTCATAATTAGTAAGGGTTTTAAGAACTTTAGCCTAGTTTAAGCATGTGTGATTCTACAGCAAGTTCTTGACATGACTAAATAACAAACCTGGGCTTAAATTGACTGCTGATCCACGCATTTTCTCTAGCTTTCAGTGCCAATAATAACAAAGCTATTGATGTGGGGATGCATATAGGGATACAACCGTTTGCTGATAATTTTGGCTACACGGTGTTATGAAATTAAATGTTTGCATAAGGAAGGCAGGATTACTGACAAGGGCAGAAGACACAAAAGGCTTTTCCATGAAGAATGCAGCTCTCAAAAGGAGAAATATGTGAAAAGAGAACAGTTCATTGTCCTGTGATGCATGTTCAGTCATCTCTTGAGCTAGTCAGACAGGTTCTGACTGGCACTGAGAGTCAGCTGTGTTAAATATAATGACATCCCTCCAGCACATACACAGAAATACATACATACACGCAAACACACTGCGGTCACATAAGCACACAACTGATTGTACTCTTACATGTCTGAATTCATGGTTTAAGGTTTAACTTGAGCAACTGGTTCACAGGAAACGATGTTGCTGGTACACAGTAATGTCACATTCCTAAACATGCCTGCTCTTGACTGTGAAGAAAACCAAAACTTGCACTCCAAACGGTGAGACACACCTCACAACAAAACAGTTATTTAATTACAGCGAGGCGTTTCTAAATCTCTTAAGTGTTTATTTCAAGCTTAAATTGTAATTTTTCATCTCCGTTAAGACTAGTGTCCAAAGCCAGTATTTAGTTAATTTCCTCTTCCGTGCTGCGTTTTACTTATGCTGTTGTTTTGAGTTCATGCAATTCAACAGCTAAGGACACAGAATTGGTGAGAATTAGGCATAAACAGCTGTCTCCCACCCTCCCTCTTATTCCTTCTCATTAGTTCATCCCTGAGGGATCTCCCTGACATGAACCCTGCGGTCCAGCAGCCTAACACCCAGGCAACAGAGGCAGGCTAGCAAGGCAAGCTGACCGTTTTAATTAGAGGAGCCATGTGAGATGTAATTAGGCTCCTAATTATTACTCAGACTGAGGAACCACACTGTAATAAACAAAAAGGTTGTCACGACTGTGCAGCTGTGAATATTAATCAACCTCATTTGTACATCCTGAATGACAGTTACTAATAGAGACGCTGATTATGATTAACTGGTGTGTTGTTTGTAGTATCCTAACTGCACAGAGTCTACTTCCTGTCTAAATGTTTTGTTCTGTTAATATTTATGATCTGCTATAAAGATTGAGGCAGGTGACTAAAGGTTCAACTAACTTCCTCCGCAAGGCTCAGACTTGTGTGGCGCACAAGGAAGAAAAAAAAAACCTGTTGATTGCTCAACCAAGTAGCAGTATAGCCAGAGTAAACATTCTCCTTGTCCTGTTGATGATTTCGCAACTTTGCAGGTGGTAAATGACCCAATATTCTTACTACCATAAACTGAAATATAAACTTCATCAGCCTCCAACACATGGGAAAGGAGGTCAGGCTGTCTCAGCGGACAGGTTATAACTGAAGGACGGCTCCATAATTACACCTTAATGGCTCAGTGTCTGATATTTATTGACATCAACAATGAAGTTGCAGATTTCAACCACCTGGACATCCCCAACGCCTTCACCTACAGTGACCGCAAAAAAAGTCCATTGTTACAGCCTATCTTTATTTTGTCCATTCTCTGCTTTTTAGTTAAGGGGATATTAACCCTGGTCCACACTCACGAGATGCCACCCACTACAAAACAGAATAAAGAAGAGGAGAAAATCTGTTCTGAGCTACGGTGGAAACACGGCGTCTCAGCATGATGAACTGTATATAGACGGCTCTTTCTACGCTAACGATAACAGAGCATTTGTCATTTTCATGTAATTTCACACTAATGAAAACAAAATTATGAATATCATATTCCACGTCTGCAATTAGATCCTCCTAAATATTACATATTAGACCTTTAACTTCTATTTTCTTCTGACATCAACTCTGTACAAATAGAAAAAAAACAAACAAACAACCATCATACAGTAGAGTTAAATGCATCATAAGTGGTACACCTGCAAACTAACTTTCTGGTAAAGTTTTTCCATTACCAGAAAGTTAGTAAGAGGGAAATCCAGAATGGACATGACTAGCACCTGTTAAAAGTTTGACTCATCACATAAACTAAAAGCACAGTTTACCGTCTGCAATCTGTCTAAATGTAAGGGTGAGGCTCGCAGTGACGTAACTGATACTGTGACAAAGACTAATTACCTATTGCTTCACTTCCTCCAGCTGTACTAACGTCACAAAACGTCCACAAGTGGTTCTATGGCAAGGAGTGGCAGGTCTGGTATATCTCTCCAGAACTCAGCGTTGTTATGTGGGTGTGTGTTCTGGCATGTGTACAGTATGTGTGCAACACTGCCTCACAGGCTGAGCTGTACAAAATATTCCCTGGATGATCAGCACCCAGTCAGCGCTTGACAAAAGACTTGACAAACCCGATCGTTAGTCATCTAAGCTTGCTGCAATGTGCGGTCGCATATCACTCTTTTGATGTTTACTCGGGGACTATTGTTGCTAAGTCGAGGGTGTGTGGGTAGATATTTGTTTCTTGAGGCTATGAGATCTGTGCCACTACAGAAAAAGAAACTGCCTGTGCTAATTATCTGAAACAACAATTAGCTCATTGTTCAGGTCCACAGGAAGTGTTTACCCATGAAAAGAATATACAAAACACAATGCATTCCTATGTCTCTCAGAGAAATACAGCACTGTTAAATTATTATTATTATTATTATTATTAATAATAGATTATTACTGGTAAAATCTGCATTTTGGAAACCTGTCATTTTTTTCTGAGAGCGGAAAATAAAACAAAAGATAAAGTATAATGCTTAAAGTTTATTTTCAATTACTTTTTAAAGTAAATTAGAGGAAAATATGATGCAACATCTCACACTACAACCTAAGAAACTGTCTGCTGGCTTCTGTATTGAGTAAATAACAGTCTTAAAAGCTCTCCAAACATAGCATTTTTTTGAAGGAATATTATTTTTATTGCATATCCTTATCTCCTTTGTTATATAATGTTGGCACCAAACTAAAAATGTAAACATTTTAAGCTGAAAAACGTATTTGACAGTAAAAGAAAAAGGAGTTCGGTCGTGTATAAAACCAAAGTCACAGCACAAAAAAAAACAGTAAACATTTATGAGACTTTAACTAAACAAACTAAGATCAAATGAACAATGTTAAGTACAAAAACCACCCAAGGAAAAGGTTCGAGTTCTGTCATAAATTCACATTTTGAGGTCTCATTTACATGTTTGGATGAAACTCAGTATTTTTTCTGGCCTTGAAGGGGAAAGTCGACAAACGCAAACCAAACTTTCCTGGGCCTCAGCAAAAACTTCTACTCCAACCCTTCTAATGGTTTCCTTTGGTCCACTGAGCCATCCACTATACTTTTAAATCATCGTGTATTATACCTTACTACAGACAGCAGAAACGGCCACGCCGCTTTCTCTTCCTCTCATTCACTACCTGAAATTCAATTACACTGTGTCCAGAGTAAGATAATTACATTATCTGAAAACTTAGACATAATTATGGGGAAGCAACAATGTTTACTGACATTCTTGTTTATTTCTCTGTCTAAGTCAACAGCATTAGGGCAAAATTCCTTATGCAACTCAATCTGCAGTGTCCCTCCTTTAAAAACAAATAGATGCCAAGATTAATTCCCTTATTTAGATATAAAATATGGTGAACCCCCTCATATTTCTCTACAGTTGTATTGTAAGCAGATGTAGATAAAACGTATACCACGTGTACCATAAAGTCTCAGGGTTGCACTGACACAAATTTCCAGACATTCAGTGTTCAGGAAGGCATAAATCTCCTAAACCCCACGATCTGCGAACGAAGGAAATAAAAATCCTCCTTTCTGTGCGTTCAGCTCACACTTCCTGCTCAAATGTTCTGAGATTCAGACGGAGGCAAGGGCTCAAATGTCACAAAAAGACAAAACCAGATAAGTTATCGAGTGCGCAACAAAGTAATTTATCTTACAAAGAGACTTTGTAGTTGGATGTAAAAATTTCCTGATATCCTGTACAGTGGAAATGCTATCTTCCTTTGCGTGGGAGATGCATCAGTCCCTTAGAGAAAACATCTTGGGGCCTCAGAAAAGAAAAAAGGGCCAGTAAGTATTAGAGGATATAGAGGATACACCCCCCTCCTCCTCCGCCTCCTCCTCCTCCACACACACACACTCCGTCTCATCCCCAGCGACTACAATAACACAAGCCCCTCTGACATCTCAGGAAGTTGATCTTTACACAGGGTCAGATCCACACAGCTACCCCACGATGCTGGTCCAGATGGTAGCTGATTGTCGTCTCCAGGGGGAGGAGGACGAGTGCTGTACTATTTCTCCATGTACTATTGGAGAACGACAGCTGACGGAAAGGAAGTGAAGAAAAAATGGAAATGAAGAGAAAAAAAAAAATTTGGAAAGTCAAAAGTGGTCTGTGGTTAAGCTAACTGAAATGTAGATGGTGGATGTAGTGGGTGAGTGTGGGGTCAAACTGTGGCTGAGGGGCGTAAAGTCTCACACTTGATGTTTGAACGGGGCTGATCTTTTTCCCCCCCGAAGGCTAAAAACAAGGGACAAAACTTTGAAGTGTCCATCTGTAGCAAATAAAATGTCCAGCTGACTACGCTCCATGTCGTCTGAACGGTTCACTCCCTACGGCGACTCACTGGCCCTGCCTTGAGCCTTAATGCAGGAGGTGAAGTTCAGTCTGTTAAAAGCTCGGCAAAGTGACCAAATAAAGACCAAAAAGGCTAATGTTTACTCTCTGTTCCCGAAGAGCACTCTCTACCAGTCAGTGAGAGACTCCAGATACCTGTGGCTGGGCCCATCATAATGTTTACTCTCTTCCTCAGTGTGAGGAAACCATGGATTTAGGTTCCACACAAACACAGGAATACATGTACACTCGCTTTCCTGCAAACCGTGATCAGCATTTCTACGACAGATACTCCCTAAAATGCGACATCAGAACATGGGAAAAAGAATCAGCGATGACTTCCAGAGCGGTTCATATCTTGAATTATTGGGTTTGAATGAATGACGATGGAGCAGGATGGAGTCATGCTGCAACCAATTATGATTTTCATTATGGATTATAATAATTTAATATGTAAAATAGCAAAAGAAATGCCTGCTATGATCACCTCAGGCCAAAGTGATGCATTCAAATGACTTGTTCTTTGCCAAGCGCTCCATATAATCAAACGGCCGGAGTTTTAAATGCTGAAAAAAAAATGTTCTCATCAGTTGAAGACTGAAAATTACCACGGTAAATGTCAAATCATTATTTCTTTCGACGCTGATTTTTGGGCCTGAGTGAAAGCTGAGAAATCGGATGCTTATTTATTTATTTTTTTAAATTCTTTATGGTCAGAACGTGACAAACACTTGCCAAGCAGTGGAACATTTCAAACAAATCCAGGCAGAACATTCAAAACAATTACAATGAGAAAATGTTTATCAGCGGCATCAAAATATGCCTGAATAAAAAAGTCAAAGAAACAAAACACTGAAAGATGCTTTTGCTGACAATGTAAACAAAATAAAGCCATGGATATCACAATAATGATAAGTATCATGATATAGAAATGTATTGTAATAATTATCATTGTTGTTTTATTGCTGGGCCCTGCTGTAATCTGGTAAATTTATGGCAATTTATGGCAATTATCAACATAAGACATTTTGGCCTCATGATATAAAAATGGTGATTGCAACAGTAAAATGGAGCAGACAGATAATATACTGTATATCCATATACTACATGTTAAAGGGTACTATTTAATTACTACTTAGAAGGTTTTGAGATCTCCCTCTGAGATTTATGCTGCCATCCACTTTATTTTTTACTAGATGTTATTTTTCTACTTTATGAAGACTGCAAATAAAAGTTATACGTGGGTGAACAAAACCAAAAATATAGATACCTCTAGGGGAAAATGTGCTTCTTTTGTAATTTACGAGAGCAGAATTTTTAATTTCGAAAACAGTTCATGTGTGATGAAGTAAATGACTAACAAAGAGATGTTTCTTTGCATGCATACTGGTTATCCTTTGAGCTACTGCTGTGAATAATCAACACACTCCACATTTATCTCAATAGTCAATGATGCATTTATTACCCAACAGTGATATCCATGAAAGAAGAGATAAATGCACCAGAAATGATAGAAGACGCATTAAGGCGTGAATTACGGGGCAGCAAGTTGATTTATTGGAGCAAGTTAAACACAGCTGCACTCCTATTTCTCTCCAGCTGTGAGGAGCATACAAGGGGCCCACAGGATGGCCCAAATAATCAAGAAATACATATCATTAGTCAGATTATTCCCCCGCATGCCCTGTTGGAAAGTCCATTAGCCGTCCATAAAGTCACCAAACAATCCCATTCCTGTTACCCAAAACTCACAGAACCCCCATTTAAATTCCAATAATGCACCCACCATTCTCCTGAAATGTTCCAACATTCAACCCACTTCCTCTTTTAAATGTCCAGACATTCTCCCCATTGAAGGCCATTCTAGCCAAGACAACCCCCCCCCCCACACACACACACACACACACACACACCCCCTTCCCTGCTTTTTTTCTCTTTCTCCTTCCCTGTTAAAACCATACTCCTCTTCAATCCCACAGGAAGCACGAAAGGAAGACTGGAGAGGGAGTGGGCGGCAAGTACGCTGCTGCTAACTCACTGCTCAATGGCTGTGACCCCCCCCCACC
>JAPQRN010000010.1:14771860-14782230 GCA_037367275.1 Coranthus polyacanthus
CCCCCCACCCCTTCAATACCGGCCGCCACTGAGCCATGCATGGAAAAGAAGAGCAGAGGAAGAGAGGCAGAGAGAAAGAAAAACAACAACCACAAGCAAAGGAACCCACACATTTCACACATCATTCCAGCAGCAGAAAGCAGCTGTGATTCGGGAATTCCCTGCTGATTTAAGCATTCCCTGCACCGAGCAGCAGCGGGCCCAGGTCGGAGAACATCAACGCAGCAGACAGATAACTCTCACTCACTGGACTCCTCACTTTATCTAAACAAAGGAGACAGACGCTCTTTGAGGCAGTCTTTCTACTCAAGAGTTTCTTATTTTAGACCGATTACGGACAGAGTATTTTCTGTGTAGGTCTAACCACTGTTTCACAGCATCGCCTGCCAACAACTCTGTTACTGCTTTAGTCATGTCTGTAGCCCCGCTGGAGTCTTCACAGGGAGAGACCCCATAAAAAGAATATTCTACAAAAGCCTTGGGGTTTGAGTTAGTAAGCTTTACTCTATTGCTCAGTCCTTACTCACCATTTCAACCTCTGCTTTACGCATCAGCCTGCCCTTAAAGTCACTGATGAGTAGTTTCTTCCTCATCCACGCTAGCAGAGAGAGAGAGAAGCCGGGGACAAATGGAGCTCAGGGAATTAGTTTGTACAGCCAAAGAGCTCTCATAATTTTCAGCGCTGTGAAAGGGTATTTGGTTACACTGCGCGTTGTACTCACCAAAAGCATGACCAATTTCATTTGCACAGGAAATGTCGGAAGAATTTCTTCCTGATGACACATCAACGTGAAATGTTTGAAATGCAATGGGGTGCCACTATCAAATACTCGGGGCCCCCGTATAATCTTCAGAGCATTTTCAAAACATTTCCCCTCCACCACAATAGCACGAACAACAAATACATGACAGAAAACGGTGCTAGCTTTTCATCACACACCTCTCCCACAAGCCCACGCCTCAGATTTCATCTATTGTTAACGTGCGGGGCGTTATCCTGTTCCTGACCAAAAAAAAAAAAAAAAAAAAGAAAGAAAAAAAGCACATCACACAACATTAACACCGCTCCAAGACAATGCTTTGCTTGTTTAAGATGGTTATGACCGTGGAGGGTGGTTGTTTCAAAGCCGCCCCCTCACTACAGATACAGAGAGGGGCTTTTGCACAACCTAAGGCCTGGCTGCTTTGCCTCAGTCATCAAAGGTATCAGACTTGGCAGAGTAGACGCTGTTCTTCGTATCAGCTACACCACTGAACACAAGGACCCTGGCTCAGAATCACTGTGGATATAACACAAACTACAAACTGCTATGTCGACTCCCGAGAACGGGCAATTGCACAATGCTACGCTGGTAAAGCTATCCCATGCCCGTGTACAGGGATGCTATCTGTAAAGTTCCCACAGAAAAGGGAGGAACGGTCGTCTGTCTTCACAAAACTGAAGAAAATATGACTTTAAAGTTTCAGTATGTAACGTTGCGTGTGCTTACGTTAGGTTTGTGTCGGAGTCTGTTTTGTGCTGGGAGTCAGTCGTTTGTTGATGTTAGCTAACTTCATTTCTATGCTAATGTTTGCTAGTGTTGTACAGCGTTGCTGCTAGAACGCAACAGAAAATAGGCGCCGAAGAGTTTGGGAGCGAGAATGAGGATTTTCATGGGAAAAACATGGGAGTCCTCCACATAGAAATCAGCGTACAGGCTGTTTTTCATGGACGTAGGTTAGAAGTGGAGTTAGCTGACGTCAAATGACCAGCTCCCAGCACAAATCAGACTTCAACACAAACTCACAACTCACTCACAAATTCACTATCCCTTTCCAGATGTTTTTCAATTGACTAACAGGTGCCAAGCATTTATAACCCAGGATAAATCTTGGATAGTTCCCATCATTTCAGTTCTTGGCAACATACACTGCTGCTTGTCCAAGCCAGACGTAGAAAAGTAAAGGGTTATTTTCCCCTGTCAGTCAAACATGCATATTTCAAATACCTCCAACTTGACTGTTGAAAGAAATCACATTTGTATGTTGTTTACATGTCCCATGACCCAAAAACCCAATTAGGTTTTGAGTTTTTTTTAATCTCCTGGATATCTGCTTACTGAAATAATGCTCAGATAAAAACTAAACAAGTGGACATATTAAAAAAATCTCAGACAGCCTTCTAATCAGCTCAGGAAGAGGTTGTTGATGTAGTGGATATGATGCAGGTCCAGAGGACTAATCCGTACCACCTGGCACTAGTCCAACTATGTACTCCAGGCTATTTGTACCCGGGAACCCATTCCTCACCTAACCACATCAAGTTCAAGTGGTGTGATATGAAAACAGAAGGAGAGACAAGTAAATATTGATCATTTATCAGTGATGCTTAAGCATTATAAGGCTGAACATGGCACAATGTATGGGAATATGCTTTAAGTATGTAGCCGTCACTAATGGTTTAGTGGATAAACTTGCCATGAGAAGGTCAACTGTAGGTTTTTTGTTTTTTTTTTAATGGAGGGGAACATTAGAAGCAAAGCAAGATGAATTCCTTCTTTTTTACAGGCCTCTGGCTTTAATTATGAAAACATGCGGTAATGAAGATGTTCCGCTCAAGGTCCCACCAGGAAATTAATTCTGAGCTCAATGAAGCATTGGTGTTGTTGAAACTTACTAGGCAATTAGAAAAGATACTGCCGAAAGTGTGTTGTCTTAAGAGCATATTGCGTTTTAGTGCTCGGGGAGTTAAACAAATCACACATCAACCCTGTAGCCGAGCCGCGCCACCGTTACAACACTGAGTAATGTTGTCATCTCATCCATAAATGGCTGGGATGAAATACATTTTACAATGCTGATGAAATCCCTGAGAGGTGATGTGAGCTAGTAAAATGCTGGAACCGTGGCGAGACCGGGGCTGACATCTTCTTTTCCTCCTCTAACACACCCATCACTATACACTGTGAGCAGCCCTATCTCCACTGTCGCTGTAATTCACACAGAACTATGTCATGAGGAGGAGCGTCTGCTATTTGTTTGCCAAAATTATACTTCACTGATCTATGACATCAGTTGTTGGTGCCACTGTTGTCGCTGTGTTTATGTAGTTTGTGAAATAAAGTGGGCCAGTACAAAACTGATGAGCAAGCACTGGGGTTGTTTTTTTTAAATTTTATTTTAGTACAACTGATAGGACTGCATGCCCTGATTGAACACGCAGCTCAAAAACAGCTCTTACCCTTCCTAACTTTAGGCCATCAGGGGGTGCCTTTCTCCTCAATGTTGACACAAGGCTGTAAAGTCATGTCTACATGGCAAGTTAAGGTCAGGGGAAGACAGATAAGCCTGTGTCAAAGAAGACAACAAAGTCCCAAATAAAGAACCTTTTGTCCAAGGCTCGGGGTTTCTGCAGAGAGAAAGACATTTTCATGTTTGGTCTATACAAGAGGCAGAGGAATTCATTCGTCTCATGCACGTTCCTTTTACTTTGTTTATGTTTCTCATTCATGCATGATCTCTCATTATCTTATTTTTAATCCAGCCAATGACTGAGTTATGTGTTTTGGCTAATTTTCAGTGGTACTAACATTTTCAATAGAAGGCGCTTCTGTAACCAGGCCCCCCACAAGCAGGCACACTGTAAGTTGAGAATTTACATCTTGCACTCTGCAGTCTGTCAGTACCAGGCTAATTCAAAGATGTGACAGGGGGTCTAGACTAGAGAAAACCTGCAGGCAGTACATGTATCAGCTAACAAGTGATTCTGCATATGAATCTTCAAGTAGGTTTCCATTTGTTTTGGGCACATACAAATGTTAATGTACAAATGTTTCTTTTGTGCTGTTTTTACACCCAAAATGTGTGCATTTTTAGAATAAAAATAGGAAATTGCTTCCTTTCCCACTGCAGGTCTGTTTTCTTTTTTAAATTAGATGTCACCAACGTGCCAGAAAACGTGCTGCATCTTGCACAATGTGAAATTATATTAAACGGCGTTCCTGCCTGGCTAGTTAGACGTCAGTGTTCAACTTCAATGCGCTTCACAGCATCATGCCAGAAAAGGAGTAAAAAATAGTGGGTACACCCAAGTGTCGTGTTTCCATCACCGGCAATCGCAGCTGGAGACGATAAATACATGTAACTACTGAAGTGTTATTTGACCCACTTGTAGCCTTTAACACTGAAGGTAAAAACCTGTTGTTAGTGGGTCTTTTGTCCAGCATGAAAGGGGAATTATAGTTGGAATCCAAGGACTGCTGATTGCAAAATAAATGGTTATATTACTGAAGTGCCTTTTTTGGTGGAAGCTACAGAATAAGACGCAAAGACCAGAAAGGACAAAACCCCTTTTGCTTGTATTTAACTAGTTATTACTTGCCGGTACTACCTTTTTGATAAATACTGAAAAGGTACATAGGAAAGACGTTGATTGACACTGTACCACACCCTTGCAGTGAAGCATATAATGCCTTAATACCCAGGCAGTTGCTTTCATAGGTAGTCGAGCGATGAAAACAATCAGACAAGCCAGATCAGGATTCCCTAGCAAGCATAAATAATTACTGTAAGTATCTGAGAAATTGAGCAGATGTTATTATGTATGTTATGTTTTGATGTTAACATGTTAACCATCACCTTGAGTGACAAGACATGAAGCTGCATAATGTAAACTGAAGTCAAGCAATTTCATGTCTCTCACAGGTTTCCCACTGTTTACACTAGTGAGTGTGGAAAAAAAGTAAAACCTTTGAGTGCAGATCAGAGCCAATGCAAACTAATGCAAAACAGTCTAATGGTACACCTTCAAGCCACTGAGGAGCTCTAACATCCTTTTAATCAGGATGTAAGACAGGAAGGCTCAGTCTTTAGACTGCATGGGGATTGCAAATTAAACATTATGGATCTCCATCCCAATAGCTTCTGACAAATGCAGGAATTCATTTTGAAAAATTGGATAAATTAACCATAATGTACCACAAGGACCAAACCACTAACAGTGACTCACGACTTAAAACATGCGATTTAGTTTACTATTCCAATGGACCACACAGGAAGAGGCTAAATGCTATTAGGGAAGCGAGGTTCAGGGATCAGCCACCGCCCTTCAACCATTGCTTTCTTCAGAAATATTCGGGAAAGGGGTTTTGTTTGTGAAGCTATTGTTCTCTTCCCTATGGGGGATTCCTCTTTTGGACGAGCAGCCTTTGGAGCACTGCTCCTCAGAATGACCTGTAGGCTATTTGAGAAGGTGCCACACCTACAGGACGCCGTCAAGATAATGGTAAGAGACTCTCATCTCCAATTTGGATGAAACAGATCAAGGACTCTTTGGTAAAACGAATAGGCGAGGGCACGAATACCAAAGTCAAAGATCTCACCCTGTCCTTCTGATGTTTGTTTGTGAATCCTCAACTTTCCTGTTTTTCTCCACAGCTGGGATTCTTCCTTTGATCCGTGCAAAACCCCTGTCCATCTTATTGACATCTCTTACATTTGCATCGTGACACGAAGATCCGTAGAACCGAGCACTGAATACAAATACACCGACGTATTTGTTTCTGTGAGAAAACAAGGCCTCAGACTACAGCATGTCTGTTCACCATCCTTCTGAACTTAGGCGAGCGGCAAATTCTTTTGAGCAAGGTTTGCACTGTGTTAGAGTCATGGTTTTTATCCAAGCTGAAAGCCTCCAGGATGGAAACAAAATGTTCTGTGCCCACTTTCCATCTTTACCCTGTAGCACTAACTTACTGTTTCAGCAGTTTCAGTCTGAGAAGACTTTAGAAAATTGTCAAACACATGAAGTTCATTGGAAAAAATATTATTCAAGCAACTTATTTTGGCCCATTTACTGACTTGCAAAAAAAAATTACTTGCTTTAAAATGTCAGAAATGAGCAATGAATCCCTCACCATTTCCTAAATCAAAAAGCAACACACAACTGAGACCCTTGAGATATAAGGAATGTTAAGATCTCGAACCGCTAACAGGTTATTTCTTCTTCAGCTCTATTATTATTTGACCTAATAAACACACCTAGAAAAACACGGATGTAGGTAGGTATATACATATTACATCACCACCAACCAACAGTCAATTTGTTTTCCAATGATGAAGTGATTTTTAACCCAAACAAGGGCTTAAAGCTATGCTAGAAGAGAAACAGAAATATGACCACAGTCCCTTAGTAAGTTATGCTGTAGGAGATGGACACACATAGACTAAATGACTCATTTGGAGCTGTGGCCTTTTTTTTCCCCCTTTTAACACTGCACCTGATGAGATGGGAAGATAACTTGGGCCTTTTTCCAACCTAAATTCCTTGATCTCTTTCCACTCAAGACTCCACGCACAACCACTGGATCATGGAAAGGCCATAAATGCAGCGGATGGCTTTGTTACCATGTACAAACAAAGAACACACAAGTCAGTTCAATGAGTAACCACATTTACTCACTTATTCCAGCCTGGGTTTTCAGTGAATGCGTGGAAGCTACAGAATACCTGTCATTTACGTGGGTTATTCCTAGTTAAAACACACAAAAAGTGTTGGTTGACTTTGAATGAGATGCCAAAAGAAGGACTTTTAATAATTATATTCAGGGTTGATGAAGGGAGACATGAAAATGATACATTATTGTTTGTGGTTTGTTTTAGACTGCAAATAAGTAAACCAGACATAACATTTATATAGATTTATTAGGGCAACACAACAGATTTACTGTATTCAGATGTGTCTTTACAGCGAAAAGTCAGCCGAAGAACAAAAGCTGCTTTACTTCGGTTTCCTCTCGATGACATACACGTCTAGCCCCGGGTGCGTCTGCTTCAAGACACAGATCACTGTAGCTCCACAAAAGTATCAGCGCTGCCAGATAACCTGCCCTCTACAGAGGCGCTATTGTCCCCGAGTGAAACCAAAATCCCGCACCTCGCCAGAAACCTTTTTAAAATCTCTACCACTCAGACATGATGCAGTGTATCAAAGCTGGGAGGAAAAAAATATTCTCCAGCTCCCACGGCTCACACCAAAAAGACGTATTTCCAACAATGGCTGCAGCAGATGAAGTCTGGGAAGGTCGTCAGAGGACCAGCAAAACACAGCAGTAGTAGCAACAGCAGGGCCGCACTGGACCCTAAAACGCAGGCGAGAGATTCTCGGATTACACAGGATCATAACCTATATTTCACTACCAACATCCATCTAATCCAAGAGAGTGGGCTTTAATGAAAAGAAAGAGCATGGTTTTCTGAAAGAGATGGAAAACGCAGGTGACTGATGAGGAGAGCTGCCTTGTTAGATCCCAACACAAGGCAGAAGGAAAAGCACTTACTCAGGATGCTGAAATGCACCGCAGGACTGAAATTGTCATGATTCAGCTCAACTTTTGCAGGTGTGTAAGCACATTTAAATGCAAAAACGATGAAGCCGGACTCTCACCTACATATATTATCTTCCAATCTCATTCTGTGCAAAATAACCCAATAACTCTAAGAAAGCATATTGATATAAGCGGGTTATCTTGTGCCCAAAGCAAGATGGGAACCTCGCATCAGGGATTACGGATTTAGCCAATGACATGCCCCTGAGATTAGTTTGATCTTTCACAGGTTATATCACATAGCCTTCTTACAGGACCTCTTAGGCAGCTTTGCCTCACGCTACAGTTTGGAAGAAGTGATTTGATTATTTAAGCATACAATAAAAATTTAATCATCCTCTCTGCAGTATATCTCCAGTCAAACTGAAGGAGTTCAATAGATTCGGAGACCATTTAGCATCTTATCAGGGAAATAAATAACCACAGTTATTGCTTGCGGTCGGCTGCTGGGGGAAGCTGTGGGCATTATTTACAACCTCCCCACAGATGATGACAGTTAATAACCGGGCATGCCAGCGCACAGGACGAGGAGCTTTTTTATTATTCAGCAAGTCCTGTCCGACTCCCACAGAAGCCATCACTCCCTGCCAAGCTGTCGCTGAGCACACGACTGACAGGTGGGCTTCCTGTGGGAGAGACTGCTCACTGCCAGGTGCATTATCACATCTCAATTTCATTTCCAAGAGTTTGTAATGTTGCCCCCGTGACAGGACTGCAGCTAGAGATGCACTGCAAAAAGAAACTGTTTATTTCTTTAAAGTTATAATTTTGGAAACGCATCTTTTATGGCAGGAACTGGGATTTGATTTCATTGTGTCTCTGAAAAAAAAACAAAAAACACACACATTACAAAACACATTAGAAAGTATTTGTAATAAGTGAGGAATCGTGATGTTTCCCCAGCTGACTGTGTGATCAAAAAATGTATGTCTCCCCAAAGGTTCCTTACAAATCGGCCGACACAAAACAATAAGGTTTTATTGTTTATCCGCGAACTCGTCAATTAGGAGTTTTTCTCAACTTGAAAATCTTTTGTCACCTCTTCGTGTAAATAGCTGAGCAGATGTTCTCGCTTGTTTCCTAGCAACGCAAACACTTGTCTCATAATCAGATCATAATAGTCTCAGATCAAACATTTGACCGTTGCTGAAAACTAGTATGTGTCTCCAAGTTTGGTGACTGTTAAAAAAGTCAAAGGACTTTATGCTCCTTTGTGGGTGGAGGAAATTACCCTTTTTTTTTAAAGACTCATTAACCTTGTTTAAACCCCGCCGGATTAATTAAAATATAAATTGTTACTAAGCTTACAACAAGGGTGTTTTTCTTTCTTGGTTTGTTTTTCATTTTCATATTTTTGGTGCTACTTGGCAATAAACATTCTTAATCATCTCATATTTATTAATGTAGACATGCAGTCTGCATCACTAATCCTTAATTATAAAGCAAGGCAGGAAAATAAAATAGCTTGTTTTCAAAACGTAAGCTGTCTCATGTCTATCTGGGCAATATTTTCTACATAAAAGACATAATGCACAAACACGTGTTGTGTCGTTTTTGCGCGTATGGATTGAAATCTCCCTATATGTAAGATCACACGCCCATCGCACGCATCAGTGTCGAGGAAATACTTTTAAACACCAAAGTCGTGTTTTCTTCAATTATCAAAACCAAACAGAAAAAGAGGATTTCACAGAGTCAAGAAGTAATTAATAAGTAATAAGCTTCATCATCCACTTGATCTTTCCTTTTATTATTAACACCTCATAATAATTGGCGCTTTCCTTTTGTTTAAGATTTACAACAATGCACATATTAAATATTTGTTCATGCGGCTGTTTCTGCTTTCGGTTTCAATTAAGTTAGACCATTACGGACACTGTGTGCTAGGAAAACATGGTGTGCCACACAGAAACATCTGTCTCAGCCACTGGCCAAAAACAAAACCAACAACAACAACAACAACAACAAAAAAAAACTCTCTCAGCCCATATGGTGGAACTCAACACTTCCCTGAAAACAGAAAACTGGATCAGTTGCAAAAAAATAAAAAATAAGAACAGTAATTAAATAGAAGTGAGCTGAATGCCATGCCTGTCTTTTACAGCTGCTCATTTTTAATCCTCTCTGGTCTTAATAAAATTCCCAAATCCTTTTTTTTACTGTGAGAGACTTTACTGCTGCGTGAAATGTTCGCTGTCTAGTTTGTTTAGAAGACCAGAAATATTTAGGGACTCTGTCTTTTTGGCTCACAAACACTTCTGATTTGTTATGGTTCTCTAAAAACCCGGCACTGGCTGTTTGAGCAGACAGGAAAGATGCAACTTGCACGTGCGCCGCTGGCAACAGACACACTGCGCTTATCTGCTTATAAGGAGGAACAAGAGTGCAATGAGTGGGAACCGTGATGATTCATGAGAATAGGAAGTCAAAGCAATTAGGGAGTAAAATGATACTTCTGGTCACTTTCTCTCCTGACATCTGGCCTTTATGAGGGACAGTATGAATCAGCTCGCACAACATGTGGGGTAAATAATGTTCTTAATCTTTACATCTGAGTTAACTGTGTGCTTGCTGGGAATTTAGAGATTTGACGGGTTTCGGCAAATAAAAAGCGAAAAGAACCTCTTGCTTCAAAAAAAAAAAACAAACACAAAAAAACCCATTCACAGCTTGCAGTCAAAGCAGTGACGCTAATGTAGAAATAAAGTTTCTGTGACCTTTATTTCAGGGTCAAAAGAAGACAGTCTAACAAGCAAAGCAGGAAAACCCAAAGAAACCTGCTACTTCAGCAGTTGTTTGCATATTTTCTTCAGCATCTCTCCATAACAAGTTCTCGGCTTTAGTGTATTATTGGCGCTTTATATTATGACTGTCCTCGTGGCAACTATGCACAAGCGGCGTTTCCAATGTAGTAAGAAGCATATATATATATTAAGCATATAAATCAATAAATGTTAGAGAAAAAGGGAAAAACAAAAAAGCTGAAAATGAGAATCTGTGTGTGTT
>JAPQRN010000010.1:14789746-14821022 GCA_037367275.1 Coranthus polyacanthus
ATCAATACGTGATTGAGCGTGAAAGGTATAAATATATCTCGTATAAATATGAATGGGACAGCACTTTGCGTCAAGTCTCCAGGCTGAATTTAGCTCTAATTCTGTTTCTCAAAAGTATTAAGAAGTTGTTTTTGTGGAACATTTCCACATGGAGAACCAAGCCATGGTATTAAAATGACTAAATCCCTGTAAGAGTAACCACCACATAAAAAGATGTATGCCTTTGTCAAAACTTGTCATTCTCAGTGTGTAGTTGCAGCTTGGACGTTGTTCCCTCACATAGCGAGGGGACTTTGAAAACATTAACAGACAGACTGTGGATGTGGAAGGAGTTGATTCTGTGAGCCAGACTAACGTAACATTTTAAAAAAGTATTTGCAATTTATTGATCATGGTGTTTTCACAGTCTTAATATTATTAGGCACAGATTTAAAGTAAAAAAAAAAATTGGTGTTAGTTATTAATTATCTGTGTCCAGGCTCGTATCGATACAGTAGAAAGAAATGCCTATTTCTATAGTTATACAGTGTATTACATATTTACACGTAAATTTTACATCAGGTATTAACAGTCAAACGATATAAAAGTTAAGACATTAAACGATTCAAAGTCGGTACGAAAGACGATGTGTTACAGTGTAACACAAATCAAAAGATTTCAAAATCAAGAGTGAAAAAATATCTGTTGCTAGTTGCCTTTGTGAGTGATAGATCTGTAAATGTGTCTTGTAGTCCCAGCTTAGCGCCTCTAACTGCAGGTTAAAACATGATCTTTGCAGCAAGACCTTTGATTCTGCCAGTCTCGCTCTGCTCCTCATGACACCCCTTTGACATCGCTTCCGGCTTTCTGTGGAATTGTTGGGAAGACCACAGCTGCCGCAGACATTACCGACACATTTTTCTCCAAGAAAGACAGCCAACAGCCCGGAACAGCCGAGGTTTATACTGTAAGCAACTTTGCAACTATAAACCTTAAAACAACAGTTTCCATTTGCGGTCCGTTTGTGAGAACTGTGTTCACATTCAGAGGTCAATATTTGTTTATTGATTGGTGGTCAGGTCCAGCGGAGAGAGCGGCGTAGGAGTGGAGTCATTGGCCCAGTTCAGGGTAAAGTTGGCTCTTATGTGAGCAGACCGTTCTGGTGCAGGGAATGCGATGTGAAAAGCAACACCTATAACCAAAATGAGAACTGAAACCAACAACGTGAGTCCCCGGCGTAAAATCAGCTGAGTGACAGAAAGTGGTTCTTCGGATTTGGGTTTTTTAGTATTTTTGCTCTTTTCAGCGTCCTTCTCAGTCCCTCCTGTGCTTGCATTGTTGACCTCGGCCTCATGAATCGCTTTCAGGTCCTGATCCTGAGTGTTGACAGAAGTGTATCCCTCTGATGTCAGAGCCTCTTCACCATCCAACTGGGCCTTCGGGGTGCAAAGAGGCTGCTATTAATCAGTATGTACATAACAGCAAATGCACAAAGATATATTTACTTCACACTACATATACGTAGTATATACTGTACACTCACTATGTTAGCGCCGTCTGTAAAATCAGGCACCACTGCTTCATTCAGGACTGAGCTCACAGGTCGCTTTGGTGATACCACCACTTTCTTCCGAGCTCGCGTTAGAGCCTGAAACATTACATTGATGTTGTGATGTTTTAATACTATAAGTGAATACATGATATGAAAAGACAAAACTGTAACAATTAAAATATGCTTATTGATTAATATAAATAGACATGTAATTGAAAAACTGAGGAAAAACTGAAAATTAGGATGCTGCAATAATTCAATCTCCCTGGGAGTGGTGTTTCTAGGTAGATTTAAAAAAGTCCCTAACAGAGGGTTTCATGCGATAATCCCAATTCTATTCCTTCCTTTAATCCCTATTGGAATTGTCTTACATCTGTGTGTTAAATAAAGATAAGAGCAGCATACCTTCTGTGTGACTTTCTTCCAGTCAAGTTTGAAGATTAGAACAACAAAGACGCCCACCTCAAGGACAACGCATATGAGGAGGCCGAGCCACAAACCTAACAGAGCAGGCACAGATACAAATATACGTTCATTAAAGCCAGATATGCAGCGTATTCACTTAAAACAACAGGTTAACAAGAAAGACAAATATAACACCTGCTTCAGATCACAATTATCCGTATATTTATATCATTATCGCTAAATGCGGATGGATTTGAGCCATTTTCAAAGAGCTGGTTACTTTTAGTTTCCATGGTTCCCCAGAGTAAATAAAGATAAATGCAACGAAATTCAGACTTCACAAGGTCAGAGCTTGTGTTGAATGTGTGTGTGCTCGCACTTGAGTATGCATGTATACATTTATTAGCACGTGCACACTTTGAGTGGACAGCAAACGCTCCACTCCGGTGGGGGGTAAATTGCGGGCTGCAGGGAAGGAAATTAAGCAGTGGCTGATGCAGCAGGACCCAGTGGGTTTGTGAACTAAACTAATGAACCTGGATTTAAATATAGACACAGTTTCTCACTTCAGTTGGCATACTGCCAGTGTTGGGCAGGTTACTTTTTACATGTAATAGTTTATAGATTATAGGCACTAAGTAATGTTCGTTATCAAAGTAATGTGACTTATTACATTTCTTTAGTTACTTTTCTAACAAATACTTTTAACTAAAGCGGAAAAATCCAGAAAACAAATTTAAACTATCACTTTACAGTAATGCAGGAGTATTTTTCTGATTTCAAAAATGAATTTCCAGCCCTGACAGCCATTCTCGTTCAATGACAAGTCCACTCACCTTGTTATATTCTACACCCCAAAAGTATGAAACTCCTTTGTATTCACCAACATTTTGATGAATGAATATTACTGATTACAATTCTATTGATTTTGTCATTTAATTACATGCCACCTTCACATGGAAGTAGTTACTCCTCAACACTTCGTACTGCTTAGAGGTTCAGTGTGTAATAAGTAGAGACATCACTCTGACCCTGACCTACGGTAATGCATGTACAGTAAGTCTTACACACTGGACCTTTAAATGTTTCATAGTGGACAACACAATAAATAATAATGGTGCTGCTGTTGATAAGTCTATGCGAACAGAACAAACAACTGAACCAAACCAGCTTAGTTTCCGCCAAAAATCTGAAATAAACCACACAATTTTTATTTTGACCTTTGGTGTCTTTGCTTTAACTCAGACCTGTCTGACCTGACATTTTACTAAATTCAGATGACTGTATTTTAGACTTTTTAAGACTTTTTTACAACCCGTGGAAACCCTTGAATGGCAAGATGACAGCACCGTTGTTTTTGTTGTGTGTAGGGAACCTTATGCTTTACCCGTTTCTCTGTCGTTTGATTTTCATGGATCTGCTGGACAGCACTGTCAAATAACTGACTGTACTGCCATGTGATCGATTGCTACAAGGAGTTTTAGTTTGGATGAGAGGGGATTATCCAGGGCTGACACTTACAAGCAGTAGCCCAGACTAGACATGACAGACGAGATGAGTTGCACACTCTCAGCTACAATCTGTGACTTCAGGCTACAACATGACATGAAAGCATTACCACCTATTTGACAGTGTGGATTCAAGTTAACATCTGTATTAACACATTGTGCTTTAAGAATCAAGCATCTGTTAATGTCAATTAAGAATCTGTAACTGTGTAGTTCACAGTTCTATCATTTAAAGCGTATATAGCAAAGACAAGTCTGGACTTTAAAGAGGCTGCAAAAATATTCAGATCTAAAGCTGGCATTAATGGCGTTAATAGAGAGACTTTTTTTTTGGTTGTTGTTGCAGAAATATACAAATAAATGGATAAAAGCATTACCTAAAATTCTGAGCCGTGCAGTAAACATCAGAGCGATTCCCACTGGCAGACCTATGCAGTAGTAACCCACCAAGTTGGACAAGGCAGCAATTTTCTGCATCCCAGCCCCAACAAGAATCCCTGAGCAGACACACTGAAAATACACAGATTGCAACAAGGAAAAGAGAAACACTGATTCAACAAAACAAGCAAACAGCTCAGCGTACTATTCAACACAAGGGCTCCGCTTAAAACAAGACAAGAGCATTTGTTTTGTTCTGTAATAACATACCAGAACCGCGTCAAAGAATTGTACAAATGTGTAGACTGTGAGGTTCTCTGAGACAATTTGCACAATGTTGCTGCAGGCAGATGAGAAAGGAGGTAATTAAGAGTTAATTAAGAGTTGACTTTACTTCAGACAGGAATGAGTGTGTTTTGGTCTGAAACTCACTCGTCAGAGGTGAATATGTAGCCGACAACAGACTTAGCGCTTGCGATTACAATACCCTGGAACACAGCAAGCACCGCTACAGCAAAGACAATATGGATAAATGTGTGAAATGCTATGAACTGACTCTCAGTGCTGTCTTCACCTGCAATTTAAAAGCTACGATAAAGGTCAAAAGTATCCAGTTGTATTGTTCGGATACTAGAAATAACTGGGCACAAACGGCATAAATGACATTAATCCCACATGTTTGTGTTTACATGTCTTTATACCTGACAGAAATAGGGACACTTTGCAGGTGACTATTGCTCTGGAAGTGTTTCCAGCCCCGAGAGCATTACCAACACGCACACAGGCCGCTGCAGAGATACCTAGAGGGAACTGCAACACATATTCTGGCGTCAATTTTAACAGTTACACAGCTCATGGGAAATATACAGTATTTGGTTTATTTCAGTAAGTTACATGAGAAGATCAATACCAGTCTAAAATGTGTGCTACAGTAAATTCTGTAATGGAGCCAGTGTGATTAGCTGGCGATGTCCAAAGTTTAAAAATCCACCATATTCTCTAAAACATGTCGTGTGTCATTTGTTTTAATCTGTACACAGACATTAACTGGAAAATCAAAAGTCAATTTGTGGTTTTTGGGGAGGTTGCGTGTTGAGGCAACAGTCAGTTGTTTTCATCTTCCCACAGTGTCAACAAGTCACAATGCCTGCCTGTTGTTTCCAAAAAAAAAACAAAACAGCCAATGCATGTACAACCCCAAATAAGAAATAGTGGGAACAATGTGAAAAATGCAAATAAGAAAAAAAATTGAATTAGAGGAATGGATGCGTATTAAGAAATAAAAATAAGCTGACCTGACAAAACATGGAATATGTCGTGTTCATACTGTCTACAATGAAATACAAGTCAAAGTACATTTTAATGTTGCTCCATTCTTTTTTTGTGAACCACAAAGGATGAGGTGGTTACAGAAAATGAATTAATTAATTTTACACAGGAGTCAGGACAGCCCCTTATCGCTGTAAAATAACACACAGACATAAGACTGGCACTATTTTTTTTTCTTGAAACTTTCAAAACAAAATGTACAAAAGGATGAACATAAATGTAAAAGCAAGCAAATCCATACCATGTATGCTATGGTTCCTATTTCCACCAGCACATGTTGTGCAGCAAGATCCACCTCACCAAGTAAACCTGGAGATGGGACAGGACAAGATTCAGATGCAGACATTTACAAGGCTTTGCACAAATATTTAACTAATCATATTGCACATAGCATTATGATTAGTTAAATATTTGACAGTCTTGCAGTTTAGATTTAGATAGTTCAGAAAGTGAAGAATAAATAAAAACACAGGTGCTTTTTTATTTAGTACTTGGTTTAAACTATGCCCTGTGCTTTTTGGTTTGTTATGAGACCTTTGTGTTAATTTCCTAATCCTAGGCTACTCCACTATAAAAAGCTTTGCACAGCATGGTGAGCAAGTGGTAAGTTATCTGCTAGTTGTGATCTGTATGTGTGTGTCAAACACACTCCAACACTTACCAGCAAGGAAACCTCCGATCTCCCAGATCCACCATTCAAAGCAAATCATAAATGCACTGGGGATGGCCAGCGTCATATAAGAGCCCCATTCCTGCAGGCAGTCAGTGGACCAGCCTGCAGAGATTCACAAAGAATAACACTCAGTAAGAATCATTTACAAAAGACATTCAAGGCAGACATGCTGTTTTGTCATTTACTCGATGTTCACATTTGTGTATAACATGCAGTGTAGATCTGTTAAGGCCTCACCGCCCCATGTCGGCACATGGAGCTTTCTCCACCGAATGTAGCCAAACAACAGCAGGCAGATGGTGATCTGAGAGAGACCACTGGCAATTGCTGAGCCACTGAAAACAAGCAAGATGCAACATTTTACATACACAGCATTGTAACAGGTTGCTCTGCACTGTGGGGTCACCTGACCTCTTTACATTTACTGTAACGACATTTACAGTAAAAGTTAAAGTAAAGTTAACTCTATATAAAGTTGCTAAAGTTATAGTTTGAAGATACTGGATATCATATGCTATCATATGCATATGAGTCCATGCCAGGGATAGGAGGGGAGGGACAGACTCTGTGAGATCTGATTGGGCGAGTCAACTGCTTGTTAAATTAAATGTTTGTCCAGCTGGACCAGGATCAAATCCTGTCAGCGACCTTTCTCTGCCTCCTTCTAAATAAAAGATAATAAACATCAGTGTACTCCTGACTCTATTTTAATATCCAACACATGTAGATAGTTACATTTTGAGCTCTTGAACTTCTGTCTAAACTCTTAGCTGTGCATTAGCCCCATTGTAATCCTACTTGAATAATAGCGGAGTTATGACATTCTATAACTCATAGAGACTCAGCTAGTGTTATTTCATTGGTCATCAAACTTGACCCTGATTAGATCCAAAAGGCAATACAAAGTCCATCACAGATGAAAGGTGAGGAGGGACAGCATGGCATATGTACGTACACGACACCCAGCTGCAGGCTGATGATTAACACATAGTTGACCCCCAAGTTAAATACATTTGCTGCTGCTGCTGTGTACATCTGAGGGAGAATGATCCCCTGAAAGACAAAAAGACAACAAATCTACTGTCAAATATCTGATTTAGAGACCTATTGTATAAAGAATTATTCTCTATGATCTAAATAAACCAAAACTTACTTGATTTTGTAAGTAGGCAACCTGCAGCTGGTGCAGGAACAGGGCCTGTTGCAGGAAATGACAGTATATATTTAAAGAAAGACTACTATTTCAGCTAACAATTAAGATCTTCAAACTGAACTTAAGTGCAGGGAAAAAAATACCTGATTTAGTTAAATTCTATCATACGTGTGTGAATCAAAACTGTCACATCTGCTGACAAAATGCACTTAACAAGGTTAGTGTCAGCTCTTCCACAAAGTTTCACAATTTTTTTTACATTTATTTGTGGTTATCGAAAGACGTTTCAGTTCAGTGCACTCACTGGAACAGCTGGTAAAAATGCCATCACATAAAGCTGGGCAATTCTGGAGGAAAAGAAAACAAAGTGATAATAAAGCAGGAAAGCAAACACGAAGCAAGTCTGTAATTGTGTGTATGCACGGTAGATGTTTGCATGATATAGTTCAAAAACAGTTCACAAAGCAAGACAATCTTAAACGCTTGTGTTTGTTCACATTCATTTATTGTTTTGGTTTATTTTGTTTTTTTCTACCTTCTCTTGTTGTTTTTTTAAATATGATAAAGAAAACAACATGAGTCTAATAATGAATCTTTTTGGACTCACATAACATACTCATAACATATGTTTAAATGTAAAGGAACTCTACAAAGACTCATTTTGTAGGTCTATGCATACCAATATGTTCAAAGGTTAAATTAACCACCTATGCATATAATAACTTGATGTATAATTAGCTAGAATAGCACACAACATTTATAGACATCAAATGTATTAATGCATCAGTTTTCTATACCGTAGTATTAACTTACCTTGCTACCTCATCCTCTTGCTGCAAGAGGATTAGTAAGTTGTAGGAGTTGATAAGAAGAGCCCAGCAAGGCAGACAAAACATCAGCAGGATCAGTGAACTTCTCTGAAGAATTACTCCGACGCGTTTCATGTTCTTACTGCCAAATGTCTGCCGAGCACAAAAGCGACTGAGAATGAGGTCTGTCAATATACACAATAACAATACTGTGTAGATCACCGTGTTTTGCTCACCTGAGCAGTAAGTGTGTCACAAGCCATACCAAGGCCGCAGCCTGTTGCAGCTGTTGTCACATTAATGGTCTGAAATCAAAGAATAAAAAACTGCAGGTCAAACCTGTTTGCTTATGCCGTTCGCTTATCATTGTTTCTTCACAAAAATCATGGTTAGGCAGAAGATAATGTTTTGTGGAGCAGGGCACTTAAGGTAAAAACAATTATTGTGGTTAAATGATTTAACACACGGAACAGCAAAGTCTGCAAAATGTGCAGCAAAGCAGGGTTATTAGAAAAATTGATAAAACATAGGAAGAGGACAGAGGAAGGGAGGAAGGAACGTAAACCTAATTTGACCAAATAAAAGCAGCCGGTGCTACCATCTCCCTAAAATCTCAACCAATCAGTGCGTAGGAAGAGATCCCGTTGTACCACCTCTGACACAAATTGGGCTGTACTTTCATTGTAGCTTTCATTGTGCACACACATTTTCTTCTCCAGCGTACCTATATTTGGTATTCTGACGACTCACTGTGAACTCACTGATTTAGAAAGTCATTTGAAGAACATTTTGACCGACCTATACACTCCACTTCCAATGTGTCCTACTTCAGCCCATCATCATCATCATCTCACCCCATCCTCAGAAACTCAGGCTACAGAAACAAGCTATATCTGTAGTTTGCCATCAGCACCGGAAATGGTTAAAAAAGTTGGGGAAAGTGATAGAGATGAGGTCAATTTACCATGAGATATGATATCTATATGACTCGCAAACACTATGTTCACACGTGCAAAATGAGGGAATATGATTGTATTTAAAGAAATAATGTCAAGGATTTTTTTCATGGTGTCTAAATGGCATGAAAACAGATTGATATGGTTTAGGAATAACCTCTATGTTGGTTGAATAGTTCAAAAGTTACAGAAACATATTACGAGACAGGGTTGAGATTTCCATGCCCCTGTGGCCTCAAAGCTCAGAAAACTTTGTGTTTTGAGCTTTTGTTGTGAAAAGACCTCTGTTCCCTTACACCTTGTATCTTCTTAACTATTTAAGGAAGGTAGTCCATGAATGGGTCCAAAGCATTATATTTCAAAGGTCAACCTGATAACAACAATTCAGTAAGAGGCACAGCAAGCACTGTATTCAGCAGCTAATATTGTTCAAACATTGTCAGCTCTGGGTACTACTCATGACAGTAACTCAAAGATGTTGAGCAGCTTACATGCCCAGTTGAGGCCACCGTTTAAAGAGAAAACAGCTCCCAAGACACATACAGACAGGTGAGAACTTAAAAGAAAACCCAATATAAATTGTCTTTATAAGGTGTTTCTACAGTCAATGCCGAGAACCAGTTTTTTGGTTTCAGAGAAGCCGAAAAAACCAACTCTTTCTCTGGATCCGATATTCTGCCAGTTCTTTGGCAGTGGAAACAGCAAAAACCAGTTCCAGATTAGGCCCTGGCCCTGAACCCAGCCCTGGAACCAGTTCAGTGGAAAAGGGGCGTCTGTGAACTCTACTACAGGAATGAACACCATTTTCCAAAAGCCTCATTTTGTGTTTTGATGATAGTATTGATGATATTGATGGTATTACACAGAAGTGGTAACTGTGAAGGCTGTAGCATACAATTCTCGTCATTTTCATCCTCATCAAACCATCAGTGGCCCCTCATGTCTTATGGATGGATTGTCATCCCGAAAGAGACAAGGTGTTTTCTTCGTCATTCATCTGCACAAGCCGACTTTGCTCAAAAGCACAGAGACAAAGTAAATAACTGAGGAGATTCTAACATCTTTCAAGCCACAGAAAGCTGCCAGTGCTGTAATCTGTCTATTTTCAGCTATAACATAAACATAGATGCTTTAAAAAGCATTTAAAATAGATGGCTTTCCAAACCAGAAATTATCTGATTAAATCAACAGATCACTTCACATCTGATAATTCATAATTATCTAAGCTCTTCACCATTTTAGCAGCGTTATGACCCTATGTGAATTCCTCCTGGCAGATGATGACCAGATGATGACCCATCAGCTTTGTTACAAGACATCACATGCCTTTTAGTCAATTAACACTTGGAAATACATGCGTATCGGACAAATCTGGAAAGCACAAATTAAGTCCAAGGGAAAACTTGTGCCAAATACAGAAAGTATCAGATGGGCAGGACACACATTAAACTTTCATACAGGAAGCAAGATGCTGCCACTGACTGCAAAGTGTAAACATCTTTCCAGCTACACTCTGTTGTAATGCACAGATATCTTGGGGAATAGTATTTTTTATAAACTCAATCAGTGTCAACAGGACAGTTTTCAAACAGATGCAAACTAAATAAAAACTAGAATGAACAATGTTAACGAAAACTAAAAAGAAATAGAAGGTAAAATAAGTGATGTTTCACTCTAATGTTAATAGTTTGTGGTGTACAAGATTAAAATGGCTTTGAAACAATGATTTTTTAAAAAATGTGTCACGCATTCTTTCATCCTACCAATTTCAGTCGCTGTAAATCAAGGCTTTCCCTCATAGTGACCGAAAAACTAAACTAAATACAAACTGAACTAAACCTAGACAATTCCCAAAAAATACAAATATGACTATTTATGCACTAAAACCATCTTAAAAAAATCAAAAACTTTCTGTCCTTTTTGGAATAGTGTTGGCGTTTGTTTGTTGATGTACAGCAGAAGGGACCACAGCTACTACTGCCGCAAGTCTCACAACTTATACTGACAAGAACATGTCACTACAAAAGGTAGTTATAATTTCTATGTCGTAGGAAGTAACAGGAGAAAGACAAGTAATGATGCAGGAAGGGTAGTGGTAGTGACGGTTTTGTTGTAAGTGTAATAAGTGAAATCAGTTAGTGCACATGCTACAAAGGAGTATAGATAGTACCGCTGAGGCCAGTGCATATCCAGCCAGCTCTGCATTGCCAATGTGACCACAGAAAATGGTGATAACAAACGGCAGTAGGAAGTTGAGAATCCGAGACAGCACCTGTAATACACAACAAGAGAAATCTAACTAACATCCTATCAGGTGAAATAATGTGGCAAAGCGTAGCTGTTACCTAGGTTACTTTGTCCAGCAAAGTGATTTCAGGTTTTAACAGCAGATAAACGCACAAATATTGTCACCATTTTATTTCAGTATGTGCAATTTCGAAAAGTAGCTGACTGCTGTATTGTTACGTAGAAAAGAAATGCAGAAAGGCAATGGAATGCAGTGAATGGGTCATACCACTGTCTGAATAACACACTAACCCTCCCCACCAACACTTCAACTTTCCCCTACTCACCAGTGGACCAGTGAGCCGCAAGACATGGTAAAGTTCTTCTCTGTAGGCCAGTGGTAGCCAGCGTCTCACGCATGCACACCGAAACAGTTTGGAGCTGACTGCAGCCTTGTCTCCCGCAACCCCTGCCGTCTTGGCAACTGAAACCCCAGCAACGAGCCCCGCACCCTGTGAGGGGTCTGCGGGATCCAGGGAGCCCAGCTTCTCCATTTAAACACAGAAAAGCACAGAGAGAGCAAGAGACAGGGACACAAGCCAAGGGACAAGGGAGGGAGGGAGGAAAGAGAGAGCAAGGGGTAAGAGTGGTAGAGAGAATGAATAATAGAGAGAGGAAAAGAAAAAAGGGAGTGACAGAGGGAGTGGAGTAGAACAAAAGTTTTTTTGTTGATGAAGAGACAATTCAGGGTCAATACATGTATCCAGATGAACAAGGGGAGTATAATGTGTCTGTTTAAGTATGCATTTAAAGTACAATATGTACAGTTTTTCAGCTGTGAGTTTGTGTGTGTGAGTGTGGTCTTAGTGGGCTCAGTAGTAATCTGATGAGGAATGCCTGTTTGCATAAAGTATACAAGGAGCTTTAATGGAATAACTCTTCAAACCTTTGATTAATTACTGTCAGGAAAACCATTGTGTTTGTCTGCCTCTCCTGTGTACTTTGTCCGCTGACTTTATCCCTAAGGTCGCCCTCCTCGTGTAGTTTTCACATAAACAAACACACATGCACATGTGCAGAATCCTACCCTCGTTTTTCCCCTGACGCTGCTCTTTAACTTATAAATTTATTGTCTTGATCTTATGTTAATGAATGACCCTGGCAGAGCAACGATGCTAATTTAATCACAGGTTCTTATCTTCAGCTCCTCCGAAAAAAAGACAAAGATCCAAAGTGCACAGATGGCATGCATTGTTTTTATTAATGTTACCTTCTCTGTGGCGAAGACTGCATGATCAAACATCTCAGCTTTTAGTATGAAAGGACACAAGCCTAAGTATGTGTGTGTCTGTGTGTGTGTGTGTGTGTGTGTGTGTGTGTGTGTGTGTGTGTGTGTGTGTGTGTGTGTGTGTGTGTGTGTGTCTATCCACTATATAGCTTACCCGGTGCTAAATTGCACAACCATACACAATGAGCAATTGCTTCTTATCCAACACTGTTGCAATTGCTGCTCACCTTTGATCTGACCTGACACAGGATCTGAGGGGATAATACAACGGAGGAGAAAAAAATCACAGTTTTTCAACTTTAGCAACAATTGTCATATTAAATACACACAGTTTTGCATCAGCAAGTTTACCTGTCTTGCTTTTTTTGATTACCTTACTGTTACTTACTTTTTATACTTATATGTCTATGCTCTTCATATAGTTGCTTGCTGTTGTCGGAAGAACTCGGGGAATACCAACTTCATCTGATTGTTTACTGCAGTACAATGACAATGAAGTCTTCTTTAAATCCTGAATCAACAAATCAGCAAATACACAGCCTTCCAGCATCATAAATTTCACCTTACAGAACAGACGATGTGTCTATATTGAATTATCTATTACGAACAAAAAAGCTGAACAACGAATCATGGTTTTTATAGCACTTTATGACAGACATTTGTTACCTTTCGGTATCTAATAAAGGATGTAGAGAAAATTCTTTTACATATTCTGATAACAAATGTCTCAAATGTAAATCAAAATTTCACATCCATTACATTAGACAAATAGACAAAACAAACTCTAATAATGAATAATAGCCTATAACAAAATTACAGATGTAAACTCTTGTTAAAAATAGAAATATCTAAACTATAGTTTTGGACATATTGCGCATGTGAAAAGTCATTTTTACTGTGGTGGCAAGTGCTAAAGGGAGGGGCTTTAAAAATGTTTTAATTCATAGAACCTGTGGCCTGAGGATCCTTTGTCTCTTGGCCAATGCTTCTCTCTAGTGGGTAGAAGAGGAAACATGCAGCACAGACACAAGCAAACATAAATATTCCATATCCTCTCCAGACCCACGCTCTGCTCTGCCCTCCATACTCAATAAGTAACTAAAGTATGCAGCTAGTTTACTCTTTAAGCCGATTCCCTCCAGTTTTTCCTGTTTATTTCATTACAAATATCCAGACTGAGGATTCCCTACAACACGTCAAGTCTGACATCACATGAGTGCAGTGAGTTTCTTTTAAAAATGCAATAAAAATGTGTTATACAGCCTGCAGAGCACGATCAGTATGGACAATCACTTGTTTTTCACTGTTTCCAACCAAAATTAAGCACATTTTTCGAATAGAAGTTACAGGTGTCGGTGTGAAATTGGAAATTTACGATACACCGCGAAGGTAACATCAAATTTTTGCAAGGGAATTCAGAGACATGTTCATGAAGGACAAATGTAGACGTGTAAAAGGTCAATTAGCCATGTGAAGCTTCTGTTTTGGTTTCATATAATAGTCACAGTGTGCTCTGCTTACTGTTAATCATGTCAGAGACAGGAAGAAAAGTCCACAAGGAAACAATAAACCTCATTATTTTAGCTATATGTTTTTAATTCAGGACGTCTTACATCTATCGCTATGGAGCAACCTAAGTTAACTGCACTTTTTCTTCGACTCGTCTAACATCATAAACTAATTGCTGTCTGGCTCAGGTGTTACACAAACTGGTAGCACTCTGACCTCTTTTGATTTACTGTCGAATAATTACTCGATTTTGTCAATCATAAAGTACACTAATTGAATTAGTAATTCAGTATGGCCGAGCATTATATGGCCAAAGCAAATAACCCGTAAAACATCTTTTAAATCCTTATATCCACACCCAAGATGTTTTACTGGCAGCACAATGACAAGAGCCAATAAAAGCTCCCTTGTGTCAAGTGTACGTTATGAGTGTGCACCAATAAAACAAATCTGAGATGGGAGGAATGAAAGGGTGTTAGCGGGAACACGCAAGCAGAATGATGAGATTTGGTAACAGTGACGGAAGTTATAAAAGTCTCCTCGTCTGCGTGTGAAACATAAAAGAGCTGCTAAAGATTTGATCGGTCCTCTACATCCTCACACTCACACACAGGCAACATCAGACAGAAAACTCAGCCACGAGGACAAAGAAAAACTGAATCACAGTCTGGTAAGTCACTTTTCTTTTCATCTCAAGGAGGCAAAACTTAGATGTATGTTTGCATATGTGATTTCATAAGGTATGTTTTATCTTTGATTTTATAGGTATAGTTTATTTAATGAGTAACCCAGAATGCACCGATACTGTCCTTCAGTCTCTGTCCCTCAAAATCCAACAGAGAAACTTTAATTGAAAACATAATGTAACACCAAATGACTTTCATGGACAAATTATTCCTGGTATTTTAATATTGACAAGGTTTACAGACCCTTTCCAAAAACCAGGAAAACTCAAACGTGGAACTAACACACAAAAAGCATAAATATGATGATAGCCCAGTTGTCTTAAACAAAAAAAAAAACAATGCTTTAAAAAGTTTAACACAGCTCATTTAATGCGTTACTGTTTCATATACTGCACGTCATTTTACCAGCGCAGCAAATGTAGCCTTCGGTGTTTTCATTTTGAGCAAATATTTTGTGGAATTACATTAAATAAAGGTAAGGGGCAACAATTGCAAACAACTTTTTCTATTTAACATAAGGTTCAGTACTATACGCTACCAATCCTGGGTGTATTTATTTACCGTACTTTTTATGTGTTTCCTCTGTCTTTTCTTGTCTTTTTACCTGGACCCCGAGTCTGTAATAAATGATTGATTGATTGATTGATTGATTGATTGATTGATTGATTGATTGATTGATTGATTGATTGATTGATTGATTGATTGAATACTTGAAAGTAGGAGAGACACAGAGGAGTCTCACAGAGGAACAAAGTTACAAGTAGATATTTAGATTAAAAAACAATGCACAAAACTGAAACACTGAAAACTGGTTAAATAACATTATATCATTATAGTTAGACTACTTTACGTCATTACAATGCTGGTTATACTTTTGTAGGCTGCAACCACAAATCTTCCAGTTCCCAGTATACTTCCCACCACACAAATGTGGATCTACACCTTGTTTTGTGTTTAAAAATAGTTTTGGCAAAAATCAATCAATGGACCCTTGAAGTAAACTTTATTAAATGTAAATGTATGAAAGCTATGTTCAATAATCTTCTCTCAAGGTCCACAAAGAAACTTAAAATGAAGTTGATGTCGATACCTCTGCTTTTCAATTTGCTTCTCTGCTGTGCAACACAGACATCAGGTAAGTGTCTCCGTTTTCTTAACTGACCAACCTTTTTCAAGTCCTGACATTATTTCATTTCAGTCACGGCCTCACTTTATTCAACTTTTCCCCAATAAGGTGTCAAGATCGAGTCCAGTCATGTTGTTAATGCTGAAGGATATTTAGAGACTAAGCCGGAGGAGACTGTGTCTCTGGTTTGCATGTACAAGGACGAGGCAGACGAGGAACTGGTCTGGCGGAGGAATGATGCTCTGGTCAGCCTAAGTGAAGAAAACAAGAAGGGTCTCAGCAGCGTTTGTATTACACCCGTCAGCTCTGAAGACAACGAGGTCACTTTCACCTGCCACCTGGGGAAGAACTCCACAGTTAGGGCCTCAGTCACGCTGAATGTCACATGTGAGTCACTCTAAACGGTACAAAAATAAATGTCAGTTTACCTGCTTTTATATTCTATATTTATGCAAATTGCGAACAAGTCCTCCTATTGCAAACTTTACACAAACACGATTAAAGTACTCTAATTTCTAAAAAAATATGTAGATATTCTTTTTTTATTTCATCTTATTGTCAGAACGTTTCAGTGTAAAATTGGCATCAAACGAACTTCAAAGGCTGCGTTTAGGGTAATAGGAACATGTCACCCAACTCACAACTGTGTTTTTAACAAGAGTAGGGGTCTGTGGTACAGACTAATAAAACATATCAGGTTTTTCCTACAGAGAAATAGAAATAGAAAATGGAACATATCACCTTATGTAATACACACGTCTTATCCAACATCTCAGACGTCCACAACAATTAAGACTCAAACCTTTGACTGGTTCCAGAAAGACACACATTTTCAAGTTAAAACCATTATCTAAACAGCTCAAAAACATATTAGCAATAAAATGTTCCATGTTACTTCCTGCTCAGATCCACCACCGTTGTCTGGATTAGAGTATATTACATTGGAAGAAGAGTCTGCTTTTGCACTGCAGTGTGATATCAGGGCCAATCCACCTGTCTCATCCGTGTCATGGAAAGCAAATGGAAGCGATGTGGATCTGTTAGCGGGTGGCTTCACAGTGGCCACTGGTGCCTTTACAAGCAGACTAACCGCCAACAGTGTGGAGAAAAGCTTGCATGAAGGCGTATATCGCTGCACAGCAGTTTCTCCCATGAATGGACCTTACAGCAAGCAGTTTCAGGTCACTGTGACAGGTCAGTTCGAACATTTTTTATTGAGTCTTAATAGCGCACAATATTATTTTACTGAATAATCATAATTGATTGGTTTATTCCATCTGCAGCAAAGACCATGAAGTTCCCACTGATGCCCATGATAGCAGGGCTGGTGGTGGTGTGCCTCACCACACTTCTTGCTATTGTTTCACGGTGGAAGAAAATCATAAAGGTGCGGCAACACGCAAAACACAAATAATGCAACTGCATGAATCACTAAAACGAAAGAACGTGCTAATCTGCTATACTCTATTTCTCTTGTGACAGTGCTGCAAGTGAGTTTTTACCCAAATAATTGGGCTCTACGTCACCACAGAAGAGAAACTATGAAGACTCCTCGTCTCTTTTGTATGGAAGACGCTGTGATTCCCCTGTTTCTGTTATTTTTATATTAAATTATATTTAACTTTTGACAAATCGGACGAATTGCAGTTTGCTGTCTACTGCGGTAGGTGTTTGTCATTGTTTGACTATTGATTAGAGCAAGAACTGCTGTTAAATGTGTAGTTAACATTAGCATCCCATGACTTTTGTCTGTTGAAAATATTAATATGATATCAATGAAGTTTTACATGTAATGCAGCCTGAGGTTATGATGGACAATCGAGTTTTACGATGCCTGTTTCCTCATCAAACCTAGAAGCAGAACTCTAACTCTCCTCTAAGGACCGACATTCTATTCTATTCTATTCTGTTCTGTTTAAACCACAGAATAAACAGGTGACCTATGTCTTAGAATTTTTTTTTAGGCTCTGAGAAAAAATCTTCCTTTCCAGTTCCCACATTTGCACTGAACTTTAACTCCTGAGTCAGCAATAAAATCAAGGCTTGTTAAAATCATGTTATACATTTACTCTTATTGAGACAAAAGAACACAGTCTGTCAGTGGCCTTCACAAGGGTCAAGGTCTAGATGTTCTTACCAATAAAGTGACACTTAACATGTTCGCATAAAACAGCGAGACACCAAATGAGTATGACAGCACATTCAACAAGAGCGCACACTTAATTTTGAAGATCCAAGCTTGAGTTAACGTATTTTATTTTGTCCTTTTCTGTGTCAGGTTTATCTGTATCTTTAGGCTAGAATGACACGTTATTTATTGGGAAATTTCCACAGTCAACTGTAGGACATTAGTGTTTTTATCCGATGCCGTTGCTCTGATCTGTAATAAATAGGCTAGGCTTGTTTTCAATATTCTTAGACTATGTCATTTTTTATATTTAATCTCTGTCCAAATTGAAACAGTAGGTGAACAAAGGCAAAATGTCCTGTATTTGAGAACATCGCATGCAGGTCGGTAGTGACATCTGCTGGTCACTTCAAAAGCCCTTTAATACCAAATGCTGTAGCCTAAAGAAACTAAATTACTATCCTATAAGGAAATGGGGGGGCTTTCAGTTTAGTAATGATAAATGACAGTTACCACAGAATAAACAGGTTAATGTTATTTTTAAAAGACTTTTCATGTGTTTGATGTGTCTTACAAATATAATAATGGAAGAAAGCCAAGGGAAAATGGAGAATTTGAAGAGAAACCTGCAGGAAAAGTCCAAGGACACTTACTGTTTTGGTGTTTAATAACTAAAATGATGAAGAAAGGGTGGCATCTGTGGAGATAAAGTTGCAAAGAAAGCCCAAGGATGCTAGAAAATATCGGAAATGATCTAAAAGGTTCAAGCTGCTTAATTACTGATGTCCAGAGCAGTCACAGATTATACTAACAGATACGAGATGTTCAAACCAAGACAAGGACAGATTAAGAAGTTTCATAAGAGTCATGGTTGATTTGTACCCATCTGACCCTGGTGAAGATATTTCTCCCATGAAAAAATAATGTCAGCTTGTGTTAGGTAAGAAACTGTAGCAGTCAGGTCAACAGGATATATGAAATTGTGAGATGAATTTCAGTCTATAACGCACATGAAAATGTTGGAAATGTAACAGCAAGGGTTTTAGGTGAGGTCTTAATTATGAAATATAAGACCCTATTCACGCAAAAATACGTAAATGGAGCCATATTAACGTCATCTTCATACGTATTTTATTTGGAGTTGGTGGTCCCTTTGTGTCCCTACCAATGTTGAGACTAAAACCTATCTCCTTGTTGTCTTGTATTGTGTTATAATCCCGGAATTTGGTAAATAAATGTAAAAAAAAAAAAAACGCAGGGAAATCACCTGCTTATTAAATAGCCCAACTCAGCGTACATTTAGGAGTTTGTGACAACGTGTCAGAAATGGAGAGAAGTATACCAATTAATTTATACTTTACTTATTCTCAGTTCATTTTTCCTGAACATTTGCATTTCGAGATCACGAACGTCTGTCCTCTACGTCGGGGGGGGGGGGAAGTCCTTACGTCACCGCGGCGGCGGGGCGTGCAGGGCGTGGAGTTGTGTTGTGTGCGGTCCACCGCCAAATTCAAACAGTGAAGGAAACAACAGCCCGGACGGAAGGTACTTTTCTCACAGCGGATAATTTAAGGTAATTTACCATGTTAGTACAATTACAGTTGATTAACTGGCGTCTTTTTGTCTTTTCTCTGATATTTAACACGGGTTTCGCTCAGTGTAAATGAAGGTATTTAACGTTATCTCGCCAACGTTCTTAACGCTAAAGTGCTAACACGTCTGCAAACAAAGCCTTTTAATATATCTGTGGCCTTTTATTGTTAGTTAATCCGTTAACACCTGTTGCTAGAGTTAGTGTAACATCATTTCTTCAGCAGTCATAAATCACTGTTAGTTCCCCCCTGGCTATATTTGAATGTGGTTAAAAAGACGAGGCTGCGAAGAAGACATCCTGATCAAACAATAGCCCCCGGACTTTCACTCACACAATTAACTGTTCCTCCATTCTACTGGATGATAAAGCACATTTTTGTCCGTTATTAGTTTTCAATCATCACTTTTGACATTGTTATTATATATATATTATTGTTAGTAATACATTTAAAACACATTTTGAATCCATTTTAATGCCAGTGCTGGAAAAGGGCTCCTGAGAGGTCGTCTTTATCCTCGTAATGAAAACAATTAAAGTAAGCTCAGTGTTTTTCTGTTGTATGGCCATGTTATTTAGCCTCCACGCCACCTCATGTGAAGTTTATAGTTATAGTTATGTTTTAATTAGCTGATTTGCTTTTTATTTCATTCATAGATTCAAAGTGGCTTCCGAGTTTTCAGGAGCGTGGTGATTGTTTTCAGTTTGCTTGTTTAAAATGAAAGTCCACAACATAAGAAACTCGGTAAATCTGTTGCAAATTGAAAATTGGGAATTTCTTTGTTGTTTATGCTTCATGAATTATTGAAATTGTCGGTCAATGATCACAATTGTTGCTGACAGGGTGCTCTAGGAGTCAAAGACACTGACAATAGATCACAAGAGGCATTGTCCAGCTGGTGGTCTTTGTGTCTTTGTGCAGGGCATAAAAAGCCAAAATACACTTAAAGCACCAAAAAAAAAATGTTTTAATTGTTTTAACACAAGCTTTGGTGCCCTGTCTTCCCTCCGTACTTTCAGTTCAGCATGGCATCATCAATGATGGATGGCGTTGGTAAAGCTGTGGTGGGAGTCTGGCGGGCACACACAGTCCTGGATGAGTCTGATGGAGCGGAAAGCTCCCCCGAAGCCCCTGATCGTTTCCGCAAGCTTCGCTCCTCGTCTTCTCTCAACAGTCTGCGAATGTCTTTGAGGAAGCGTCTCCCACTTCGCTCCGTCCAGACCAACTCCCTTCCTGAGAATCCAACCTGGGAAACTCAGCAGGAGCAACCAAAACCCAGCACAGTTCGCAAACTTACCCGCAGCGCACGAAACTCTATCACTGGAGTCTATCAGGTATGTGACTTGGTGTGAAACAGCCTGTAAATGAAGTTGTTTAATGCCATTTTTTGTGTTCAGCATCAGCAAAATGTATCTGCTAATATCTAAATTTGCCTGTAAAAGACCAAAAGCTACACATACGTCTTTTGTTAATTGAGTTTGTGGTATAGTTATGTGTTACTCAAGCAGCTAGTGTATTTTTTTGTTCCTTCTTCATCATTCCCCCATCCAGAGATTTCAGAGGACCAGAGAGTTTTCACGTGAGGATTGTTTGGTTGCAACCCCAGGGCGGACACGTGATGGGGAGGAACCTGTTGTCTCAACTTCTCGTACCCCAAAGCGTACACCTAACAGACCTGCAACACCCAGACGCACCCCGAGAGCAACAGCTACACCTGGACGGACGCCAGGATCTAGAGGAAGAAAGACCCCTGAGGCAAGCGTACGGGGGGTGAAAAGTAGAGGAGGCAGGAGGCAACTGGTCCGCATGGCTGCGTTACGGAGTCCGTTTGCATCCCCTAATACGCAGAACCAGAGGCTGTGAGTTAACATTTCAGACCTTCATCTATCATGATGTACTTCACTTAGTATTTTTTATGCAAGCTGGCAAGGCTGATAAATGGTACTTTTTTTTTCTTTTCGTAAGACTGACTGAAAATACAGTATGTCTAGAACTTAAATAAGAGATGATGAGCAGCAGTCCGAACACCATCAATGGACAGGACCCAAGCCTCACAGCATCCGGCAAGGGGACCTGAACAAAAACAACAGCATACACACTCCTCTTCTCTGCTTCTTATTTTCCTCTGCTTTCATGTTTTTTCCTTCTTTGCTATAACAGAAAATTTGACAGAGATCTGGAGTCGGTCTCCAGTGGACTGAGGAAACTCAAACATCTGTCCAAGGCCTTTGATGAGCTCATCAGCAGAGACGACAGGTAAGAGCCTCGTCCTATTCACTGAGATGTTATGATCACTGTTAATTTTTTTAATTAAGTTTAAATTTTGTGTGCATTTAATGGCTCTTTTTTATAGTAGTGAGGAATAAACAAAAGGCTGTTACTGTATGTGTAAATGTAAGCATGAGTGCACTGAGTGAAAAAAAGTGGTGTTTGAGCAGTCTGTTCATATTCATTCAAACATATTCTGCACAGAGAAGAGGCACATGACTGCCTTCCTCCTCCTCAAGCACCCACCCACCCAAAGAATCCCAGTCTGTGGTGCAGCTTGTGGGTCCTCAGACTTCCTCCCCCTCCCCCACATACATTCTTCCCGCCTCGGTTTAAAACTGGGTCTCTGTTTCTGGTATTCGATGAGGAGGGAGTCAAGGGGACACAGCAGGGAGAGAAAGTATGGGTGTGGGAATTGGAGCCAGATGAAATGACAAATATGCACTTGAGAGCACTGCAAGTGTTTTTGCATCATTTCCTGTGTTGACATTCAAATCGTTGTCTGAGCCCACCCTGAACCAGAATTAAATTCACTGTGCGCTGTCAGTGACCTGGTCTGTTGTCTGTGAGCGTTACACACAGACAGCTGCTGCACTCACTGTATGTAGAGCTCACTGCCTGGTAATTTACACACAAGTTTGTCTTCCATCTACAACAGGCGGTTCAACTACTCTCAAATGGAATAAGGGAAGAAGGTAAATTTGACATCTCAAAAACAATCCTATTAAAAACAGACAAAACTTTCAAACATGTCTTGAGCTGCTGTTGAATTTGTGACCTGAAAGTGCATGACCAAGCTGCCCTGTTGCCTGTTGTCTGTATGGTGATGCACGGACTAATGTGCGCATGTCATTATGAACTTTCTTGCAGCCACTGACCCGTTATGACCGGTGAATAACTCAAATTTTTCAGCGCTCTTTTCTGTCAGTGTCAAACTGTCTCTTCCATCTTTCTTAACCGTTCCTCGCATTACATATCAACTTACTCTCTGTTTACCTTTCCGTTCTTGCATCTTTACTCACATTTCCCAATCTGTCTTCAAGTGCCTTTGAAATTATGTTACCATATTCGGGTCATAATAGGTATATCAAACGCAGAGCAGTGAGCATTAGGGATGAACAATTAACAGAAATATTACTAGATCAGATCAAAAATCTGAATATGGCCATGGGCAGTTTTTTTTGATGAAGGTAAAACCTGTCACAACATACCTCAATGAACAATCGTCGTGTTACAGCGATGCCCTGGCCTACAAATCATATTCTCCTCATGTTAGGGAATATGCTTCTTTGGAAGAGACCTCAGCAAAAGTCACAGTAATCATTTTTAAATGCAAAAATTGCTTTTCTCACTAAAATTGTGACTCATATAGCAACTACAATATCTGTAAAACGTATTGCATTTTTATCATTTTGCATTAGTGTGATAATCTAGTGCCATATATAAGATCTTTTGTTAGCTGGGTTACCCAGAAGAGCAAGTGTGTCACTTTACTTTTAAGAAAATGTACTGTTGCACAATACAAATCAGTATTCCAGCAGTAACTACCCGCGAAACATCATTTGAGAGATTCAACGGTAGGACTGGCTCTTACAATCCCTGCAGTTTCAGCTCAACACTTACATTGAGTGGGGTTGTTATACTTGCCAATCAATGTCACTAACTCTTAATTGGAATAAATGCAGTCCTAAAATCCAGTCAGTGACACCTGCTGACACTGATCTTCAAAAACTCAAGCTCCCTCTTTTTGAAATTTTACACAGTGTGTGATAATAGTCATTCTTTCTCAGCAGACCCAGTACAAGGGAGCGTTCTGGAGGAGCAATGATGAGAAAGTTGGACCCCAGCGGTAAACTCAGCCGCTCAAACCTCACACGTCGAGCAACGAATCTCTCGAGCACACTGGGAGGTTGGGCACACACAGCTGTGAACACTATCCGTCAACCCAACTGAACTACGTGCATGTGTGTGTTTGTAAAACAGGACCTTTGTAGCCATGTTTCACATTTATCGTTACTGTGGTGTCACTGTTACTTGTACTTCTGGGCACCAGGAAACTGTTACGTGGCAACTTGTTCTCTTTTCTACCTGTGCTGTTTGTATTTAGCAGTGTCCAAGTACTATTTGTGTGTTTACACATCTCAGGTTAGCTAGTTGTGGATAAAATATCCTCCCAGTAGCTACCAAAGGGCTATCTTTATTGTGGTTATTTTGTACCCGTAGCTGCTACAACCAAATGTCTTAGTTACATTTAAAACAATACTAATACTGTAGTTTCTATTCTCACTTTGTGCATAGAAATGGTTTACTAGTTTTTAAATCTACTTAAAATGAAAAACTGCACAAGACCAAAATTGTATCTGCAGTACTAACACTAAGTTCATTGACAGAGGGAGATTCATTTCCTTTTACTTTATACATGTATGCAATAATGTTACTAACATATGTCATACACTCTCAAATATGATTTGAATATGCCAAATTGTATGTGTTAAACTGTATTTTCTATGAAAGGGGATGTTGTCATACAAGCAATATTCAAATGGGATCTAATTTTTATACATATATATTTTCTTGGAACAGACACAGGCTCCTTTAACGGCCTGCGATTATCCATGTGCTTATATTGTACACATTAATAATCTGATAATGTGATAAGGGAGATGCATTGGCTCATTAGCTGATGATGATTATAAAGCCATATCCAGTTTATTACTATAGTAACTGTCAAGCAAGCACCCTTAAATGAAAAAAGAAAAAAAAACACTTCTCCTTTCTGCCATTTCATTTATTGCTACCACCTTTCCTATGTTACAAGAATAAGGGAAAATGGTGTAACTGTGAAAACAAATATCTGTACAATAAAGTCTGTAATCATTCACAACATCTTGTCTGTTTTTTCTTACTGCAACATAAGATTATTTAGGCTGCTGGTATAAAATTTGTGAAAATGTGACAATGCTCTGAGTACAGTAGTTGATTTTTGTTTATAAAATCCCAGCTTTGTCTCAAATGATATGATAAAATAGTTGTTCTTGTATATAATATTCAGTGTAGATGTATACTTTATTACAACCAGAGCTTTTATCAGTGATCCGTGACACATTTATTGAAGTACAAATTATTTCTCAATGCTACATTTTTTTTTTTTTAATTATGTTACCAGACCATAAGCTTTTAGTTTTCCTCACTTTCCTGGGTTTTAATTAGAGCATCACTATAAGATGTCTGTCTATCCCCATTACATTCATGAATGTAATATCTCTGAAATGGTTTAACACTTTGTCTTAAAATTTATTCAACACAATAGATGTTTCTAAATGATCCTTTGCACACATCCAAACAGTGATGAAATGTATTATATCCTACAGCACAATTCTTTCGCAAATTATAATTACTACAAATAAAACACACGTACTGTAAGAAGATAAATACACAGAAAGTGTATTTTGCAACTTTAAAATTTAGTTAAGTTACATGAGGGCTTTGCTGTTGATATTTTTGGGATTTCTGCTTTAGGGACAACACTTCCCTCAAGCGGTGCTTTAGGGTTAAAACATGGTTAAAAACCCTTAAGAAAACCAAACGCGAATCACTCAGTTTGTCCCTTGTCGATACCCGTCCGGAGCGTCTCCGCCTCGCTGAAGACGCTCCTCCTCCGTCTCTCCGGCTTTGTACCCAGAGCTGAACCCACGCCGCGGCTACCTTCTCTAGGATACCGGGGCTGCTAAACATCGCAAAATGGCTCTCCACGTACCCAAAGCTCCGGGCTTTGCCCAGATGTTGAAGGATGGTGCCAAGGTGAGGTTAAATCACTGTGGTGGAACAGTTTGGTAGCTTTGAGTGTGTGATTTCTGATTAGCATGCTAGCTAGCTGCCGTTAGCGCCTTAGATGGCACGTTCATTCACAGTCATGTGGGAGAGTTCTAGAAGGCAGACAGGCCGCTCGGAGCTGCAGTACCCGGGCCTGATTTCATGGACAAAATGACGATTTCCTCCTCTTTCGACTACTTCTCGAAGCTCTTAAGCATTTAGCCGTAAGCTCATAGTGCTAACTCACTAAGACCAAAGTCACACCCAGTTAGCTTTTTGCTAACACTGCATCATTCACTGAGTTAACTGTCAGGACTGAGGTTTGATAGTCACATAAGCTGCTGATCAGAGATGCTTCCTGCTTTCGATTAAAAGTTGTATTTACTGCCTTTCAACTTTCACTGAGGACCAAAAATCAGTCTCTTATACTGGAAAAAAATGAGTGGACATTTATCGTTATAATTGTCGATATCAACATTGATATGAACATTTTTTTTATCAAGATAACATTTTTGGCCGTATCACCCTGGCCTAAGGCCATGTTTAGGAATAGATTCCTAATAAAAGACGACTGCTAATAAAATATTGAACCTACTTTCGGAAGAGGACAAAAAAGTGAGACAAGCTGCCAAATATAAACACCTTTTTTGTCATGGATGGTGGTGGTATTATTTTTTAGATTATTCTTTTAGCAACACTATAGCAAAAGGTGTACAGCTAAGATGGAGTATCTGCAGTCCTTAATGTTTATGTGACATATCTATATTTTATATACTGTATATATGCAGCTATACAGTTGTGTTTCTGATAGTGAAATTGTTTTACCTCGGTTGTTGCCCACTAATCCAAAATCATGCAGTTAAAAACCAGCTGATATGCTTTCCAAAATCCCCCAAACTATTTTTGCTTGCCATGGACACTCCAGTGTAACACATCTTCTCTTCATGTGCAGCACTATTCAGGACTTGAAGAAGCAGTGTTTCGCAATATCAGAGCCTGTAAAGAGCTGTCTCAGACCACACGCACCGCCTATGGGCCAAATGGTAAGCACTCCACTTTAACTCATTTTAAATGTAGTTTTTGTTTACCATAACCATTAACATCACCTAAACACCTAAGTGAATGCGAATCCATCATTTAACAGTAATGGATAATGGACTGTTACTGTTGCTTTCCAGGTATGAATAAAATGGTCATCAATCACTTGGAGAAACTGTTTGTCACCAATGATGCTGCAACCATTCTCAGAGAGCTTGAAGTGAGGAGACCTTACACTTTAAATTTAAGTAGGTTTTTAAGTCATGACACAGTGTAAATATTACTTTAAATGGTATTTGTTTTGTAGGTACAACATCCAGCAGCCAAAATGATTGTGATGGCATCCCACATGCAAGAACAGGAGGTGGGCGATGGTACAAACTTTGTCCTGGTGTTTGCTGGAGCTCTTCTGGAGCTGGCCGAAGAGCTGCTCAGGATGGGCCTGTCTGTGTCAGAGGTAATAACCTCTAATAAGAGGTGAAAGTCATTGTGTCATGAATTTGTGATGTGCAGATTGTGTAATGTAATCACTATATTTTGTGATTTTTATAAAGGAAAGAAAGCACTCACTAGAAAGACATTTTCATCAATCTCAGGCAGCTAAATATTGGCATCAAATATACAGATGATTGCATTTTGCTGATCTTATTTGATGCAAAAGTCCAAGAATACATCAGTATCTCACTGAAATTAGATGCTGTATTTGCTCAGTGCCCTCTTGTCCTCTTGTGCTGCAGGTGATTGAAGGCTATGAAAAAGCATGTAAGAAGGCTCTGGAGATCCTCCCAGACTGCGTATGTTCCTCAGCTAAGAACCTCCATGATATTAATGAGGCCACAGCTCTCATTCGTACGGCAGTCATGAGCAAACAGTACGGCAACGAGGAGTTCCTTGCCAACCTCATCGCTCAGGCCTGTGGTGAGTCAGCAGTTAAACTATTGAAATCCACTATTTATTATTTTTATTATAATGAACAACCTGAAATATTAATTTTGTTTGTCTGACTTTCTTTGCCTTTTTGGTTTGTGCTACAGTTTCCATCTTCCCTGAATCTGGCAATTTCAATGTTGATAATGTCAGAGTGTGCAAGATTTTGGTAAGTATTATTGTGTGTTGAATACATTGTGCCTGCGCGTGTGTTGATTTATTGCCACTAATTTAATGTCTCTGGTGTTTTCAGGGATGTGGGGTGACTGCATCCTCCATGCTGCACGGCATGGTTTTTAAAAAGGAAGCAGAGGGAGACATCACATCAGTTAAAGACGCCAAGATAGCAGTCTTCTCCTGCCCATTTGACTGCATGGTGACAGAGACCAAGGTAATGTAGTTAATGTATTTTTTTACTTTCTTCATTATCATCTTAAACTGTCTTAAAAAGGCTGCAAAGCTGCACAAACCTGTGTAACAAATGTAGGTGTTTTTAAAAGTGCGATGTCCTGTGAAGGTGCTGATGCTAAGTTTGTTTTGTTTTCCCTGAAGGGCACAGTGCTGATAAATAATGCACAGGAGCTCATGGACTTCAGCAAGGGAGAGGAGGATATGATGGAGGCTCAGGTGAAGGCTATCAAGGAGGCTGGAGCCAATGTGGTGGTAACTGGAGGGAAAGTAGCTGACATGGCACTGCACTATGCCAACAAGTACAAACTCATGGTGGTTAGGTAAGATGGATATGGTGATTTCTTTGTGTTGTCTTTCACATGTATCTTAAGCCACAATCATAAGGTTTGAGCCAAATCTTTGGCAGTAGAGAATAGCAATGAGAATCACATAAGATCACAATGCATTGTCCCCGATTACAATGGTATCACAATATAGTGATGCCGCGATACTTGATAGATTACAAGACAGTGATCTATGATTCATCACAATGTCTGTGTAACTGAAGAAGGAATAAATAGCCATAAAGGGCCAAAAAGGAGGAATTTTGTATTTATTTACTGTGTTGTCAGTTTCAGAGAATTTTAAACGATGTACAAAAGAGTGCATAGCATCTTATCTTAGTCATTGTTGAACACACACACTGACCACCCTTAGTGCAATGGGTTTTAATCATAATATCAATATTCGACAATAATGTATCACAAGGTGAAGTAATGCAATATATTCCTGTGTCAATGTTTTGGTCCACCTATAGTGTGTTACATAGAATAGAAATACTTTGACTAATGTATATACAACCGAAAGGATCCCCTTACGAGACTATTTTACAATATTGTTATCGTTGTTATGATTAGGTTTGATGACCAAATAAAGAAAATCTGTATTCTTAAGGACACATTATAAAATTGGTTTGGTCTTTAGGATGATGCACTTTAACACTGTTGGCTTTTCCTCCTTCAGGCTCAACTCCAAATGGGACCTCAGGAGATTATGCAAGACTGTGGGAGCTGTAGCTCTGCCCAGGATGGTGAGTGCCGATATGTGTGGTTCAGAGCTGCAGGAAAATACAATATAGACCATGTTATCATGTGTAAGAATTCTATTCTGTTGTCTTAGACGGCACCAACTCCTGAAGAGATGGGTCACTGTGACAGTGTGTATTTGACGGAGGTGGGAGACACCCAGGTGGTGGTCTTCAAACACGGTAAACCATTTAAAACCACTGCCTTCTCCAATTCTACAAGTCATTTTAAAGGTGAGCGTATGTAAAGCTCAAAACATATGTGGTGTGCATTGTTGAAACAGAGAAAGAGGACGGAGCCATTTCAACAGTGGTGATCAGAGGCTCTACTGACAACCTGATGGATGACATCGAGAGGGCTGTAGATGATGGAGTCAACACCTTCAAGGTTCTGGTCAGAGTAAGTGAAAACATTATCAATCGGTCTTTTGCACTGCTGAAAGAAAAAAAAATCTTCTCATACTTGTGTCAATGAGTATTCAGTGTCTAGTTGTTTTAATCTTTAATTCCTCTTCTTCAGGACAAGCGACTGGTGCCTGGTGCAGGAGCCACTGAGATCGAGCTGGCAAAACAGATCACATCGTATGGAGAGGTATGTTGATTTCAGTGCACGAGCTGAAGTCGACCTAGTTCCGATTAATTCATCTCATGGTTTTGATTTTTATTTTTCCTGCATTGTCATCTGCTGAAGTGAATGTATTCTCTCTTCCTTCTCTGTAGTCCTGTCCAGGTTTGGAACAGTATGCCATTAAAAAGTTTGCTGAAGCCTTCGAGGCGTTGCCACGTGCTCTGGCTGAGAACTCCGGTGTGAAAGCGAGCGAGCTGATCTCTAAACTGTACTCTGCACATCACGAGGGACACAAAAACATGGGCTTTGACATTGAGGTATGTATGAGTCAACGCGTGGCACATTTTCTGTGTGTTGCTTCAGAGATCTGCATGTTTCTGTGTTTGAATCTGGTGACTGATGGCCTGGTTATGTTGTTGTCTTCAGGGAGATAGCACCTCGGTGAAGGACATGCTTGAAGCCAGCATTATGGACCCATACCTGGTCAAATACTGGGGCATCAAACTGGCCACAAACTCTGCCATCACAGTGCTGAGAGTTGATCAGGTCTGTACCCAAACACACAATACTGACGCACATGACTCCATAAATAATCACGTCAGCCACAAAGTAGAAAATATCATTTACAAGCTCAAATGTAGGCACATTTATAGGCAACGGTCAAGAAGCAGACAATGACACAGGTCTATACTTCCTGTTGTTTATATAGACATTGAGCTGAGGACTCAATGCCCATATAATAGACATACATTTGTTACTTAATTCCTTAAATGCTAAGCTTTTTAAAGTACAGTATTAATACTACATTTTATCCAAAGCTGTATGCAACATTTCCACATTAAAATACATAAAAATGACCAGGCCTATGTTATATGTTATGTTTTGTTTTGTGTATTTGCATTGTATCAAAAGTTTCCAACAATGTTCAACTTCAGCAGAATCTGTCAGATATGACACCACCGCTCCTCAGTGGTGTCACGTCACCTCTACTAATGTTAGCATTAAACATTGTTTGTGGCTGTTTCATTAGAATAAAATGATAAAACGTGGATATACGTCACTAAATGAAATGTGAAGAAAAATTGAATACATGACCTCATCTGTAAGCATTACAGATGGTAGTGAAAACGACTTCCCACTTAATCCCACATTACTTCACATCAGTATCTATTACTTCATCGTTTATTATTGTTTTGACTGAGAAAGCCACATACTGTGCGTTTAAATGTATGGGTTATTGCGGGGCTTGTGTGAGCAAATGGCCTCGAGGTAGTTAACGTTAGCTTGTGTGTATACTGTATGTGCGATCCAGATCATCATGGCTAAAGCTGCGGGGGGACCCAAAGCTCCCAAGCAGAGAGGCCACTGGGACAAAGACGGCTGGGACGAAGAGCCTGATAATTTTGAAACTCATCATTAGAGGGCGCACACACAGACCCTCTGTCTGTCAGTAGGTTCTTGAATGCGTGTGTGGTTTAGATTTTTTTTTTTTTTTTTAAACTGCACCGATGTTCTTACTCGTTCACAAAACACTGAAGTTTGGATTTGTTCTTTTGCCTGTCACTACTAACACTGGTGTGATACAGAGCTCAACATGGAGACAAAGTGTTAAAACGGACAGATCCAGGAGAGTGACGCTATTCAAAAAACCTCACGGGTGTTTTTAATAAGAAGTGTGCCACTCACAACTGACCAAATCACTGTATAAGTCTGAACTTGCACAAACCTGATATGGTGTGGTAGCATGCTGCATGCATTCATGAACCCTTTCTCCTTACAGGTGACATCAGGCAAGTACTGAATATTGCATGTAAAAATATTAAAGTAACCGAGCTTTTAAAGGGAACATGAATCAGCTGAAATGCAGGGCTCTGGAGGCTGAAGTAGCTTT
>JAPQRN010000010.1:14821122-14843267 GCA_037367275.1 Coranthus polyacanthus
TAAATTCATTTAAATGAGGATTTTTCTTACACTCAAAATTTAGATGGCCTTTTGATATTTCCAGGGGCCATAATGTATTTTTTTTTCCCTCATCATTATGCTTATTGTGTTAAACGCAATCACACAGATTGCATCTCTGCCACATTTCCCGTAGAAGATATGGGTCCATGTGTGTTCATGAATAATTAATTGCCATAAATGCCATCTGGTATCTGCTGTAAAGAAGGTGAAAAGTAGTCTATTATTAAGCCACATTGTTTTTAAATGAGGTATTTTGGCCCACTTCTTTTTATTCTGTTCGTCAGCCGTGCCTGAAGCATTCAACATGTATGTTTGAAAAGAAGATAAAGGTCTGACCTGAAAGGAACAGCAGCGTAGTTTTTACTAGTGACCACTGAGGCGTTTTTGCATTATTGAATTTCTTACACTAACTGCTGTCTAACGGCTTTGTTCTAGTCTCTGAGTGGATAATCCTCGGAGGCCACAGCCTAATGCATGGATCTTAGTGCTCGTTTCCAGACAGAAAAGGCTTACTGTTTGTCTGTGCTTCTCTCAGATCATCATGGCCAAACCAGCAGGGGGACCCAAACCTCCCCAGGGCAAGAAGGACTTTGACGAGGATGACTGAACTTGATGCTGTCCAGCTGATGCTCCTCTAACCCTGAACGCGCCCTCTTCGATTCACAAACCCCTTTTCTACTTGTTTATTTAAAGCTCAACAGTTTGGTTTATTTTGTAGAAACAACTACACGTTGGTTGACAAAGTAATATGTCAGAGTAAAATGTATCGATGGCACTGTTTGCTTTTTATGTTCTTCAGTCCCAAATAAAAGGCACTTGAGCTGTCACATCTTTGTATTTTGTTTGTTTATACAGTTTAAAGCTGCAGGGACAAAGCACGTTAATAGACAGTTCCAGTTCTGTAACGCCATATTCAGCTTTGTGTGAGCCACTTGATTGATTTTTACCATCAGGACTCATTTCTGTGCAGTTGCATTGTCCACCTCCAGCATCAGTCAGCACCATGCTGCACTCTTTGCCTGTCATGGCGTGTGTACGTTTACCTTTCACATTTCCTTCTGGGTTTTGCTCTTTAAAGCAGCAGAAATTATGCATGCACGGATGTATTTTTAGAACGTGAAGCGCAGAACTGGAGCTGTCTTTCGAAGACGTCGCACGATTAGATTTGTACTTTCGTCTACGCAGTATTTCATGAATCACGATGATGGAAAAACCATGAAAGATAACGATTTACAAAAAAGATTTTAAAATTGCAGAATTGATTACAGCTGCGCTAATGACAGAGAGCAGCAGGGGGAGCTGCACACCATCAGGTTGCAGTCTCATTGGAAGGCAAAGATGTGGGCGGATTTGCGCTGACGTTGCCTATACCCGGGATTAACTTGTTTTTTGTCGCCATATCTATCACAATTCGCGCCAGATCCGATGTCGTTTATTGCTACGATATCTTTTTTTTTTTTTAAGTTGGCGTTCGTCGTCTTTAATTCCTTTTGAATTCTTCTACTTCTTCTACGGTGCGTGAGGTCGGACAGGCTGCCTCGGAGGGACAATGTGAGTTGTACGGATGAGGATGAGGTTACAGTGCTGATGTCCTGTCACACAGATGGGGGCAGACGGCAGTAAAAACAGGAAGGTGAGTTCAGAGAAATTCCTGGTTGCTAAGGTGTGACGCACGAAGGGAGGAGGGGGTTCCCGGTTTCCATGGCGATTTGGTGCCCGAAATCAGCCGGCAGTGACGACGGTGCCAATCATCATTTTGGGACCGGTCAACAGTAGTAAACTAATCAGGATGGGTTTATTTTTTTTCTCAATATATTGCAGTTGATGGTACTACTAGAATGTCTTCTCACAGTGCGTTGATGTTATTACTTTAAAGGCTGGTATTGAAGTTTTTTTTTTTCTGGTTCTGTTGGGGCAAAATAACATCTTGTGACAATCAAGCAGTGTCCGCATCAAATCCCAGCCTGCTGTCAGTTGCCAGGCGGATGTTATAGCCGCAGTTATTTCTGCTGAGTGACATACATGTGTCCCCGAATTAGAGTCAGATGATAATAACATCTTGCATGGTTGATTACACGCATCTTGCACCACAGAGCATCAGATCTGCTGTGCAGCCCAGCAGGGACAGGAGAGGTGGGGGGGGGGTCTGTGTGACCCAGTGACTGTAGCCTGAATGGAGACCCTTGTTTTTCTGCTGTTAAATGTCCTTTTGCATATGAATAATTTGATCAGGGAGTTGACACGTCTCTCGGCACTACAGCTGCTTTCTCTGTCAGATTTAAAACGACTGATTTAAACAACACCACAATACACATCCTGGCATTAGTTTATATAGCAGGTGTTCTGCAGCAGATGCGACCCAGACCTTCAAACAACAACAGGCACTTTAGGAAACGCATACAATTATAAATGATTCACTGAAGAGATAAGAGATTCCCCTGCATTTGCCTCTATATAGATCATGTAGTCACTGCATATTGAATAATGGACCCAGGCGATTCTGATAAATACAGGAAACCAGTAATTAAAGTAGAAATAGACAGACATGGGGATAAATTGGTGCTTTAAAAAAGTGCGTATCTTATACATTTCCACTGGAGGAGATGGCTGCGTGCGCCACAGCAGCTCCTCACTGTGTGATTATGAAGCAATACTTAGGCAACTTCTCGGGTTTAAATAGTAATAAAATACTTCTTTTGTTCTACTTGACTTATATCACCACTGTTGGCTCATAGTTTTCTGGGCCATGAACTTCCAAAAGGTCAAATAAAACACGAAGGTTGCTTTTAGCACAGCACGCCTGCCTCAGTAAGTGCTGGCATTTGTACTTGTGTAAAACCTGTCCCAAAAGTGTCTCCAATAAAAGCAGGGTTTGTACGCAGTCCTCAGACTATCAGTGTTTTCCAGGTGTCTGCCTAAACGTGAACAGGTTTGCAACTAGTGATTATTTTCGTTGTTTAACCTTTTGATTGTTTTCTCGATTAACTGACTGGTTGTATGTTTCTATAAAAAGGTGAAAAGGTGTTTCCCAAAGCCCAAGATGATGTCAAATGTTGTGTTCGATTCACAGCCCAAATATATTACATTTACTGCCATAGAATACTAAAGAAACCTCAAAATATTTAATAATTAATTATTTAAGAAGCTAGAAATAGGGAGTTTTTACTTTTTTCTTAAAAAATTACACAAACAATTATCAAAATAATAATCAATTAATCGACTAATTGTTGCAGCTTTAGATGTACCGTGTTTTCTGATGATTCAGAGTAATAACGCTGAGGTGTAAGCATTTTTTACACCACAACCACTCCTTGACGGTGTCTCTCCTGCAGAGGCCTGACGAAGGGCAGGAGGATGAGCACTTCTCATCTGGATGGCGTGGCTTCCTCTCCAGCGTGGGTCTGTCTCTCCCTGCAGGCCTCTGTCGCCTGGCCCCACCTGCCCTGCGTCTGGGGCAGCGTCGAATGCTCCAAGGCAAGGCCCCCGACATCCCAGAGCACGTCCTGAGGTTGGCAGGGGTCGGCCCAGACAAGCTGAGAGCAGAGTGGAGCCTCCCAGGGTTCATTTCCATGTTCCTGCCCGAATTCCCCCACAGAACTGTGCCTGGACACGAACACTTTCAGGTAGAAGAACACGGAAAACGGTCAACTGATCTCTCTCTGATCTGTCTTGAACATTCTTTTTCTCTGTGTCTAAATCAGGTTTTGGGATACATCGCCAAAGGTTCATTTGGGCCCATTCTTAAAGTGAAGGACAAAACCAAACAGAAAACGTACGCTGTTAAAGTGAGTCATTTGTTAAGTTACTTCTGCAACCAAACCAGTGGATAAAGTTTGATTTTACTGTGACAATGTGACAAAGAATATGATAGTCTTGAAATTGATAGAGTCTCCTTTAACTAGTCAAAACCACCCTGAAAGAATTAATTTCACACAAACAAATCATGACATAACACTGCTGTTATTTAATGTATATTTTTTGTCAGGCTCGTCGCAGCCCAGTGTAGTTAAATTCATCTCAGTATCTTTGTTGTTCAACAGGTTATACCCAAGTCAGAGATTCTGAGACTTGGCGTGCTGGAGCAGTCGAAAGAAGAAGTTATAGTCCAGGTTGGTAACTGAGAGCAGGTTCCCAAGAGGCTATAAAATCCTCAAAATTCATAGGTTCCAAAATAAATCAAAGCCTTTGCCTACAGCGTCAGATTCGCCACCCATTTGTCCATGACCTCGAGGACTGCTGGCAGACACAGCGCCACCTCTACATTAGTGAGTCAGCCAGAGACTAGTGACCCAATCCAACCCGATTCCACTCTCCAAAAACCCTCACTCCACCTTTTCTCACCTTCAACACCGGTAGCACTGGTAGCACCACAAACCCCCAACCCGACACCTATATCAAATAAAAGTGAATGAGTGAAGAACATAAAGTGCTGGGTCCTTTGCCTGAACATTGACAAGATTTCCAAACTTTTCCAAATTCCCCCAACCTTGCAGCCCCGCCCCAGTCTACCACCGCCTGTGCATCCTGTAGCTGCTTTTCCCTCTCCTCCCCTTCTCCAGAGCTTTTACCCTTTTTTTTCCAAATCAGCCACTGACTCAGAAAGTGTGACCCAGTTTGTTTGCTTCCCCACCCCCTGTGAAAAGAGAACATGTTAGCCCGGAGTCCAGATGTTGAACGCTGCAGCAGCTTAACAAGACTACATGTGTCAAATTCAAAAGAGAGGGAGATGCTGCTCGTCTAAACAGTGAATCATCCATGATTCACATCTTTGAAGCCATAAATATAGATATCGAGCAAACACATAAAGACTCTGTTCACACACGTGCACTTCTGCGCACACAGCTACAATCACGTTGTACAAAAGATCTTTTCCACTGTACTCACTTCTAGATGACACTTCCCTTTCCTGGTTTCCAGTACCACATCCCACAGAACCTTCACAACCCCTCACATTACATGGCTGAAGCATGTTTTAATGTTATTTCTCGTCCCACAGTGTGCGACTACTGCAGCACTGGAGACCTCTACACATACTGGCAGTTGAACGGCCAGTTTTCAGAGGATACCGTACGAGTGTTTGCGGCAGAGTTGGGATGTGCTCTAGGTCAGTACGCTACGAGGATATAAAGAGGAAGTTTAAACCTGATAAAAATCTGCAAAATGCCTTTACTGGGTCAGAGTTAGCTGGCAGTGGTTAATTGTGAAAAAGATGTTAATTATAAGAAGAGTGTAATTAAAATGAGATGAGCTCTCAAGAGTTTTTCCACAGCAGCAACGCAGTGCCACAACTGTGCCACAATTCCTATCAGCACCAGCAGGAAGAGAAAATTATACATTTATAGAAATTAAGCTCTCTTGTTTTGTTGTCGCTATTTTTATTTGCACTTTTTTAGGTTTCCTGCACGACTTTGGGATCATCCACAGAGATGTGAAGGTAAGAGAGGGAGGAAATGATCGCCATGAATTATAATTTCTGGTAAAAAGGAGTTTAACTGGTTAATTTTAACATTATATGAGATTGGAACCATGTGAGATCAGAAAGAACTAATATAAGATATAACAGCTTTAAAGGATGAGCACTGTAATTTCTAAATACTAAACTGTGATATTATGTAAGTGATATTTTTGAATTCTACCTGAGAATAGATCCATTCATCTTAGCTTTTACACTAAATTTCTGTCATTATTGTATGCAGTCTTTTTCCCATAGCTATTTTTTTTTTATTTTAGTAGTAAAAAGAATGGCTGTTAAAGGGTGCAGAATACATTTTGTTTTTTCTTTCACACCACTAAAATATCTGTTTTGTATGCTGGTAAATGTATTGTACATTGCCGTCTCATTTAGCCTTTCTCTACTTTTGTAGATGGAGAATATCCTGTTGACGGACAACGGTGAGTAAAAGCTTGTCCCCCAGCAGAGAGCAGCACAGCTCTGTCATCCAGAACCTTCCAGAGAACGTCCTGAGCGTGCACAGCTGCCTGTCAATACACATTCATGCAAACAGTACATCTGTTGGCACGAGAGGGAACAGCCTTTGCATCCAATTACATTTTCTAAAGAGATCAGATTGTGATGGAGACATTCAATAATTTATCGATCCAAGTATAAATAATCTATGCACAAGCTGTAACTACATATTGTCTGAATGGGGGGAAAAATCACGTGCTCATAATGATGTAGAAAAATGGTCTGTTCTAGGACACCTCCGCTTAGCTGACTTTGGTTTGTCCCGTCGCCTGGAGCGAGGAGGAAGAGCCTTCACCATTTGTGGAACCATCCAATATATGGGTGAGAAATATTCTTCATCCACCGTCAGGGCTCTGCAGAGAAGTGACTTTTTAAGCATTTTTATTCTGATATATTATAAAGTAAGGATATGAATGTACTAATACACAGTGAATCCAGTGCTGTAAACAGGCTCTGTCTCCTCTGCAGCTCCAGAGGTGCTGAGTGGTGGACCCTATAACCATGCAGCTGATTGGTGGTCTTTGGGAATTCTGCTTTTCTCATTGGTTACTGGGAAGGTGAGATCCTGTAGTGGGCAGTGTAGTGGCCGTCATGTGTAACTGAACGTGTTTGAATCCGCCCAATGGGCTTGTGTGGCATGATGCACACATCACGGTTACTTTCAGTGACATAACTAAGCATCAAACTAGCTGAAGCTGAGGCCGATGGTGCTTTCTTTCTGACATAGTTTTATGTATATGTTATATATGGGTATGCGTACGTTCTGGCAAAACCTGATTTCATATTTAAATGAAATAAAATGTATTATTTGTTGTCTCTTACGGTTCCACCTCTTCTTAGTTCCCTGTGCCTCCAGAACCAGACCACTGCAGTATGCTACGAAAAGTGAGGAGTTTTCCCTATGAAATGCCTCTCAGCTTCAGCCCCCCTCTGGCCTTGCTAATCACTGAGGTACTTGTTAAAAGTAAAATCATGTAACCATTAAACATCAGCTTGTTCGATGCCATATCATGACCCACGCACATCTCTCTGCCCAGTTGCTCTGCAAGACTCCCACTCGCAGACTGAGGACTCTCGATCGATTTAAACGTCAAACCTTCTTCCACGGAATAACATTTGACCTCACTCTGCTGCAGCGCCAGCCAGTGCAGGTAACTAATGGACTTCTAATGATCTAATGATGCCTGTAGAGCAGGAGTGGGCAGTGTTTTCAGATGGTCACACTGACTTAAATAAAGTAAGCAAAACATTGGACAATTGAAATGAAACAGGAAACTCACACTGCTGAATTATGAAATTTGGTAGACATCACATACAGCTTTACAATATGCTATTTTCAGCTCTGAAGGCCCAGACTCTTGTTTCAAAATACAAGAATTTGAAATTGATTGCTGTGATGTGCTCTTGGCATATCAACATACAGCCATCGAGCCGACACTTGTGACGAAACATAACGCTGCCTTTTTATGAATTTATTTGGGGTTTTTTTTGTTTGCCATTGAGGACATTGAGATGGTCCGTAACAGTAGATGAAAATGTGTTTATTTTGTGAACACACCAAAGGTGATACTGGAGCTGAGGGAGAGACCTGACCGAGCCGCCAAAGCTCGACGAGGCCTCACGTTGTCTCTGCAGCCCCTCAAGGGCTTCGACTACGACTCGCTGCTCAGCCCTCCTGCCACGCCGGACACACAACTGGATATCTGCACACCAACTCACACAGCTGTACCCCTGCCTGGCCCGGCACTCCCACTGCAGCCTTCTCAGGAAAAAGGTCCACGCAGAGAAGTGTTTGTGTGAAGGACTTTGAGTTTACTGTATGGTTACTAATGCACTAAAAGTAATGGCCTACATGTATGTTTCTGCACACTTATTCACCCTTACACAGAGCTGTGGCGCGCCTTGTATGATGTCTGATAAAAGCCAAAACATCTGATGATAATTTAATTGGATCTGTAGTTTAGAAGGTAATGAGTTATCTGAGTGTTAAACTCAACACCGCCCCACCTTTAATGCTTTTTTGTAATATGCTGAGCAAAATCTTTTTGTTTGCCTTCCTACATTGAGCACTTTTTCACATCCTCTCAAACCTATTTGCTCACAGTTGTGCAAGAAACATTGCACCCTCGTCCACCTACTTTCTGTTTTCCAGTGATTGGTCATGGATGTCCTTTCATACAAAATGTACACTATCAGGTAGCTGAAGACATTGCAGGGTTTTTTTTAGCCACAAGAATTTCTTTGTGTTTGTGTATAAATGTAACCACAGCCCGTCAATAGACTGAAAAGATTTCTGAGTTTCTGCCTTTGTTCTCATTTTTCATTAATTATGAAACACTTGTAGCTAAAGTGGCAGGAAGGAACTCCTCGCCTTAGTTTCCTATGTCATGGTCTTTACTCTAAAACCTGTTGCTGTTCCTTTATTCATGCAGTCTTTCCCAAACATGACCTTTGCTGCCTAAATTGTGTAGCAGCAGAAACCTTTTATCTGACCTTCCGTGTATAAAAATCATGCAAGCATAGCAACATCAGATTCTGATTTTTTTCGCCTTCAGTGTCTGCTTCAGTTTTTATCATTTATAAAATGCGACTCAGAGGAGCACTCACTGGTTTTCTAAACCTGGCCTTGTTTTTTATTTCAACATGGCACTCTGCTGTACAGATCTGAGCTGTGGCTGTAAAGATTGACTAAAACTGTTTGTTTACTTCAATCTAACATTTTGATAGATCCAGGGCTTTTTGTATTTTCCAAGCCAGTAATCACACCTTCATGCACTTAACCTAACCATTAGATTATTTTATGATTTTCTAAAGTATGCCCTGATTTGTACCCAGAATGCCTCACATGTGAGATCCTGAGCTTGCTTTATTTATCACAAAAATGCTTATTTATAAATTCCTATTTATAACATGTATATGAATATTTTGAATTCGATGTTACATGTTATGTTACCATGTATTTTTGTAATTACCTGTAGCACAGATGAATTATTAAACCTACTTTAAAGCTTTGTGTTGCTTTATGTGTGTGTGACTCGACGAGAGCTGAGAGAGAGTGAGGAGTTTTCAACAACAAAAAAAATCAGTGTTGCTTAACTTCAGCTATCAGCTGTTCAGAACAGCACAGCCATTGCTCAGAAAGAACATTTTGTACTGTAGGCCCATTCAGCAAAGTATCTGAGTACATTTAGTACTTCACTTACAATTTTTAGGCTCTCATATTACATTTTGTGCTACTTTACAGGCTTCTTCTACATTTTACTTAGCACAACGTTATTACATTTATCTACTTTGCAAATGCCTTTTTACATTCCTGTAATGAGCACGTAAAATATTATCTACTGTAGTGTTTTATAATGATGGTGCTGTATGAAACAGTAACACAAAACAGTAGTAGTAACATAAAAATTATCTATGTATTTTCAGTTTGTCACAAATGCAATATGACGCTACAGCATAGGCTACAACATATTTTTTAACACTGGCAGGGTCCATTTTCCTGCCCTAAAGTCTTTTATTTGTAACATTATGGTATTCCTACTTATACTTGATTAGAATATGAATTTATCCTTCCCCACTGACCGAATCTTTTACAAAATATGACTCAGAGAGCCTTCATTGAAAAAAACACCAACCTGTGGCCTGAGTGCGTTTTATCAACACATATTTTGTGTTGCTGTTTAATTTGACACATGCAGCTGTATTATTATCACCTGGAAGAGAGAACAAAAGCTGCAGATTAAATACTTAATAATCATAGTAGGCTGAGGTATTCACTGTTTGCATATTCGAACCATACAATTACTGTGTCTTCTAAATAAAAAAAAAACACATATACACAGTTCATTCGACCACATGGTTATTTATATAGACGTACAGTGTGACAAGAAACAAAGACATTAAGGGAAAACGTTCAAAGCTTTCTACTACTATTATCCCAAAGATGCACAATCATGGTGCTGTCACGATGCTGCTCTGCACATGCGCGTTGTCTCACATGACGCGGCGGCGAGGCTCCTCCCACGGCTCGCGGGGTTTTGTAAAGGGTCACGTTGCGCTGCAGCAGGGAAACAGGAGACCGCTCCGCATCCTCCGCACACAGCTCACCTGCCCTGTCCGCACTCTCACAGACACTCATCATCAGGTAAGAGTCAAAGCCGACCTATGTAGACTCTTTATCTGTTAGCGTTCACGGCAGCAGCGAAGATGATTATGACAGGAATGTGATGCTGCTCCTCCTCCACATCATCCGCAGCTAACTGATCTTCTTAGCTAGGTAGCCATAAATTAAACTGACATCAGTAGAAGTGGCTGCTCGGCCACCGTCTCCTTTGACAAACGCCGGTTAAATAACCTTACTTCAAAAAAATCATCGTCTTAAAATGTGTTTAAAGCGGCCTACATCGCTCCGTCATCGAAATGCGCGACAGGGAGGGCGCAGCAATTGTGACCTTCAAGGATGAAAGTGGCGAAGAAGAACCTGTTGCGTCTTTCGATTGATTATCAGATAAATGGCTCGTTTCTTTCGTTCGGTTTGTTTTATTTGTGAGTAAATTTAGCGTGCCAGCACAGTTAGTTGATGAGGAAGGGGGTGGGTGGGTGGGGGGGATGGAGATTAAACATTTACACACACAAGTTGCATAATAGGATTTGATATTTTATACCTTATTATTTCGTGTCTTTTATATCCTCACCACAGACACCCACCCCAGCACGCTGAAGAAATTAAATGCTGAGGCTGACACACACACACACACACACACACACACACACACACACACACACACACACACACACACATCATTATTCAATTTTATGGCTCAGTGAAATCTGCATGATATCTCTTAGAAATCTGTGTCTTCGAACAAACACAACATACACAGGAAACACACCCACAGGAGAGAGGGAAAAAAAAAATGGATAAACAAGGCGTTTAGCTCAGCAGAAAGAGGGATAGAGGCAGAAGGGGGAGGGATGGACAGGAGACAGCTAGTCAGATTAGCTAGCTGGAGCATACCTCATAGGCTATGTAGCGATGGCAAGGCAGCTGGTTGGCCTGTGGACAGCTGTGGATTGCGTGGGCACCTCGTGGCCCTCAGAGTCGGGACTGAGTCTGACAGTGACCCCTGGATGATGCTCATGTCTCACCTCTCTCCTCTGTATCAAGCTGTGCTGTTGCTTTGTAGGGCAAGTGGAGGCAGGGCCACAGTCCTGCACATGTACACCGACCCGCAGCCGCAAGGCACAAACACTGACTAAGGTCACTAAGAGATGAGGATTCAAATGCAGTCGCCTGCAGTGCTGTTCAAAGAGCCTTCAAGCTAACAGACACAGATACAGTTCAAGCTCAACCACTGCTGGGTACACCATTTCTGCAAACATGACATTATTTACGTGCAAATTCTAGTAAGTGGTTCGTTAAAGCTTCTAAATATTTCCTCCAAACGCCGATGTTAAATATAAATGTACAGCAGCTGATTTTCAGAGCAGTTTGTTTTGTTGTGATAATGAAAATGTACTACATGGTTAGGTTAGTCACTACACCCTCTCTTGTGGAGTGAATCACACTCTCGTTGCTTTATTATGTGATTGGACTAGTTTAAATAAGCAGCCTCACGGTTGGACACCGGAAAGTTTAAATGTTGAGGAGGGCACAGCACTCACTGCAGAGGAATTCAGCCTAGAAATAACGCCTGCGTGATATGAGAAAAATCTGTGATGTGTGATGACACTCCTCAATATTGCAATGACGATGTGAATTGCGATAAAAAAAACAAAACAAAATCAAACCAACCTCACAGTTGTCTCCAAAGTGACACCATTTAATCTGAGGGTGGATGGGGCTTCGTCTGACCGGCCAAATGCTGTGAATGCATTCATGTATCCAGGGCTTCATGTAATAGGTCAAACGTCCACAGGTGGTGTGTGCTAATAAAGTGATTTTTCTTCATTCTTCATTCGTTGCATTGTTTGAACGCATTTGTTTGAAATGCGTTTATTATGCATGTTCATATCGGGATGACAATGAAAACAATGAAAACACGATTTTTCAGTCAGCTCTCTTAAGAATCTAACAAAATGAATATCTGCGTCTGCTTTGAATCGGAAAGCCTTCGTGGAATTTTCAGCGAAGAATGCATACGTATCCTGGCTTTGATTTTCAACGTAACTTTTTCGTTTGTCATTTAAACTTTCAACAAGACAAACTAGTCTAAATGAAGTTTCAAACTTCACATGAAGGCCCAACGTTTTCTCTTTCACCCTCACAGGAATGGCTACAGAGGTATGGATACCTTTCCCGCCCAGAACCGGGAATGTCTGTCCTGCGCTCGGCCCAAACCTTGCACTCCGCCATTGCTGCCATGCAGCGTGTTTATGGTCTCAATGTCACAGGGACACTGGATGAGAAAACCAAGGAGTGAGTATAAACATGTGCTGTGAACGTGCTTACACAAATACAGGCTGAAGTGCGTATGAACTGACATGAGCGCGAAAGCTCCCCTTAATCATTTAAAATGCAAAAAGGAGTTGTTATCAATATTTCAATGAGCCGGTTGAAGGACAGAACAGTTAATTTCACTACCCGTCATGACAGAATTAGAGATGTTAATTCCACTTCCCATCATCCCACCTTAAACAAAATCAGGTGAAGGTTTTAACACTTGTCCTTCTTCTCATTTTGCATGATGATGCAGTGATATCACGCTGAGGTGAGAATTATGTTTTGCCTATGTGTTGTGTTGTGTGTACATGTGATATTCTGATGTGGTGTGACTAAGAACTCTTGAATTCCTCTCAGCCCTCAGTCCATATGTAATATAATAGTCGCTGCAGTTTGTAGTAGTTTAGTCATAGTTTGCACAACAATCTTTCATTCTGCTGCAGTAATACTTTGGCACCTGCCAGGCACCTGCTGAGTTCACTTCAGTGCTTATTGTTGTGTTGTGATGCTGTTTTCCTCTCAGCTTGAGGTAGGAAACTTTAGTCAACCTTCTCTTCTCTCTCTTTTTTTTTTCTTTTTTCTTCTCTTTTCTTCTCTTCTCTCTAATTGTTAAAGTTGGATGCAAAAGCCACGGTGCGGAGTTCCGGACAAAATTAAAAATTCTTCGAGGTCACGGAAGCGGAGATATGCACTGACGGGACAGAAGTGGCAGCGTACACACATCACCTACAGGTGACAGACTGGAGGCGGTTGTCATAGCGACCATTGAGTTTGGCAGTACTTAATGTAAATTTTAAATAATCCAGTGTTAATTTTCGCACTTTTACTCTGTCTGTCATGTTCTCGTCTAAAAACAAACTGAGATCACATGCAACATGTTTGAGACTGAACAAACACGTCATTTGTGTGTGTGAGGGGGAGCACACGCTAGTATAGGGAAGATCACACATCCAAAAATACATAAATTAATACGTACATTTCCCCATGTGTGCTGTTCATACTATATATACCTTCCAGAGTATAAATAGTTTGCTGGATGAGGCAACTTTTTATAACTCTTCCAATTTTCCATTTATATTTTCAATTTTCCTAAGACAAAACAAACCGTGTTAGCTGAGCAGCGTGGAGATTGAAGTAGTTTCCCTCATTCCTATAGAATTGTTTGAAAATCTTCAATGTAAATTGTCCATAATCTGAGCATAAATATTCAAACTCTCATCTTATCTCGCCTGATTAAGCTGCAGTTTTTAATAGGTTCTGAGGAGAACTGATAAACGGGTCTCTGGCACAACTGCAAAATTGACAGGTTACAGCAGTAATAGACGATAACACTGTCAATTTATTCAAATCCTTCCTTCCTCGCAGAATTTGAATTGATGAGCCACCTCTCCTAATGGAATGTCAATCAGTGCAGAGCCAGTGCTGCTGACTGCACTTTATTCATGAAAATGAGTGGAGAGAGAGAGAGAAGATTTCCCATTTCTCTCTGCCTGCTAGGGACTGATAACGACTGCTGTGTTAAAAGTTCAGTGAAAGCTGCCGGGCTTGAAATAGTTGTGTCAAGTACAGCTATTTTTTAGTGACTACTCAGTTTGAAAAGTAAAAATGTTCTCTCGAAATTAATGGGATAATAAGGCAAGGATTGATGCAGTATGTGTGTATGTTATATCTCATTTTCCTAAATGTTTTGTTCCCCGTAGCTTCAAGTGATGTGTATGCATGATTACTGGACTATTTACACTCCCGTCTTTTACTGTTTTGTCCATGTCGTTTCTGCTCTCATCAGTATTTTCTATTTGCTTGCTTGTTTTCTTCCTACAGCATAAAAAATGTCACGCCAAAGGTGGGAGCCCGGGAGACCCATGACGCCATTCGGCGGGCGTTTGACGTGTGGCAGGGCGTGACTCCGCTACGCTTTGAGGCCGTTCCATACAGTGCCCTAGAGACCGGCAGGCGTGACGTGGACATCACCATCATCTTTGCTTCAGGTTTTCACGGTGACAGCTCGCCCTTCGATGGGGAGGGGGGGTTCCTCGCCCATGCCTATTTTCCAGGCCCAGGCATCGGAGGGGACACGCACTTTGACTCAGATGAACCCTGGACCCTGGGGAACCCCAACCATGATGGTAAGTGAATGGGAAAGTGGTTGTAGTCCTGAAAGAGAGAGAGAGAGAAAGTGGTGGTAAGGAGAAAGACGAGGTGTGAAAAAAAAAAAAACCCAGAAGAAAGCATAAAATGAAAAACTACAGCGGGAGAGGGCACAAATTAGAGATTGAGATTAGGTATGAAACGAAAGAGAGAAAAAGAGGTTGTCGAATGCAGAACGCTGTCAAGTAAATAAACTAGCAAAGGGTTTGGGTGGAGTGAGGAAAGCACACAGAAAGAAAAAAAAAAGTGCAATCATCAGGAGAGGGAGATAAGGACTGATTGAAAGCAAGTAATGGAAATACAAATGGCGAGGCGGGAGGGCAATATGGCGGAGATGGTATCACAGGGCAGGGTATGAGGGATGCTTAAGCAAAAACAAAGAATGCAGAAATGTCTTTGATCAGTCTGTGCTCTGTAAAGATGCAGCACCCCATCTGTCAGGATTTTGATGTTTTTTTCTGCATAATAAGCTCTTCAGATGACAGGATAGAGAGCCTTGCTATTTTAAGACATTGGTTGCTGGCACATTATGGCTACTCTGTTGTTAGTAAATTGCATGTAGCTCAGTATTATGATTTAAGAAATGGCCTCAGAAAAAATGTCTGTCTCTATGTTATGTTATCTCATGTTGTCACGGTATCCAATTTATTTTGTTACTGTTATGGTACGTGATAGTATTTTATGGTCAAAATACAAAATAAACGCAGACGTCCCTTTCTATTTTTGAAAATTAAAAAAAAACTTTCTTGCCCTATTTTTTTTTTAGCTGACCAATTTGTAGATTATTTTAGAGGAAAGGAAAATTATTTCACAATCAGTGCTTTTCATTCTTATGTCTGATAGATTATGTAATATCTTTGGGTTTTGGTGTGCTGATTGAATAAGAGAGAAAGTGGCTGTGGCTCAGGAGGCAGAGTTCACAAACTGCAAGGTTGGTGGATCGATCCCCAGCTCCTCCTGTTAATACGTCAACGTGTCCTTGGGCAAGACACTGAACCCCAAGTCGCTCCCAGCAGTTTTGCCACCACTGGTGTGTGAATGAGAGGCACATTGTGAAGTGCATTAGGTTGAAAATAAATTCAGGCGCAATATAAATGCACTTAATTTGCATTACCTTTAGCTAAGAGTTTTTACAACTGGTCATTTTTTGGTATTTGTTGACATTCTATCAAACAGCTATATTCGAGATTCAGTTTGTTGTCCCACGTTGTCCCACAAAAACCATTAAAGACTCTCCACGTACATAAAGGACATAGCAAGACAATTGCAGGGAACACGGAAGGATTATTTTGTTACCGATTAAAGGTTTAGTGTGTAAGACGTAATAGCATCTCATAGTGAAGTTGCAGATTGAAACCAAATGAATACCCCTCGCCTCACCGGCTAGAGCCAGTGTTTGGTTTGTCAGTATAAAGGGAGTGACCCACACTCATAGTACATGACAGTGATGCACCTTAGACGCCGGAAGACGCCCACTAGAAAACAGAAAAGAAAGAGAAGACGTCCGCTCTGAGCTACTGTACAAACATAGCTGTAGGTCTGCAGGTTTAAACGGCTCATTCTAAGGTAACGAAAAACACAAGGATTGCACTAAAGAAAACGTAATTGTGATTATTATACTTCATTTCTGCAATTAGATTCCCTTAAATCCCTCACACTGGACCCTTTTACAATTAAAGTCAGTTGTTGTTTTTATATAAAATGTCAAATAATAGGACAAAAATGCAACTGTGCAATGTATAAAAAGTCTTTAGTCAAAACAAATGTAATGTGTTTTGTATTTAATGCGATGTTATATGATTTTTTGGGTGTATTAGATCATGTAACAGCGTAATATAGTTATGTGTGTGTGTGGGCCGCTCTGCCGTTGTGCATCCTGCCATTCTGCAGCAGCTCAGAGTGAGATGCCTTTCTTAGTTGTGCGTCCAAACACACACACACTTTAATTACCCTACCTACAGGGCGCCAGGCTTGTCAGAGCACCACCGGGCTGCTTCCCTAATACCCATGTGCCATACGCTTACATCCCATCCTCCCATTAGTGGGAGAGGAGGGTTACAGCTCACATTTTGTTTGTTCTCGGAAACCGCTTGCCACCCATCAGCTTCCCTCCTTCTTTTTCTTTTGTTGTCATACTCCAGTGGTAATTGTCTCAGGCTCCCAAGTCAAATTTATGTTCACCTTTGTGTGAGTCCCATGGTTATGTGGAGTGCTGAGGCTGACTCTGAAAAGCTCCCGTCTCAGCTTATGTGTCTGGAAAGCTGTGCAACCTTTAATGGGTTTTCACAGCGGTGTAATTGTAAATGTTGCATGTTGACATGTGCGCTAATGGCAGATCCGGTCGGTCTCCCGGGAGTCCTTATGGGACATTTTGGCTGGTTGTGGCAGATAAATGGGGGAGGGAGAGGTGTAACCTTTTAGCTGCTGGCTGAGGGTCAGTGGTTGTTCTGTGCAAAGCTGCTGGCAGGAGTGGATATCATGTTTTAAAGGGCAACAATCTCCTGGGGACAGCTTCAGTCACAAGCTGTACGTAAATGGTGTACTTCCTTCTAAGTCAAGCTGACACTATGAGCTGAGTGTTGACCACAGACACTGACCGTGACATTTTTCTTTGTCCATTTGTGTGTGTTTGAATGTGATATGAACTGAAAATGCAGTGTTGTGTTGTCTTGTGTCGGTCAGTTCTGTGTGTTCAGGTGCCTCGTATGTGCGCTACGTGTGTTCGTATTTTTTTTCACTCTTCTCTGGTGCCTTGGGCAGCGATGTGAGTATGTGTCCCTCTGCTGTGCGTAAGCTGTGGCTTATCTTCTGGTAGCCCCTGTAAGAGGAAAAAAAAAAAAAAAAATCCTTATGTTTTTTTCGCCTCAATACGAGACTTATATGCTCATATGTACATAGCGCAAATTCAATACAAGAGATGGGGAACAAAAACAACAGCCCTAGTTATGCTGAAAAACGGATTCGAAAGCAAGTGTAGAGCATGAGCAGTGTAAATATGACAGATTAAGTGGACATCCTCTGAGCCAGCAAGAAAAAAATTGTCCAGGGAAACACAAAAGAGTGGTTTATGCCAACTTGGACTGCTGAAACCTAATTTATGTTTGAATGCATTTTTACACAAAACAAGAGCCACGGACACTGTTGCCTATCTCTTACATTGTAGTCTTGCTAAGAAGGAGTCGTTTCATGGCCATTATGGAAAGTAGGAACTGATAACTCTCTCAGTGTACCTCATAGGCATGTGAGTAACATCTCGAGAGAGAGACTTGAACAAAAACCTGATCCTATTAGATTCTGCCCGTTCTGGATGTGGCACAGATAGTAGTGACACAGTTCTGTCAGTACTTTAGGGTTGCGGCGCACATGTGGGCTGTGATGGAAAGCAACTAAGTACATTTATTCAAGTACTGTACCTAAGTACAAATTTGAGATGTACTCCACTACATCTCAGAGGCAAATATTGTACTTCTTACTTCTCTACATCTGTCTGGCCGATTTAGTTATTTGTTACTTTCAAGATGAAGATTTTACACAATGGAACAAGCTTTTAAAATATGACACATTGTTAAAAAACGAATCCAGCGATTTTCAACCTTTTTCACTTATGACATTTCACAAAAAAGCGCGTGCAGTCGGGCTCTCATTTCAGATGTCTATGAATTGTTAACGTCTCCAAATCATTTCAATAAATGTTCAAATCTTCCGAAAGCTCAAAAGAAATGTATCAGAACAGGGACACCAGATCTATGTGCGTTTCTCTGCTATTGTCTCCCTCTTGTGTTAATGAAGTGTGTCTGTGCATCTTACACGTTTCAGTCACTGCACATACAGACTCTAAACACGCGTTCATTCTTCTCCACCTCTTTTGTTCTTTATACTGGATTCTTTAGATGATTGAGTATGTTGTATTGCATTCTCAGTCCTCTCCCTCTCTCCAGGTAACGACCTGTTCTTGGTTGCGGTTCATGAGCTGGGTCACGCCCTCGGTCTGGAACACTCCAACGACCCCACTGCGATCATGGCTCCGTTTTACCAGTACATGGACACAGAGAACTTCAAACTACCTCATGATGACCTGCAGGGCATCCAGAAAATCTACGGTAGACCTCTTCTTCACACAATAACCCCTGGTTTAATCACTATATCAAAGATAATGAGAGGAAACATGTATGCATGTCAATTTAAGTAATTAGAAACTAGTCAGCAAAAAGCCCTTTGCAGCATTGTAAGACTTTATTGAAGGTATACTACACAATAACAAAAATCACGCATACAAATGGTGGTGCAATATGGAGTTAAAATGGGATGAATGCCAATAAGTGGCATTTGTCAGCTGTTGAGAAAGCATGGTAATCAGAGATATGCAATATGAGTCACTGAAAAGAGCAGAGTCCAAATATCTGTGCCAAAATGAAAGGAATAAAAGCTAAATAAAACAATCTCTAACAGTTGCGTAAAACATTTACTTGTCAACATTTACTTTGTTGTCTCTTTAGGTCCACCAGATAGAGCCCCACAACCGACCAGGCCCCCACCCACTGTCCCTCCTCCTCGCTTCCATCCTCCATCGGACCCCCGCAAGCACGACCGCCATGCCAGACCCCACCGCCCTCCACAGGGGGCCAAGCCCTCCAATCCCAACTCCAAACCCAACATCTGCGATGGAGGCTTCAACACCCTGGCCATCCTCCGACAGGAGCTTTTTGTGTTCAAGGTAAAGTAGCTCCTCAGCCTGAGTAAACACGGAGACAGATTTCAAAGTGACTATCGTGATAATAATGACGATAATGATAATGACAACTTCTGTTTCTACAGGACCAGTGGTTCTGGAGGGTTCGGGACAACTCAGTAGTGCCCGGATACCCCATGCAGATTAACTACTTCTGGAAAGGCTTGCCTCCCAAAATTGATGCTGTCTATGAAAATAGCGAAGGAAAATTTGTCTTTTTCAAAGGTAATAAACAGAATTATTTATTTAGCATATTAAAAAAAAAATCATTGATTTTTTTTTTCTTTCTATTACGATGGCAATAACACAATAATGTAACAGCTAACAAGTTACCAAAAGGACAATAGACAATGCAAGACACATTTCTATTATTGCATAATGATAAATGAAGGTACAGGCGTGAACTCTGTAAACATACAATAAAGTATTTTTCTTTATTACCGGACTGTGTGACTGTGATGTTTTGCGACCTGTATGGAAACAGAATGGGTGCGGGTCCGGTACAGCCGTTGGTCCATCAGGCAGATTAACATGACATCTGTCACCCAGTAGGATCAGAGTGCCTCATGCTTTATTTATTCTCTCAGGGGGACTTAACTGTGTGTGTGTGTGTGTGTGTGTGTGTTTTTGTGTCTTACTGTGGCACACCACCACAGCAGCTCTCCTGACTCTGCCCGAAGCCGTTTTGATCAAACTGAATTCGAACTGGACTCAAAACAATGAGTCTCAGCAAAGTTACCTTCAGAGCAGCAGAACACTGCATAGATTTCTGCTGTGCATATATTTTGTAAATATAATATATGACCTCGGAAATCATGTCAATAGAAATAAATAGACTCGCTGGCAGCAACCTACACATCAGACTTAAAAGAACCAAGAGCCAGCAGTTTTTTTTTTTTTTTTAATGTGGCTGGGTTTTTGAGGTCATATTTATGATAATGTCTGTGTCCCAGAGCCTCCTAACTTGCCTTGTGCGTATATATTTTAGGAAACCGTTTCTGGGTCTTCAAGGACACAACTCTCCAGCCTTCTTACCCTCAGGACATCTCGCTGTTCGGGAGCGGCATGCCCACCCAGAGTATCGAGACAGCTGTCTGGTGGGAGGACGTTGCCAAAACCTACTTCTTTAAGGGAGACAGGTCTGTGTGGAAGAATTATTAGTAGAACTGGCATCTCTTAAAGCCTTACCAAGTACTATGAATCCCTTTGGATGGATAAAAAGCCTTCTGTTTCATCTAGGACTCTCACAGTTATTACAAAATCACCTTATCGCAATTATTTTTGCATAATCATGATAATTGGCTCCGTTCACCTGTATAAAAACAGCTGGATGAAACAGAAATGTCATATTTCTGTCTCTATTTCCACATCATTTTCCGCTGTTGACTTGCACCTGAGTGCAGAATTAGTAGTAACTGTTTATCTGGAGTGACTAAAACTCTTATTGGTATCTGTCATTATGCGTAACTTCTCTGTATATTTCAGTAACATGTAGTTATTTATTTCAAATCTCTAAATTCAGTTTGTTTTTATGTCCTCTAAATGGCACTGAATGGCTCTTCTTCTTCATGAGGTGTACTGTATCTGTATAATTAAAGTATTGTTAGGTTTATACTATCGCAGTGGCATAAAATGAACAGAAAAAGACACATTATTAACTAAAATTCCATTATCGTGACAACCCTAGTTTCAGTTGAAAATATGTCTCTACATACAATTACATCGTATTTTAGTTGCTTACATCCGCATATAGAATTTTGTCTCTGTCTCTGTGTTGAAAATGTTGTATTTGTATTACTGTTTCTCTCGAGATGCTATAAATAAGTTTGCAGTGCATCATTCCTTTTGGCGCACTGTACATCCTTGCTGTTCTGTAAGCTGTCACATGTTGATTTGAAAGCACTCGCTGCATCTTTAACAGCTGACAACTGCTGCTTATTGGCATTCAACGCGAAGTGACCCAAATGTTAGAGCAACATTTGTTATTACCAGAAATTAAATCTCTCTATATGTGCTGATGAACAGCTTGTATCGCAGTGAAGTTTGTGTACCTTTCAGTGACTTATCACATCCTAGGTACCTGCAGGAGAAGTGACTCTGAACTGTCTTTCTAAACTGAATTAATCAGCGGCGTATGTTGCTTTTTGCATCTACTGTATGTGTGTTGCCATAATCTTAAAGACTGAGCGCGTTCCAGTGTGACTCATGTTTGTTCAGCTGTCATGATAAATCATATCCTTAGAGGTCATGGGACCCAGTGGTGAGCGCTGACAAAATGCTTTGTCATGATACTGTCATCCCTCAACCTGCTACTGCAAATCATGACGAACAGGACATTCTGTCTGCATCTGACAGGACTGTTTGAGAAGGAAAAGACTTTATATGTATGTGTAAGCAGCAGATCAATCACAACGATCCCCGAAACTAATCCGCACAGCGGATGAGCATGGCGAGGATCATCGATTATCTGCGGGTCATGTGAATTAAGTCAGTTGCTGATCATTATACGGTCACAATGAGAGTGAAGATTGTTTAACTCTTTAACCATAAGTTACTGAAAGCACAGCATGTGAATAAAACAGACGAACGCAGAAAGCCAGTGCAGAGCCGCACAGCCAGCTTTAATATTGTTTTCAGAATGATAAGAGCTGGATTACAATCAGGAAATGAGCTCCTTTGATATTTTGAAACTTTTATCCTAGAGTAACAGAAGAGTCAAAAGATTCACCCAGGTTGTTATCCTACTAATTAAAGATCAATCCTCAAAACCATCTTGTGCCCAAGTACCGAGTCATAACATCGTCATCATTAAAGACAACAATATGTATTTGATTTCG
>JAPQRN010000010.1:14843367-14857546 GCA_037367275.1 Coranthus polyacanthus
TTTTGTCACCCAGCCCTAGTTTGATGTCCTGTTTTCTGCAGGCTCTCAGGTTGTCAGATAAAACAGTGAAGCTGAAGTTATAGGTCAATAGTTGTAACTGAAGATTGTCAAACTGAAACTATGAACTAATGTATTTATATGGGTAGGCACCCGAAGGTGCAATTGTGTCCTGCATGATGTGGAAGAAGTTGCTGCAGTGTCATGTGTCTGAATGGGGCAGACTGCCCTGAAGGCTAGTATTCATATACTTATGTAATGACTGGAGCATTTCGATCTGACCTGTTGTAGATACTGGAGGTACAATGAGGACATGAGGACCATGGACCCAGGTTATCCAAAACCCATCACTATCTGGAAAGGTATCCCTGACTCTCCACAGGGGGCTTTTGTGGACAAGGCCAACGGTACGTCGCCTTTACCCACTCTCACACTAGTCAGTGCGATTGACGCTACGTCTTTTCATAAACAAGCGTCGTACGATTAGAAATTGGTTTTAAACGTGACAAAAAAAGGACAAAAGTGCCAAATTATTTTGCTTCCTAACAATATGTACCCCATTACTGGAACGAACTGCAGCGCAGCTTGAACTTCATTCAGCTCAGAGACTTTAAAGCTCTACTAGCTTCTATTTTCAGTAATACTTGCAATCTTTTTTAACTACAAATGCGTGTGTGTGTGTGTGTGTGAGCCAGAGAGATTGTCTTCCAGAGTGAATGAACTGCGCTATTTAAATTTGCATTTGCAACTGTATGTTGTACTCCCTCAAGTCTCTCTTGCAAATGAGACCTTGATCTCAATGAGATGTCCTGATAAAATAAAGAATAATGGAAAAAGAAACAAAGATAAGCCACAACAAATTGGGAAAGGTTCTTCACTAGACAGATGTAATTTTGATTCAGACGTTGTTATCTGGCATGAGGTGTGATTATTTTAGTCCTGGAGACAATGAGATGACAGGAGCAAAAATGTTATAGTTAATTGAACAACATTTTCCGTGGCTTTAGGAGCAATTATTTGGTTTAATTTTTTGTGGTATTCTGCAGTTTACACAAGTGCAACATTTCTTTTTAAAGGCCAGATAAAAAAAGGAAGGGTTGTCACATTTTTTATTACTGATAAACTGATAAATAAATCTGTTTTTTGGGGAACTGTAAGCAGCGCATAGGTTTAAACCATTTTGACGATGCAGACAATGTGAAGAGAAACTGAATTGTGTCTCTCTGTGTCCAGGCTTTACCTACTTTTATAAAGGAAAGGAATACTGGAAATTCAACAACCAGCTGCTTCGCGTTGAGCCTGGCTACCCACGGTCCATACTGAGGGACTTCATGGGCTGTGACGGTCTACCTGCTGACCCGGACTGGGACTGGAGCCCCCCGGTGGCTGAGGAACGCCACTACGACAACGGAGACGCGGATGTTGTCATCAAACTGGACAGCACGGGGGGCACGGAGAAAGCCGTGGCCATCGCTATCCCCTGTGTTCTGGCGCTGTGCATGATGGTCCTTCTTTACACCGTTTTCCAGTTCAGGAGGAAGAGCACGCAGCGCCACATACTGTACTGCAAGCGCTCCATGCAGGAGTGGGTCTGAGGGACTGTTACTGCACTGTACAGAGAGGGATGTGAAGCGTTGATTAAAGTCTAGTTATTGCTTGAAGCCCCGAGTACAGTAATTTGGAAGCACTGTAAAGGGTACAGTCCATAAGAATTGCCATGTTGGCAGATTTTAAAACTGCTTGAACTCAAGTTACAAGGAGCGAAACGATGAGCAGAACTCAAGTGAAGACAGTGATGGAGCCACATCTCCTATGTCCAACTTATATATATGTATCTGCTTTGACTTGTCTCTGTATCTTGGAATGAACTCAAATAAGTGAGAGAGAGTTAAGCTACTGTAAGTGGGACTTTTGTCTATCCTCGTCTCTGCACGCCGCTTAAAAAGCCCCTAGCACTAACTTCAGTGGACAAATTAGATATAGGCTTCTACTTTACTTTCATTTCCTAATTAAATTGCCCTGAGCTGTGCTTTTTTTTCTTTTTCTTTTTCTTTTTTTTTTTTTTTGATTTAGGGTCCCTGTAAAAGATTATTCATTGTGTGGAAGACTGATACACAAACCAAATATGACTTTTCTTCCAAAGAGGATTAACTGCTCGATGTTGTTTTTGATGGGATATTTTTCGTCCATGGATCGAACATGGCGGCATCATACTCTGATTTTTTTTTTTTTTTTTTTTTACATTTCTATTCATATCCACCCATCTGCTCTGTAATCAGTGGGGATAGGAAACAGTTGTTAGTAAGAGCTACGGACTGAAGACTGTTGTGGTAGTCTATCTCCAAACAGGGGCCAAAAACCTCTCTGCAATATATGAGACCGCCTTAATCACAGATTGCTTATACTCCCTTCTCTTTCTCTCTGTCTCTCTGGAAGCTGATACCGAATGACACAGTCAGAATATCGACGGCGTATAAAGGCATTAATTACTACCTATAATGCATTTTTTAAAACTTAAGGACAGTCAAAGCCACAGTAGTTTAATTGCTCTTTTGAAAATGCGCGTCACCAGACGGTATGAGAGAGAAGGGGAGTGTAAGCCGTGCAAAAGAGAAACCCATACTTTATCTGTACTGTGCTTCAGCGTCAGTTATTGAACAGCGGACGTCGCGCTTTCCTGTTTTCCTGGCAAGTTTGGAAACAATCCTCTAAAAGGTGTCAGTCCATCCGTACATTTAAAAACAGCTTTACCCGTCCATATTTGACTTTCTTTTTTTTTAATCTTTTGTACAAGATTTGTAAGTTGACATTACTTTGAACATAGCACAAGATCTAGAGAAAAAGGGGGGAGAAAAAAAAAGAGAAAGGAGAAAAAAAATATACACCCACACGCAGTCATATTTCTCTCCGCGTCCCCGGTTACCAAACGCAAAATCTAGCGTTTGACTTGCAAGGTGACTCCATCTTTTCACCAAGTTGAAGTTTGCAATTTAAAAGACAACATACCTGAACAATACAATAATTTAATCAGCAGAATAAAATAACTTGTACGAATTCTGGATAGCAGGAAAAAAAAAAAAAAGTGGATGTGGTTTTTTGCCTGTACTGTATCTGCACTGTATCTGTAATAACCGATCATACAAAAACTGTACTCGCATTAAAACGACTTATTCATGTTTCTAAAACTTCTCTAACAATGTTGAAACTAACAGTCATATCCAAAAAAAAAACCCAAAACCAACCCAACTATGTCTGATGACGAGTATTTTACATATATATGACATATATGCTGTACTGTATATATAACACCATACATGCAGTGTACAATTTGTTTTATCATTTTATCAAGTGAAGTTTGAGAAAAAAAATACGTCATACAGAGCATAAATAAACGCAGACTGTGTAGGAAGGTCTGAGGTGATACAGAGCTAAGCTGAACATTTTCTATCCTTGCGTAGTGCATTAACAACGTACTGCACATCCAGGATATCAATGAAATATATTGTCTTGCAATTGCCTTTGATTGCCTGCCATACACGTGACAATGTGGTTGTGTAGTTTAGCATTTCTCATCAATCTGTGAGAACCCATGCTTTCTTTCTGGTTTTGTTTTTTGTTTGTTTTAATATATATATATATTATATTATATATATATTAAATATATATTATCGGTGCTCCTTGTTTTGTTACTCTTACTTGAAATGGTCTCATAGTCAAACGTCACTTGTACAGGATGTAACATGCCATACTCTTCTGTTGTTATTAAGAAAATGTCATTTATTCCCATACAATATCGCCAAAGGAATAAGGGTACTTATCTATGAATTCTAAAAAGGAATGATGGGCTTAATCATTAAGAAGTTAAAATTAGATAAAGGCAGTGCATGCCGTTGTAAAAAAAACAGTGATATCATTCTTTCATAGCTGTTGACCATGGATCCACTGGATAATCTTGTATTCTCTCTCCTTATGGTCGGATAAAGTGACGGCTGAACATTTTACGGCTGCTGTAGATGCAATGGCAGATTCAGAGTGTCATTTTCTATGAACCATATGAAAGTATTTGTTTCCAGACTTGTTTCCCCATTTTTCCAATCTTCAGGCAAGCGAATGGTACCTTAGTGAAATGAAAGAAAGAGGGAATGAAAGAAAATGTACAAGTTTTGAGGGACATCTTTACTTTGCTCAAGCAGTGCTGATTTTTGCCCATACAGTGTGAGTCCACGTTGAAATGTAAGGTGGAAGCAAAAACCTTTGGCTCAGTGTCGTATGTGACGTCTAATCAGTTTGTATGTTTGTGGTGAGAGTCTGTCGGCTCCGGTGAGTGTGAATTAAGCTGAGGCACGTTGGTACTGTATTTATTGCTCAGCATTGCAGACCTTGTATTGCATTGTTCTGAGGGCAAAAAGCTGTCAATAAAGTGGGCTTGAAATGCAATGATTTTTTTTCAGTCTTACCACGACCATGTAATCCTCCTCCTCAACAATGAATAATTCATCTGGTGTTTTCTTTTGTTTTTAGATAGAGAGAGAGAGAGAGAGAGTCAAATCAAAATTTCAAAAAGGTTACACATTTTCAGTGGTCTTTCCGATACTTAGGTCACTCGAAATACTTGACATTTTAGATGTCGACTGTGGTTAAGTGAGGAGTCTACGCACTCTGACCTTTCCTTGTTTATCTCCAGACTCTTCAGTAATTTTTTTCGTCTGCCTTGACACATGCTGCTAAGCATTAGGGCTAATTTGGAGTGTCATTAAAGGAAGTAGATGGGTCTGATTAAACAGCAGTCGATACACCAGAGAGGCAAGGGTGTGGAGGAAAAGAGGAGCATTTTGTTATCACTGCAGTCAAGATCTTATGCATAGACGGATGCAGTAGGCCTATATACTCCAATAAACAATGTATAAGAAGTGAACATATTGCATATGTACATAAAGACAGAGTGAATACAGTCTGCTTGGGAAAAATGTTGTTTTTTTTTCATTCTAAGGATAAAGAAAATGCTGTGTGTTGTAAATAAACCAAGTGCATAATGAGCGTGTCCCTGTCTCATGCCCTTACGCAAGCATTCACATCGAACACAGGTGACATCACGTGAAGGCAGAAGATACATCACAGCAAGTCAGATCACACGAACTGCATTTTATTGAAATTAAAAAAAATTCCAATCGCTCAATCGCACAAGACTTAACTCTGTTTGCCCTGAACAAAGCAAAGAAACGTAGACAGAAAATTAAAGCTCAGTACAGTAAAAACATGGCAATTTGTTTAAATTAAGGCAGGCTACGACGAGCAGTACCACAAAGATAAAGCAGCAGGAGTTAAAAAAGTTTAACGTGTGCCCCATTCTTTGTCTTTCCTTGATATTACAGACCTACGTCACGGAACACTTGGCATACTGTTCTGAAGAGAGGCATGTTGCAGATTCCTTTGAGGGACACATTTTGTTTTCACAGACTTCTCTGTAGCCCGGCGCCTTCGTCAGTCCACTCCCTGTTTCCATCACAGAATAGAACAGCAATCCATTAGGAGCACAACAAATCAATTTTAGAACGCTTAGATTCTTTTTTTCTCTTTTCAAGATGGCAAGAAAAATTACCGTCAAATAGATTGTGGAGGAGGCAGTATTCATTCGGACCGGTGCCGTTCTGAGGCGTTGTTGTGGAGCGTGCCTTTTGGGAATAACATACAGTATTTCACTAGAGGAGCATCAGAATGTAACAGACAAACTCGTACAATTGTAGTGTTTGGTTGTGAAACAAGTGGACTTACTACTACTTTGCAGAAGCGGTTTACAGAAGGGGGTTTGAAATGAAAGTACATTCGAGTGGTTTGGCTTCTTTTGCAGGATGTGTGTTTAATTTCAAGGTATGTGGGAAGCTCCTCTATTAACTAAAAAAAAAAACAAAAAGAAGTGCTTTTAATGACTCATCGTCTCACAACAGTTGCAAGACACTTCTTTACGTCAAAAACACCCAAAGATGTTACAAAGCTATAACAATGTGTTAAATTGAAGATTTATTATTACCAGTTCATACATAATTTTAAAGACATAAAGTTGCAATACGTTGCTGTTTACGAAAGACAAACTGAAGATGTTTATACAGAATTAAATACAGGAAGATAATCAGAAAGCCGTAATGAAACCAGAGGGTTTTGTTACCTCATACATGCACTTTTCTTGGCCATCAGGACACTCCTGTGTGCTCCAAGTGTTCACCTGGTTCACCAGAGCCCTGGCAGGTTTGGTGCAGGGCAGAGTGAACATCCTGTGAGGAGGAGAAAGTGTAGTTTTATTTAACAGTAAGATTCATAGAACGAGCGAACAGAAAGCTCCACATACGCAGTATCTAGATAATACTGTACCATATTGCTCTGCATGTTACATTCAGCTCCGTCTCAGCCAGTACGAGTGGCAGAAATAAAGCCGAGGCAGTAAGCATAGATCCGACGCTCATCGTGGTCTTAACTGGCTTTGGCGCGACGCGGGACAGTGACTGTTGCTTTGTACAGCTTGAGGGCCCGAGGGAGTGATCACGCACAAGTCATGAAAACCTCTCGCTGAACCGTACGAGCCGCATCTACACTTAAAGGCCAGTTTCTCACAGAGCGCGTTCACGACAGAACAAAGCAAACAGCCGTCTGTGTTATTTGAGTTTTAGTCATGGAAGGTTATTGTGTAGGATGATTAACCCAGACACACCGCAAAAGAAAACCGTGTGACCATAAATAAGAGCTGCGATGCAGATTAAAAGACGCCCTGTAAACTGAGGGCTTCGTCCTTAAATCACTTCACTTCTTTATCACTATAATCTAGTCCTCGGCTGTGCATAAATACCACAGACAGAATCAATGGATCTGGTCTCCCCCACTTTGGTGAAAAAAATAATGTAAATAATGACTAATATATATTATTATTAGAACTTGGCAACAACTACCGTCCCTGGATCTGCCATTAATCACAGATATCACAGGGTCCTCAGTCAGGTTTATGATACATCTGGACTATAATCAGCTGCTTTTTGGAGCATGAATATGGACTTAATGCTGTCTTTGTAAATACCGGCACATATAAATGGGTCTCAGTCCATGAGTAAATGAATAACAGAGGTGTTTGACCCAGATGATAGTAATTGTCTCTATTAAATACACTGTAAGAAATGTGGTCACTTAACTACGGCAACGTGATATTATTAAGATTTGAAGGTGTAAAAAAAGTGTTTAAAGTTAATCAAATGTGCTCAAAATTGGGTTTTTTTTTGTTAGATTTACTAAGTATATACCAAGGATACTAATATGTAAAATTCCCTTTTATTGAAATCATTTTAGATATTTTTATTCATTTTTCAAGAAATTAAAAATGTTATCTTTTTAGTTATCAGTCAAGTGTAGCACACTGAAAAGATTCTGTAAAAAAAAAAAAGCACAATTATGAAATTCAAATACGGGAAACCAGTTACTTTAAAATGAATAAAATAAATGCATTTTCTTGCTTTTTCATTTTCCACCTTATTCTATCGAAGCTGCTCAGAATGAATGGATGAATGATTTAAATGTTTATTTCTACTTAATATTTGTTTGACATCAAGCTGGGTTATTAAGTAAATGTTGCTTTTATTTATTTAGTAAGTGTTAATTCACCTCAGTCTCAGTTTCCACAGTGAACATAGTTCCTGAATAATGAAACATTTTACACTTTTTGTTCTTAGATATTCCGTTATCTTTTCAGTTGTAATTTTATTGTATTGTACTGTATTTTTTAAAGGAGACAGTGACTCCGTTTTTCATTTAAAGATATGCCGTGAATACAAACTTGCGAAGCGATGAGGATAAGACGCTAGAGGCGGTGGTGAGTTGCTTCCACTGTGCTGTGTGTGTGTTCTTTTTTTCTATTGAGGCCACAGAGAGCACGTGAACGACTAATGAGCTATAAAATCAGTTCATTTGTTGCGGTACAGGCCTGGTCGCTCGCAAAGCAGATGACTTGGGTGAGTGAACACAGAAAAGGCAGCATTGTTGTACACTTTATAGTCTAGGTTTTTTTTAGTTTAGCAGTATTTTATTTACTTGTTTTTCATTCATCTATTTTTAAAATCCACCTTGTTCTTGCAATTAAAGCTTTGGCTGTTCTTGTACTTTTAGTGAACTCACCCTTTTCTCCTCACAAGTTTCAAACAACTGATTATTGTGTCTCTCACCGGAACAACCAACCTCTCATGAAATGTTGAATTCTCTAAAATGTATTTTCAGCAATTCCCATATAAGGACAAACGAGCCACTCTGAAAAACAACAAAGTAAATGGAAATTCATTTCAAGTTGTGTTTATTTTCCCTTGTAATTCAAATGACCCTAAGAATTAGCCGGGTTCATTCATACTTTTTCCCTGGTCAAGCTTCTCCTCTTTCCTCTTATGTCACGCCATCTTTCCCGCCGTCTTTTTTGCGTCTTCACATTCGCATACGCTTCTTTTCCTCATTCTTATTTCTTGGTCGTCTCACGGGTGCCCACCTTCACCCCATCTCTTGGCCAAAACGTTCATAAATCAGTTAGCATTTGTGTGATGAAGTTTCTTTCGGTTTAATGTCATTAGAAGACAATTTTTTCCTCTTCTCTAATTATTTTCAAAGTAGATTTCCGGGAGTGCTCACTGTTTAGGTCCTTATTTGAAACGTAATACACCATTTCAAATTGCGGAACAAACGAGCTGACAAATAAAATAATGTGGCATTCCTCTCAAAATGATGAGTCCTGTTTTGTTTAAATAAAGGTCACATTGTCATACAATAAGCACAAGGTCCACAACTATATTTAAGGGTGATTAGAATCACACCAGAAACAATGACCACAAGACTCCAAGCTCATCCCTGACCAAATCAATTTTAAGGATGATTTTGGAATGAATTGACATCCAAGACACCAGTGGACAGCTCACAGGAGGACGGGAGACACAAACCTGCATCTCTGCGTCCATGAGGACTCTGCTTCAGGCCTCGGCTCTCACCGTAGACCCGTTTGGCTCACTTCCAGCCGTTCCTTTCCCTGGTCCTGTTCCTTACCGTCCGTTCAAAGTGTGTTCAAAGCATCTTCATTCATGTTTAAACGCGAGGAGGCTTTTCCTTTTCCTGACCCATACCGTTCAAAAGTATAGAAAGCCGAAGTACTTTTCACTGAATTGCTGTTATTTCAATCATCACACTACACCCTCGTCGTAGGCTGTTCACCACACCCTGTCTTTTGCTCAAATCAGTACCAAGTTACAGCAGCAGATTGCAGCCTTCAGTCCTGTGGCTGGATGTTCAGAATGTAACTATGTGGTAAGAACCTTCAGTTCATAGAAAATGAGACTCCGATCTGTAGAATAAATCAACGACTGCACATACCAACAATGATTGTCGATAATGACTATACTGTTATTGCTTTGCAGTCATTGCCAACCACACGTCTGCAGATGGTGTCACCGTTGAGGAGATTGTATTGAAGTTCAGTCCTGCTGTACTGACCGGTGGCTGCCGCGTAACTAACGGAGTGTCTTATGGTGGCTTCCTTTTCTAAAATTCAGAATTGGCAAGTTGTTTAAAAGAAGGTTTCCTTGTGTTTTCTTGATTTATTATTGGTCTTGTACTGTATTCATAGTGTTTTTATTAAAAAGCTGAAATTCTTCAAAATCTAAAAGCTGAAAAGTTGACATATATTGGGGGGAAAACAGCTAACGGTATTTGTCTGTCTCTCTAGGCCCAGTCTCTCAGATTCTCAGCTCTTCTTGACGATGGCCTCAATTCCTGCAACCTTTACCATCTGCTGCCAGGTGAGGTTTATTTGTTTAGTTTACCATCACTTCTACTTATATACATAGCTCCGACAGTCAGCTATTTAAAAAAAAATACGTCAGCTATGTGTTAAATGACTAGATGTAATGTAAAGATGGTCTTATGTAGAGACAAACCCGCAGAGTTAATCGACTGCCTCCGTCGTCTCCTCGAGCCTTTCAGTGTCTTTTGACCCGTGTTCGGATTTAAAGGCCCACAACTTGCGCTTCAACTGGGATCGGATCAGACGTTTCCATGAAACATATAAGGTTCTTGTAAAGTTTATCGGCGCAAAAAAAAAACCTCCTGCTTCGAAATCTGAAATTTAGAGTCACCTGCTTGAAACTTAACCCGGACAAACACGGCTGTGAATGTGGAATGATCTAATTCTCCTCCAACTGTGATGCTTGTTTTTCACTCTATCCAGTGGCCTCAGCTCGCAGCCAGGTTTTGTGGAGATGACCAATGAGTGGGCTTGCCTGGGCTACGGACTCGCCACCTGTAAAGCCCAACAAGCAGCAGCGCCAACATGACTCCGCTTAACAAAATACTGACACGGCTTTGTCACAATTAAATAACAAGCATAGCGTTTTCCCTTTGTCTTTGTGTTGCAGGTATCTCTAATACTCAAATGTATACAGCAACCTGATGTATCAGCCTCTGCCTGAAAGCATTAAAATGTCAATAAAAACAGCTGCAATCTGAGGATGGGCTCTTTATGTGTCTTTTTTCCCCACACACTTCCTCCTCCGCTTTCCTCAACCTGGCCTTACTCTCTGAAAGCTGATAAGAAATACTGATGTTTGGGATTGTAAGAACATTTCTTCAAACAACGGAGTTCTTGAAAATACTGTATATACTTAGACAGTTGGTTCTGGCTTTGGCAACTCTTTTGCCTTTGGGCGTTTCAGAACAGAATTTCTTTTAATAATATATCTCAATATTGAGAGTGACAGACATGAATTGTATTCGCAGTCCGAAAACAGGTTTTCTAGTGTCATTATAAATGTTTCATTACCAGTGTGTTTTTTTTGGGTGGGGTTTGTCAGTAAGTTTGTGAGTTTTCTTTTAAATGTCGTCATTTAAAGTCACTGTTCTGGCTCCGTCAGGACATTCTTGGCCTGTTTCGGTTGAAACTCATTTTATGGACACTACATGTTTATCGACTGGTATTATGGGATGGTGGCTCCCGTTAAAAAAATGAGTGTTATCCACATCGTTTCTGGATAACACTCATTGCTCCTGTTGGCATTGTTGCTGGCGTTGTACTGGGTGTGAAAAAAAGGAAGCGCGACGAGTGAGAATGATCTTACAGTGACGTCGGGTAACAGCTTAAAATGACATAAAAAGACACAAAATAAGATGAAACTTGTGAATTAAAACATGTATATCAATACAGTTCATGAAACATGCAACATAGAAAAAAAAATAACGTACAGTTTAACGTTCAGTTATGGTCATGATCACATCTGGAGAAATGAAGTCAAAGAAACAACTGAACTACAGTGTCTGGGTGTAGCTTTGTGGAAGGACTTGGGACTTTCTTAACTGGCTGCGGATCAGATACAATAAACAGCAGACAATGAACAAATACAGTTACATAGTTCCAAGATGAATACAGCTTTTACTTAAACCAGTCATTGTATTTCTATGTTTATGGCATAGCAGCATGACTGATGAAGTTAACGTGCAATAGAAACAGAGACTTCCCTGTTTTGTTTTCATGCAGCCATTGACATGATAATGATGTTCTGGTTGTAACTCATACTTTTAAATACATGAATGACAAAGGGAGGTAGATGGTGGATCCATCTAACCTGGATGAAAATCTCTTCTGAATCTGTATCCCATCAGAATCGTCACCGGTTACTAGTATCGGTGAATGTCTGTCTAAACATGGTCTAAACCACCAGTTTTAAAGAAAAGCAGTTCTGGAGAGTGGAGACACATTCAAATCCTTTTTAAAGTAAAATACAGCACTGAAGAAAAAAAAAAATACTCCATTACAAGTAAAAGTCCTGCATGAAAAAGCCTACTTAAGTAAAAGAACATAAGGAGTGGCAGCAAAATGTAGTTGTACTATGTTCAGTAAAAGCACTGGTTTGGTCTGTGTATTATCATATCTGACGTTATAAGATTATTAATAGTGAAACATCAGTGTTGTGGCAGCGTGTTACTGTTAGAGCTGCTGGAGGTGGAGCTGGTTTGAACTACTTTATATCCAGCTTAAAGGGACACCAGGTAAAATCTGAGGCCTCGTCACGCGGTTAATGGAGGGGAAAGAAGAAAAACACAAAGTTCTGGCTTTTCCCCCTAATCTTTGACTTTTGGTGAGATATTGAGTGACGTGAACATACAACGAAATGAAACCAGGTGGAGAAGTTTAGAGGGAAAATCGCTATTTGATGGAGCTGCAAACACCTCCGGAATGTGAGACGACCACACACAGATTTATTTATTTTTATTTTATTTGTCCTTTGTTTATCCAGGAAGGTCCCATTGAGATACAAGTCCTGGTCAAAATGGCAGCAGCAGTGCCACACAGAAAACACACCAAATACACAAAAACGACACAAGAAAGACAGAGAAAGACAAAATAAAAGAAAGGTAAAGAAAGTAAGAACGAGACCATAGACCATAGCGGCGATATCCATAACTTACACCCCTCTGCAGAGGTTATGTAACAGTACATAAAATACCTTTAAAGGTATTTACATAAGATATTAAAAGGCAAAAAGCCATAAACCACTGGTTTATCCTTTGACAGTGTGCTGTATTTTAATAGCTTGTTGTGTTATCCATGGTGTAAGGCCTTAATCTTAAAAATGAATTGTGACTAAAGCCGTTAAACAAATGCAGTGTAGTAGAAAGTACGATATTTGCCTCCGTATAGTGGCAAGTATAAAACTGCATAAAATGGAAACACCCCAGCAAAGTAGAAGTACTTCAAAATTGTACGTAAGTCGGCAACTAAATGTACACAAGCCATTCAGACTCCACTAAACACCAGTATTTGTCTCCAGTTTCCTTGAAGGGTTCATACAGTGAGGTTGAGGGAAGAAGAGGAGGAAGGACGGAGCGTCCACTAAACTGGACGAGTCAAACTTCAGAGCAAACTCACACTGCAACTCTTTTTATTTATTTTTTTTGTTGGTCATAATAGGTGTTTATACATCAGTCCACAGCATTTGGTAGCTCCTAAGACCTGGGGTAAATATTGTATTATACTATATATACTGTATGTGATAATGTAATGTTGGCGCTGAAGCGCGTTAGGCTTTACAGGTGGCGAGTCCGTAGCCCAGACAAGCCCATTCGTTGGTCATCTCCACGAAGCCTGGTTAAGAGTTGAGGCCACTCGCTGCAGTCGAAACATACAGAGGGAAATTAGATCATTCCACATTCATTCTTATATTTCTTAGCCTCAGCATCGAATCATATGGCTCCGAGTTTCACATTTTAAAACACAGCTAAATGTTACAGCGGCTGAACCACACATAGAGAACATCGGACATGTTTGAGACTGCCCAGTTTCAAATATACGCGAATGTGCAGTAAAACACATTTAAAGTTCTGTAGCATAATGGCATCCAAGTGAAAGGTTTGTTAAGACAAAAGAACGCATTTCATGTGAGTTTTTAATCAGTTATTTTTATTATAACTGCACGCACATAAAACAGATGTACATTTATGTAGTGTGTGTGTAAATGAAAGTAAAGCGATCATGCACTGACCTGAGAGCAGATTGTAAAGGTTGCAGTAATCGATGCCGTCCTCGAGGAGGCTGGAGAATCCAAGAGACTGAGGCTGGGCCTAGAGAGGAAGAAAATCAATATGTAAAGAAACCAAATGAATGCATACATTTATTATATAATGACACCGGTTTATACTGGATTAAATGCTGATGGGTTGTGAGTGCACGCAGATTTTGAAATGTCTAAATGAGCCATAAACCGTGTAAATGTTACAAAATATATGCAGGGCGAGTATGACTGAAAACAAAGAACATCTATAGAACATTCTTTTTTTACCAGAATAACACATTGATTAAATACTGTATACTTCTTGACTTAACCAGTAAAGTATATGTTACTGCAGAGCCAACACAACTCGCAGGAATTTGTCACTATATTGTCTCATATTTCCATCTTTTTTGTCACTGTTTCAACCTTGTTACTCACAGACACACGGCAGCCACCAGTCAATACAGTGGGGATAAACGCAAACATTATCTTCTCGGCTGTGAGTCCGTCTGGAGGCGTGTGGTTGGACAGATAAAGGGGTAGCTGACACAAGCCTGAAACACAAAACAACGCACTTATCTTAAGGCATAACACTGTGGTTGCCATAGTCTGTGATTTACCCTACAAATCAA
>JAPQRN010000010.1:14868189-14879709 GCA_037367275.1 Coranthus polyacanthus
TCGAGATGACCATTGAACGAGCATTTGTGCCTTTTTGGATCAATTTTGTCACCCTGACATGGAATTGAGTCATTTCAGATGCGATGTGTAAGAGTTCATGCTTAGCTGTACTCAAATGTAATTGAATCCCATTTAGCTTCCATTAATATTACACAATTCATAAAAATGTAAATAAAGAGTTTGATATGAAGACAAATTCATAAAGGTGTGCATCGGTAATCTACAAGGACTGTTGACACTGCACGTCCTATATACAGCAGCATTGGTCATCTTCTTCATCTACTTCTTTTATGTCCAGCTTTCATATTTTTATTTGACAAAATGGTTCACGGACTAGTCAGATGACTTTTTCCTAAGTTGTGTGACATACTTTAAGTGGAACACAACAGAATCAGGAGGAGTGCGGCCTGTTTTCTTAGTCGACGACAGTTGGGAGCAAAAAATGTTCCACTGTAAAATAAAACATGTGACCTGTAACGTTCAGTGATTTGAAACTGCAGTAAAACGCGTCTTGATCTAATGTCAAAAAAAAAAAAAAAAAAATACATGTACGGTAAAACAAAAGCATGGAAGTAATGACCAGTACAAGCGAGTAACCACGAATGCGTCACGTGATTGATTTTCTGCATTGTGATCTTTCTTTAAACACAGAATATGTGCATTTCCTTTTGGACATACTGTACCAGTTTAAAACACTGAGCTCCTGTTGGCTACAACATGATCAGCAACAACATTACGGCCATTTTCATTTGTGTACAAAAGTCATTTAAATATACAATAAATGAGCATAAAATGCACTCAAACCACCAGTAAATCATGTGTGTGTGTTTACTTTATCATATACTCTATGGTTATATTTGAACCTAAAGTAAACATGCTGAAAATGTTGAGTTTTTTTTTTTTCAGAGGAAGTAGAATAAAGGAAATCCTTTTCTTATCCAACTGATTCGGTGACTTTATGATTAGAAACAATGAACATGCAGCATGTATAACTGCTTTAGTGTCAAACAGTCTTGTGGATAGCAGGACAAATGAGAGCATTATGCCATCATGCCTTTGTGTGAAGAGTCGTGTTACAGTTTCATGACTTTGTCAATCAGTTTGTTCCGAATAACTTCACATCATTGTGTTTGTGTTCTGTGTCTGCATTTCAGTCCTGGGGGGCCGCAGTGTAAATGACCCCAGTTCCAAAAGTTTTTATAACCGGAACTATTTACTGAGTTCATATTTGCCATGGGCCCTAATTCACAGTATCACACCCCATCAGAGGCCGTCGTGACACTCTGTCTGTCACGGTTTGCTCCTCTCGTCACATGTCACCATGTCCCGAGCGTAAAACGAGGCAAATCGAGAGCTATAACTGACTGTAACATGGAGTTCTATGTAAACAACGTTCATGATGTACAAATGGGAAAAGGGGGGTCATACTGAGACAAAGGTCCTTATCTACACTCTTGTATTGAAAATAAAACTAAAAAAATGAAAACTAAAAAAGCCTCGACTCCGCAGAGTGGCGTTATCCCTGCAGGTAAATGAAGGATGTGTATTTTTGCAATCAGAGCGCCTCAGACGTTTTTCCACACTGTCATTTTCTGAATTGTTTATATTTTTTTTATTATTGATTATTTGTCTTTCTGCCTTTTTGTTTTCATTCATTCCAGTCCTGTCCTTTATGGGCATCTGATTCTTTTATACACATCTACATCACTGCTTCGTGTTACATCCACTACTAACGGTTTTCTCTTTAAAACTAAAAAAAGAACTGGGTTTTTTTTAGTTCTTTTACATTTGGGTCTCATTCCGTGCTTTTCTCAGTCTGGACTTATATACTTTTATATATTATTTTCTAATATTCTAGTTTGAAATTGCAAAATAACATATGTATGTTGAGCTAATGGACTCACAGAACAAGATAAAACCATTTCATGTGTAAAACCTTTACAAGTGGTAACTTTTCCTGAACAGAATGAAAACCTTGAAATAAACACAATACAAATAATCTACTCATGAACTAAAACCACCGACTGTAATATTGCACTCAAAGAAATAAAAATGAAATAAATTGATGGAGTAATATAACATTTATTTTTTTTAAATATATACAGTGGATATTAACGCTCTGACATACAGTATGTGAATGTTTCGAGGAAAGTCAAATAATCCTTCAGTCAAAATGTGGACAGTCTTTTATGCAGGAAATGACTTCTAGATGTGATGGAACTGTATCAATAATAATATTTAACTCCACAAAGGCAGGTTTCTGGAATAAAGATTTTTTTTTTATTCCACGAAAAGATCAATAATACACATAGCAATGAATGACTGGAATTCGTAACTAAAACAGATTTTTTGCAAAGTCCTGTGAACTTAGCACCATTTTTAGAACGTGATACCAACTCACCTAGAACGTGACTAGGTGAGTTGGTATCAAACGACTCTAGGGTGGAAATGGTTGATTTCACCGCAAATATAAGACTTTACTGGAAATTACTGAAAACTAAATGAATGAAAGGAGGGTGAATAGGCTTCTAAGCGCTGATGTGGATTATACTTGGGATAAAAACTTCAATTTGTATTTGTATGAAATAGGTTTTGAATGAGCTTTTGTCTGTTAAGTAGGTCAGTCTTGGATCCTCAGGGACTTGGGCCGGTTTTCTCTGTGTTTGTTGACAATGACGATGAGACAGAGTAACTTAACCCAGACCTGACACTGTAAGCACATGTCCCCAGGCCCATGTTTATCTGTTGGTTTGTGTTGCTTGTCTCCTGTTATTTATTACCTGTCTCGTACATTTTTTTTTTTTTTTTTAATTTCTCTCACTTCCTATAATCTGACCATGAGACAGTATGCCCAGCTTGTGCACTGATCACCTTGGTACGTTATTTGGTCTTTCGCGCCTATTTCTGTAAGATTTATGAAAGATTTGCAGAGATACACGCATGACATCAACAATTAATCATTCCTAGTGTGCTGCATATAGTGTGAGTCAACAATAGCAACAGTGTGAGTCCTTGAGGAGGGATTTGCGGGTACAACAGCTTGCAGCATTCACTGTCAAAATTCCAGAAATAAAATAACAAAAGAAAAACAAATAAATATTGACTAAGTCCACTGAATTGTGCAGACGAAGCTCCTAAGTTTAGATATACAATTATTGCTGTCTTCAAATAGAAAAAAAAAAACAATTTGTCAACAAACATACAACAATAACGCATTATCACCAGCAGTGCGGAATTGGACAACTCCACATGTTCATTTTAAGACATAAGCAAACTGCGTTGGAATACAAGATTTGTTTTGCTACAGCAAAACACTGAGTGATTTTTCACGACAAACGTTGCTTTTCTGTTATCAGCACAATGTGATGATTTATTTAACAGGACAGAAACTTTGAATATACCATAACAATCATTTGAAATGTCACAATCATTTGCAGGCAGCAAGTCCAATTCCAAGGCAGAGCCATTCATTGGTGAACTCTATGAAGCCCGGGGCCTTGGTGAGTCCACTTCCTGCACGGAGACAGGAAAACGGCACGCAAACAGTTTGTGTGAGTTTTTTTTAATTGACATGTTGCACACCGACTCTGATTCGAAAGTCTGCCAAAAGCGCAAACAAGGTCAGCGGTTATATCACCGCTAAGTGTGTGAAAACTCACCCTCGATCACGTTGTGGAGGTTGCAGTAGTTGGTGCCATTATCAAACAGACTGTACCAGAATGCAGACACAGACGCACCCTGAACAGAAAACAAAAAAAAACAGTTTCAGATTTTTTCAAATGTACAATTATTTGTTGAACTGTGACTTTCTTTTGACTGTAAAACATTGACTTGCCTCGACGTGGCAGCCCATGCCCATAGATGTGCCAATTATGGTAAAGTTAACACTCTCGTACTGGCCGAGCGCAGACGTGTGGTTGGCCTGAATAAGGCTTGAATTCACTGAACCCAGCTGAATTGAAAATGCAGAAAAAGGATTTCATAAATCAGTATGACAGCTTAAAATGTACGTCGATTAAAAATGTAAAAACTCTTTCATCGTTTCTGACCTTGTATGAGCCCATGGCTTTAATCTGAGTCACTATGGCCATGTTTACTTGATCACATGGTAGTCCAAGCAACCTTGAGACAAAAATCAGAAAAAAAAAAACACATCACTACCTACGTAGCTATCCAAACACTGTCTGAAAAACTCACATCACTCGGCTCTTACCAGACAATCTTGCAAAAAGCATGTGTTGTATCCGCTGGGTAGCTACTTGTGACAATGCACATTCCCAGAAAGAGAGCGCAGGCCACAAAAACAGTCCTCGCGGCCATGTTGAAGGTTGGTGTTCCAGAGGTTCTCACAGGACTGTGTGTGGACGTTTCTACGGTTTGGAGTTTATATAGAACATCGCATGAAAAGCCTTGAGACTTGAAGACCATCGGCCAGTCATGTGGACCCGTGCCAAAGTGATTTGCTTGACACTTGAATGCATGAACCGCATGGCATCTTTCACGCCAGAGAGGCAGGAATGTCTCTGCGATTGAAAAATGTTCTCCGTTTTTCTATTCTTGTTGGCCATTTCTTTCTGAATCTTCTTGTTCGTCTGCCACATACAATCACATTGTGTGTCATAACTGTAATTAAATATTTAAACGTACTGATTCTTCTGGATCCTCTGGAGGGCTGTTTCCTCAATCCTGCCTGTGTTCACCTACTTAACAGTTTTTGTTGTTTTCAAAGCAAATACTGCTTGTAAATAGTCATTTTTACTCTGCAGTGGTAGCACTTTGCGGAACAAAATGATGCCGTAGTACTCTTTTTTTATGTTTTTTTTTTTCGTTTTCTGCTTTTGGCTTGTTGTTTGTTTGTATTGTTTTGGTCTGAGTCCCTTTATTCCAGTGAGGGGAAAGAGAGATGTCCTCCAAGCTGTGGTAAAAGTGTAATTAAAGCATAATGTATCACATTTACTAATTGCCATCTTTGAAAGCATGTGCCTGTGTTTTGATGCCACAGATGTTATGGTGGGGTTCGCAATTCATCACAGTTTCATTATTCTTATAATTCATTAACTAACCATTAATTCTTGGAACCCGCGTGCCCATCGATTTACAATCTTGAGGCTCTCAGCAGCATGATAATTAGATAAAGACCAGAAATAACAAACAGAACACCACAGGAAACTGATGCCTTTTAAGCCACTCAAAGCGACCGAACAAATAAAGGCATCCCACTCCCCCCGCAGGCAAAATACCATGGAAAGAACAGCGTGTGTGTGTGCGTTAAAAAAAAAAAAAATCACCTTTTGCTGCTTTCTTTCCAAACAGACCCGCGAAACCGCACGTGTCTTCTTTCTGTCTGCAGAGGGCACCAAACGTCAACACTCGACGGCAGCCAGAAGCTGAACTTTCAAAGCCCGACAGGTTTCATTCTCACTTTCTCTGCGAACTGTGTTATTGGGAATTCGATAAAGCAAATCAATACACGCAGAGTGGAACACAACAACTGAGAATTCAAAGTGACACCAGGTCCCCATTTTTTTATTTTTTATTTATTTTTTTTTTATTTCTTTATTTATTTCCACGGGACAAGTGGGACAATCGGCCAGCGCGCGTTCCCTCGTCAAATCCAAGAGCGCACCTCGGTGAACGACAACGCGTTTCACAGAGCGCAGAGAGTTCTTGGCGGCGTCTCGGGAGGTTTCACGCAGGAGAGGGAGGTTTCAGTCGTCTCCTCTCCTTCAGAATCTCCCCGCGTCCCTCTGAACCTGTCAGACACGCAGATGAATGAACGGGAGTGACGGTCCTCGCTGTCCCTAATGAGGGGTCCTGCAGCGGGACGGTAATCTGAGCACATGAGTAATGCACTTCACGACTCATTTGCAATGCAAAGGTTGGTTCGTTTCTGATTGGGTAACACACTGTCACCCCTTCTGGCTTTTTTTTTTTTTTTTTTTATTATTATTAGTATTTATGTGCATGTTATAGCTGCGTGTGCTGGGACTGCAACTGCCAATCTTTACAAGAAAGAAACTCAAAAGTAGCTCAAAGCACAAAGCGTGGCCCAATAACAACCGCGACAACGAGATGGGTGCCTGTTTTAAAGCTCAGAAAGATTCCACTCGTGATCCAGTTTTTGGTTCTGTGACGCGAACAAACAATATTCTGTGAAAAATACAAAATGTGGTTCATTAATGTGAAAAAAGTCGAATTTGTTGTGATAGCAGTGGCTGAATTTGGTGTAAAAAAAAGGCTTTATTAGGGTGTGGTATGATTTTCCTAGCTGATTTTTTTTTTTTTTTTTTTGAAAATTGGACGCATTGAAATGATGGCTGATTCCCTGATCTACAGATTGATGAGCATTCTGGTAAATGGCATGTGACAGTAGGTCTATGTGGATGGCCGGTTGCTCAGGCGTTTGAGCGAGATGGCCAGTGCAATGGTGACTGTCACTGTAACTGCAGACCAAATGCTGCTGTGGAGACCATCTGCTGAGTGTGGAGCACAGAAACTGAAACCCTGTCTGTCGCTACAAGCCTCCATCGCATATGACTGCACTCATACAGGTAACTTGCTTCCAGTTTAATTTCTCTAAGCCACATTTTTGATGCAGGTAGGTTTTTTTTTGTGGTTTCAAATTACATGACTCTGTTCACTCTGTAGTGAAAATATCTAAATAAAAAAAAAAAATTGCTCTCTCATAACTGAATCGGTGAATATTTCCCCCCCTCAATGTTGAGGCAATGTGTATTCGTCCCTACAATAAAAACATGCAACAAGCAGAGAAGTTTTGTTCAAAACATTATAGCATTACTCGTTTATAGACACAGCAGTGGGTCTTTTTTTTGTCTTCCACAATATGGAAATGAATTACGAGCTCATACAACCGTCTTTATCTTATAACACAGGTATAAGTAATATGTTCTGAATTTGCACAGGTTTTGCACTTGAACAGAAATCCTGCTGCGACGCGTGTCCATAAGGCTTCGTAAGATTCAAGTTAAATTAAATTAAAATGACTTATCCAAACGAAAGAAGCAAAAGGAGACTACGCAGGGATCATGTTAAATGAGAAAAGTTGATCTACAGGAGAATAAATATTTGAAAGCAACACAGAAAGCTTCGAAGCTTTTCCTATTCCATTATAGTTTGAATTGTCACCAGGCTCTTTTTCCTTTTTCATAAATGAAAATACATTTTTGCTGTAAACTGAGGCTGAAAAGCCCCAACAACAACAAAAAAAAAGATGTACCAGAGTGCGAGAAATGTTCAAATGAAACCCACGCCCGTAATAATCATTTTATTATGATACGTCCCGAGCTGCGACCGTCACGGAGCTCGCCAAATCAAACTCCCGTGATCTCTCGCGATGGCTCACGCGTGACGCGACACGTGCCTGCGCTCGCGTTAATCCTTAAATCTTCCGTCGTCCGGAGGCGGAGCGGCTGTCTGAGATCGGTGAAGGCGAAGTGGGGCACGGGAAGCAGAAACAAGGTCAGCAATCACTTTGGGCAGTTTAGGCAACTTTTACACACGAAGCCGAATAAAACTGTGGTGTCTGCAAACCTCGGGGCTGCAGCTTTCAGTCCACTTCAACGCTGCTCTATGCACGAAACGATGCACTGTTAGTGTTTTAACAGTGCTGCACAAAACAAACTGCTTTATGTACTTACAGCTTCTGTGCTGCAGTGGTTTTCTTATATTTTAATAAAATAATAAAATAAATCCAATGCCCAGACAGACTGTAATGTTACTTTTATTGGATTGACTGGAGTTCAAAAGTACACGCACTGTTATATCAAACTGGTTAATGAGTTATCAGAGAGTAGCTTTTTGCCAACATTCTTTGCTGTGGGATCTCCTACAAAGTTGCAGAAACTTTATCTGACTCTGCTTTGTGTGACCTTTCAGGAAAGCTTGGAAAGTCCGGTACACCCATCATGTCAGAGCTGAGTGGGAAAGTCCAGACCGTCCTGGGACTGGTGGATCCTGACCAACTGGGCCGCACCATGACCCACGAGCATCTGACCATGAGCTTCGAATGCTGCTACCTTCCCCCTCGTCCGGGCGACGAGGCGGTGGCAGAGAGCCCGTTCCAGATGAAGCATATGCACTGGCTGACGCAGAACCCCTACAGCTGCCAGGAGAACCTACTCCTGCAGCAGGAGACCAGCGCTGTGAGGGAAGAGCTGCTGGCCTACAGGAAAGCCGGCGGGGGCACAATAGTGGAGAACACCACCACGGGCATCGACCGGGACCTGCCCACCCTCAAGCAGCTGGCCAAAGACACCGGGGTCCACATCATTGCAGGAGCGGGGTACTATGTGGACTGCAGCCACTCAGAGGCCACCAAGAAGATGAGTGTGGAGAAGGTGTGGTCCATCTGGATGTCGTAGCAGCTGGTTTGTCCGAAATCTGGCGCTCACAGCTTTTGAAGTTTTATATGACTTCCCCTTTTGTGGAGTCTTTATTTGTATGTGCTTGTAGAATCAACTGCCGGCGCTGCATTCTCAGACAGAAGATAAGAGAAACATGCTGCACCTATCATGCATTTTCTCATAATTTTGTGCACATTTGCAAGAATTTCACCTTTTAAATTGATGGGTGCAAGTTTCTGACCCCTCCGTGTGTTTTTTGCGGGGTTTCTGCAGGTCCTAAAAGAGTCTAAAATCCGAATTTTTAATGTGATTTTGACACATTTTAAAGATTGGTAAAAAATTAATTGGATTTAGTGCTTGGTTGAATCCCTCTATGTCTTGTGCAAGAAAAGGCTCAAATTGGGAACAGGGGTATAACGGTATTAGAATCGCATGGAAAGTCAGAAAAAAATAAAGCTGTTGTTAAAAAACAAAACAAAAAAACACCTGCCGTCAAGAAATATTGTTCTGTATTCACATCAAGAGCACCCATCTCCAAATCCAGTCCCAGTGCGACAGGATGTTAAATAGGTCTTAAATTGTATTCATAATGAACTGTACCAGCTCTGTTTTCAGATACTATACTTATACTTGAATGATCCTCTGCAGAATCGATGGGGCTAAAATTGATATGGTGGTCATTTGGTTAAAAAAAGTCACTGAGTTTATCCAGAATCTCAATCAAATTTAGTTCTGTAGCCCATTTCTAAATATATATGGTTATACTTATGGTTATACTTATGGGTATAATTAACACATATTTATGTACTGTCGCTGCAGTAGTTATGGTGGTTCACAATTTATAACCTTTTTCTATTTATTTTCCTTCTCAGTCCGTGAGGTTAAATCACCTGCAAAGTCTCACAATCTATGATTTTGCTTGGCTTTATCTCAATAAAAAATATTTTAAATAGAGTCTTAAATTTAACTTGTTGAAACCTGCAGAAACCTTGTTTTTCAAGGAATGTACAAGTGATATTAGATATTACTTAGGAGAAATCCAGCATGTGCATCAACAGACATGTCAGAGAAATCAGAGTGGAATTCATCTACAAATATGTCAGTTTCTGACCCTAAATGTAAGGCTACACAAGTGTAATGTTGTCCCATATTGACGAACTTGTCACTCCGGCCGACAGCTTACTGACATCATCATCAGTGAGGTGCTTCACGGTGCCGACGGCACAGACATCCGCTGTGGTGTGATCGGAGAGATCGGCACCGGCTGGCCCATCACAGACAGCGAGAAGAAGGTGCTGAAAGCCACGGCTCATGCTCAGGCACAGCTCGGCTGTCCTGTCATCATCCATCCTGGCAGGAATCCCGCTGCTCCGGCTGAAGTCGTTCGTATTCTCCAGGAGGCCGGCGGTGACATCACAAAAACTGTCATGTCTCACCTGGACAGGTGAGAAGTCCTTAAAACATGTTTGATGGGTTGATTGTATGGAATATGCAACTTTTGGACATGGTAATAAGCGTTAAATAGCAACGAAGTATTCTGTATTAATTAGAGTCGAAATTAGGGCCACATTTCCCATAAGCCCCAGTGCATCCCCTCACTAGCATTTAATCTCTTTCTGTCTGGTTTCATTAAATAGTTCAGCAGACTCCCAGGTGCCCAGATTTCAACAGATTATTAGATAATTTTTGTGAGTTTTTTCATGATATTTGATGGTTGTAATAATGTATTAACGTTAGAATAAGTCATTGAATTTACCAGTATTTACTTTAAATATTAATAAAAAGGGAAGGAAACTTGAAAAGCTGTAAGATCAATTTATTATTTCACAGTTAACCCTTATATTTTCATCAGTTATTTTTTTTTACTAGTTGCTATGATGGTTACACACAAACTGCATTGCATTTTAAGTATTGACTGTAAACCTTTTACAAATGACTTAAACATTGACCTTAAAAATCACGGTGCACATTTTTCTCCCCACAGGACTATATTCGATTATGGTGAACTGCTCGAGTTTGCTAAACTGGGGAGTTACCTGGAGTACGATCTGTTCGGGGTGGAGATGCTGCACTACTCCTTTAACATGGACATTGACATGCCCAGTGACAGCCAGCGGGTGAAGAAGTGAGTAACGCCGGGAAGAATTACGCTTGTCTTTTTTAGTGTGACGTACGTGAACTTTACCAAAGCTGAGATCAGAATATTTCCAGTGCAATATAATAAATAACTCCATTCCTTAATATATTTCTGTCATGAATGTGGAGCTTGGATCCACATCAGAGCAAAATGCGACCGTTATCTCTCCAAACAGTGAGACTTGAAGCATTCACACTCTGACCAGGGTTGCTGTCCAATAGTCTTTTTACTCAGGAAGGTTCCTAACTGAGTGAAAAGACCCGGATGTATTAAGTGCTTTTCTACATCCAAAGCACCTATGCTCAGTTTGCATTAGTTATTTCTTCATTTTGAGTGTTGTTGGAGTGCCAGCCTTTAGCCTTCATTAATTAATTTGACTTCAGTCGCAGATGCCTTAATAAAGGCAAGGGCTAAAATAGGATAATCTCTTCAGCGGGAAGAGAAATGCAGCCAAATGAGACTAGGAGCGAGTATATTTGTCGGCTAATTATGTTGTATATTGTAAATTTAGCCAGATGACGTTTTCAATTCAACATGTAAACTTCAGAGCGAATGATGTACAGTAGTAGATTTGTAGACGCTTCTGCGAGTCTTGCATGAATTTGACCATTCTTTTCATACAATTAACTGGGAATCGTGTAAATAAATGAGTGGACAGGAGGGTGAGCGTTGTTTGGGAGCCTGTATTTGTTTGTTTTTTTATTTCAAGTCCTACCTTGAAGTAATAATTTTCTCCGGTTTGTCCATGTTTATAGCCTGCATGACACCACACGGTAAGAACGCACGGGGCTTTTGGTAGTCCCATCTTCAGAACACCGCGCCGCCGTCTTGTCGGTTTACGTAGCCTCGTGTAAGTGCAGCGGGATTCTCAATAGCGCTGCGTTTGTCTTTTCCTCATAAATTCTCCTTCACATTTTTCCATTTTGACTATTCGACTGCAACCCAGATGCATATTGAAGTTTAACTGACGAGCCTGATAAGCAGCTGCAGCATGTTCATAAGCTAAAATTATTCATTGTG
>JAPQRN010000010.1:14879809-14910065 GCA_037367275.1 Coranthus polyacanthus
CAGATGCATATTGAAGTTTAACTGACGAGCCTGATAAGCAGCTGCAGCATGTTCATAAGCTAAAATTATTCATTGTGTTACATTTAAAGCCCTCATTTTTTGCTATTTTTATTTTTTTTCTTCACGCTCAGCTTGGCGTTCCTGGTGAAGGAAGGCTACGAGGACAAGATAGTGATTGCGCACGACATCCACACCAAAAACCGCCTCACAAAGTTTGGCGGCCACGGGTACTCGCACATCCTGAAGAACATCGTACCGAAGATGCTGATGAGGGGCATCTCTCAGCATCAGGTGGATAAAATCCTCGTCGACAACCCCAAGCAATGGCTGACCTTCAAATGAGAAGAAGGCGCTTTAATGCGGCCATTACTTTCTGATCAGATGAGTCCTGAACGCCACAGAATGCACCTTTTTTGAAATTCGTCACATTAATCACAGTCCAAAATGATTTAGTAAATATTCTTATGGACTGTGAAGCTTATAACAACACTTTGTGATTTGGTCTTTCCTATTAAAAATAATCACAGGGTTTTTGTGTCATTCAGCTAACTTTATAAGCAGATTGTATTCATGCGACATGCAGGATCACAGTGCCTGTTAGTAGTGGTCTTGTTTTAGCCCCATTTCTGGAACAAAAAATAGCTTTTTCTTGTTTGGGAAAGTGCAAAGACAAATGTTTTACTTTCTCTGGGAGTGTTTTCTGCAGTGGCGCTCCTCACAAATTTGGTGCTAATTGATTTTTCACTTTCAAAGTCATAGCTGCTTTCTTGGTATTTTTATGTGACATTTCTGCCAACACATTTTATGAAAGGGAAATAATGAGTGTGTTTGTAATCAGTATGCTGCTCTGCTCTTAACACAATGCGGCGGTGTTAGATGAGTTGTCCTGTTGCCCCTCAGTGGGTGTCTGTGGGTGTCTATGGGAGGCTGGCTGGCTGGCAGGCCCAGATGAAGGACATGTTCTCCTCTCATCTGGGAACAGGTGGCCTCACAGGGTGACTTCACCACATGATCAATGGCATGATCGCCACAGCTGACTGTGCACCGTGAAAAACTATATAACTTTGATTCATCTTCCGAGAGGATTACAAAGGGACCCAGAGGATTTAGTTTTAAAACTATATTTAACGTTTTTTAGCCGAGAAGCTTATCTGGAGGGGCTTAATCAGCAAGCTGTTGAGCTTGAGGAAACATTTATGTTCATGTGACTGTTCTGTTTTGCCATGGTGACTAACTACCAGGCCACCCCGTTGCCCCAACCAGCTGTTATACGGAGAGCGACAAGAAGAAGAACAAGTTACAATGATGCTTTGTCACAGTGCTTCAATAACATCAGAAAGGCCCTTTACAATTACTCTCATTCTCTTTAAAGTTACTTTTTGCTGCACAGAGTTGAAATGTTTGATTTTCATACATATATAATCATGCATCAAGGCTTTAAACGTTTTCTCCCAAAATGCAACAACAGTCTAATGTTTTTTTTTTTATAAAAAATAAAGCACACATAATGACTAACAACACTGTAAATATAGTGGTGATTGTGTGAGTATCTTTTTAAGCTCTATCATTGAATGCTACAGATCAATACACTCATATATGTTAGCACAGCAGCAATGTTTTTACACATCAGCAACACTTGATTCACAGTGCAAGAGCGACACTAATAGTTTCGACGTGGATACAATTGAAACATCATTGGTGAGGAGCCACACATCAAAATGTATTAACTATTATTCTGTAATTACACCGTAAGCGCGTCGATATTTCATAGTAGTTCTTTTTTCGCATGGTTTCCCACGCATCTTTCTTGAGCTCTGGCTCTAATAATCCAACTGACACTGAAGTGAGCATGAGCAGTGAAGCAAGCTATTAGCAGAGCAGATCTTTCCCCATAGCAGTGTTGCTTTCAGTCAGCGTACAGCATGAAGCCGGAGAAGGTGCTGTACTTGTTGTTGTTGCCCCCGTGCGCTTTTCCGCCGTCCAGTTTGATGTAAATCTCATCCCCGGGCTCTAGGTGTAATACAACACTGTTGCTGGCATAGTCGTAGTTCTGGTCCGCGTCTTGAGCAATGGCACTGGCTCTCACCTGGAAGGCAAATCAGACATTTCTGCTCATGAAACATGTACCGTACCGCGTTGAACCAGTACCGCAGACATCTCCGCCACGTGAGGTTATCTAAATGACCATAAAACCAACCGACTTAACTGACTTTATTTCATCTTTAAAACGAGCTGAGGTCAAGTGGTTCTTAGAGCGTCTCAGGTGTCTCTAGGTGTGCGTAAAACCTGTGCGTAAAAATCGAAATAAATTCTTCTCCAAATTACCACCACATTGAATCTTTTCACTCTGTGCAAAGAGTTGAAAGCTGAAACAAATTAAAAGATTGTTTTAGTGTTTCATTGAGTGTCCTACCTGGTTGTTTTTACAGAGGTCAGCCCACATGCTGGTTCCATCACCGCCTCGCATCAGCACATGATAAACAAAGAAGTAAATCCCAGGTATGGAGCAGGTGAATTTCCCTGTAGAAGGGTCATAATGGTTGCCCAGATTAGTGACAACGTCGTCGAATTTGAGCACTTCATATCCCTCATGCTGCTTCTTCAGTCCTGCGTAAAATGCTATCTTTGGGACAGTGTTGTAAGTGGCTGCACTGATGGCACCGGTAGGTCCATTGGCTCCCGGTGCTCCGGGTGGACCCGGGGGACCCGGTGCTCCTCTCTCACCGGGCGGACCAGAGGGTCCAGGTGGTCCGGGCTCCCCAACTGGTCCCCTGGGACCCATCCTCCCCACGCGTCCCGGTTCTCCTTGAGGACCTTGGATGAACGTTGGAAGAGACTGAACCAGACGGTTGTCTTTAATCGGGTTGGTTGCTTTTGCCGTAGCTGTGGCAGCGGTTCCGTGGGAATCACAGACCATTTGACAGGATCCCAGCATTTCGTAGCGGGCGGGAGTCCCGGCGGAGTTCACCATGACCGGGATCAGAACCACCAACACCAGCACCAGCGCGACGCCACAAACACCAGTTGCGATCATCTGCGCTCTGCGGATTCGCTGTGATCTCCGGAGTGGATGGTCTTCCAGCCTGCTTGCGGGCGATATTCTTGCCTAGGGAAGAAATCGACCTGTTCCTCTACTACACTGTAACTTCTGGAGGTAAGATTGTCCTTTAAATGTTTATGCGCAAAAGTAACCATCCACAACTTTTACGCGCCGCAGTTACCGTCCAACTGGTTCATCTCCACACCGTTCACCACATGCACAACAAAAAAAGACACTCTAAGATCCAAAAACTACACAGTCTGCGTTTTGTAGTTATGGAGCACAAAGTCAGCTGCACAAGTTTCTGTCTAACACGGTGCCACAGGAGAGAGTGGGCTAGAAATGAAACGGTACCCGTTTCTATGTTTGGAGAGTGAGGGGAGGGGTGGAGGTGATGGATGGGATAGAACGCTTTTTTCAATCAAAGGAGAGAAAATGAAAAACAAACTGGGAATATCAACTTCATGTGACTATTTCATTATCTTAATTTAAAGTAATGTTATTCAGTTGTTTTGTTTTGGAGTCAGTGGACACTTTGCTGTATTTAAACAGTTTGTATTGCTTTTTGATATGGGTGAGTGTAATGTTGTAGCTACTAGCGTTTATCCACACAGCTCTAAAGGTCTTACGCATAATTAGGTCCATTAAAGACAAAAAGCTATAGTCCTTTGGCACCTGGTCACACCTCACTGGCTCCCTGTGTCTAATTTATCATTTGGGAAAAATCTATAGAGCAACTGAAAGAAAGGAGGGAGTCACTAGGAGCTGGCAGTGAAGGATGACTTCACACAAATATACTGATGAAATGACTAAATTCAGAAGCATTTAGAGGGAAAAGAGTGTGAATCACTTAATTAATTACCAGTGGAGATTTGCCATCAGCAGCTATAAGAGAAAAATTAAATTCTTGTGATGTTTTATTTTGCTTAATCAGATTTTAGTTTTCTGGGATTTTAGAAATTGGAATGATTTATAAAAAAAACATCATCCACACACATCCATATTGATTTGTAATACTTTTAAAAAACATCCTGTCCCGGTTAAAACGCCGGACAAAGTGCAAAAGCACCAAAACGCATTGGTTTGAGTAATGAAGGGCTAATTCTCGGCGATGAGGGCAGATCATGATATGTTGAGGAATTCAGAGGCCGTGATGGCACCTAAAACCATGCAGGTGGAGAGATGTATGAACAGGAGGGGAAAACGCACTGAGCCTGGTTGGTTTGGGAGGAGCGAAACTTTGATTGCAGCCCGAATGGGATTGTACGGAAATAACAAATGCAATAAAACAGTGTGTCTTTTGAATCTCAAAATGTACCATTCAGGACTGCTGAGAGCTCTGAAAAGACAGAGTCAGAAAGAGCCGTGTTACCATCAGTTACTGAGTTGTACAGTTTATCTCTTTCTCTCACAGATAAGATAAGACATATCATATCTGTTACTCGTGTATGAAGGTATCTCATCTGGATTCTCGTGTCCTGTTCAAGTCGGATTTCATCAAAGTTCCAAACGATCCTTTTAAATGTTTTCAGACATCTCCTTGTCCAGGCAAAAAAACAGCCATTTCTATTCAATTTATTTGTTTATTTTTACTTTGTTCATTAAATTACATTAGTCCTTTATTTGTGTTTTTGCCCTTGCTGTGATGTCTTGAAATGGACTATTGTAATGGCACTTATTTTCATGCCCCAATCAGAGTTTAGCAGTGTTTGAATTGAAATGTTTAGTCATGTTTCCGCCTACTCCTGTCTCTTCAAGGCCCTGTTTAAAAAAAAAAATTAAAAAAATCAGTGTTCAACTAAATTACGACATACAAATATAAGTAACAGGAGTCCCTTATACTGAACATTAATCCAAATACTGCTCATTTAGTTGTAAATATAATCAAAGAACACTTCGTTTTAATCATCTGAAGCACCGTAGAGCAACAGCAGAGAACAAAAGGAAGAATCGGAGGCCACTACGACTGCAAATTGTATTTTTGTATCTTTGAATGAGAAATGTTTATCACTCCATGCAAAGTTTTCAAGATAATATATACAAGGCCACGAGAACAATAACAACAGTAGCAACTTTAAAAGCAGATTGACCCACTTGAGCTTTAACGGCCCTGAAACTTATTTTCTTGCTTCCTTGAGCCACTGAACCTACATGAAAACAGAACCTTCTGCCAGTGTCAGAAAAGGGTTTTTTTATCTTACATGAGGATTACATAAGATCTTTGTTTTGTTTTTTTTTTTTGTTTTTTTTAAAACTTGTTTTTAAGTAGCAGGCGCTTCGTTAGAAAAAGTTGACCACGTGAATATTTGGTTGGTTATCATGAATTTAAGGGTAAAAGACGAAGGACTGAAATGTAAAACCAGGATTTGCAAGAACTGTACAGGGGCTTTTGTGGATAATTATTTAAAGCAGCAACCAAAAAAGAAAAAAAAAGAAAGTTCTCTGGAAGATTGTAACTAGTCTTACAAGAATCGATGCTAAGAATTAACAAGGAAAAAACATTGATCCAGTAGATTTTATTTCAAGGGAGAAAAAAAAAAAAAAACCTCTTCATTATATGTTATGTTATTTTGTTTTCATTGGAGTTATTTCTGGTTCGATTCAACTGAATTGTAGTATTGTGCCTTTGTTTCAGCTGATGGTACAGTTTAGGATGATGCTGCATGAGCTAAAATACAATTACCATTTCTAAAAGAACACATTTTCTGTGGGAAGGGTGCAAAGTGAGAAATAGAAGAGTATTTAATAGAATAATATATAAGGACACACATGCACACAAACAAACACAGTGGGACATACTGTGGCGGCTGTGAGTCAGTGAGCACTTGTTAGTGGTCAGGCTCTTTCCCTCCAGTTGGCACGAGCCTCCAGTGACTCAGGGAGACTTGTGGACCAGGAGCCAGAGTGAACAGCAGTGTCAAAGACGCACCAAAAGCTGTGGGAAGAGGATTCAGTTTGTATTAGAGGCTTTTATCGCACCAACTGTATCCGAGCACAGTTTTTTTGTTCCGTTTTTTAAAAAAAAAACTCCTCCCGTGTGTCCAGTAGTGACTTTCATCCATCTTTACAGCACTCAGCTCACCTCCGCCGTCGTCGCATTGGAAAGATTCCTCATGGCGGAGAGCTCTGACAGGTTGTTTTGGAGTTCTGACTTCGGAGTTCATTTACAGCCAGTCAGGCAGAGTCCGGTGGGAGCCTGATGATTTTCTGACATCCGGACAAGCAGATGTTCAGAAGCCATGAATAAAACATATAGCCCATTTGAACACAAACCAGAGGCTTCCCAATTGTCTAATGAAACATGAGGCGTGATTTCAATTCGCAACAAAGAGGGGGGGAAAAAAAAAAAAAGCCTTTTGTCAGAGAAGTGGGATGCAGTATGAAATATGTATGACATTTATGTAGCCTGACTTGGATGGCTAAGCAGGGATCAGCTGTCGTTATGACAATCAAAGCTGAGACAGGTTTGTCAAAGGATTTACATGGTGAATGGGAGAGAAACTGAATGGACGTCTCATTACCAGCCAGGAATATAAACAGAAATATTATGTGACCACTGACACCCAAGTGTTTATCAACTAATAAAACACCATGTGTGCCGGGCAGCCGATGCGATAAGACAAATGTCCCTCAATATTTTTCACACATTCTGCTCTTTCGGAATGTGTTTATTTCTTCCTTGTTTTCTTTCCACGGAGAAAAAAAAAAAAAAACAGCGAAACAGTGAAAAGGCTGGGCTCGACGGTTCATCTCACCGGGGGGGATAACAGAATGCGTTACCACACTACCCACTCAAACCTGGCCCTGTACTGTATTTAAGATGGCAAAGTAACAATTGTATACTGGGTGGAGCTTTGGTCACTGGGGAGCAAGACTTTTCATTCAAGGGAAAATCAAGGGTTGATTGTTTTGTTTGATTTCATTATTTCCTTGCTGTTGACATTCGAGCAATTGCCCTGATTGCATTCGTGTGCATATATTTATGTCAGAGTTTGTTGCCAGTCTTTTTATTCTTCATTAACAGCGTGAAGTTGACTTCTTGTTACGTTTCACAGGTGTTTCCTACTGTCGCTCCTGTTCGTACCAGTTTTTCCTGCTTCTGTTTTAATTCGTTTGATTGAAAAATCTAAATGTAGCTTGACAGTCGTACTGAGACCGCCGTCTATATGTACTTTTGTTTGTGACTACGTGGAGTTTGTGGTGGAGTCTGGGTTGTTGTTGTTGTAGCGGGCCGGGCATTTGTTATTCACTAACTCCATTAATAATCGAACAGCGGCCTGCGTTGTACACTGTTGCTGCTGTAGAAGAGGAGCAGGGAAGCTCTGAAGAACCCGGGAACACCCTATGGATTTCACTAGAAAATCCGACTCAAGTCTTCTGCGTAGAAATCAGTCCACAAGCTGCTATAGGCAACCAAGAAAGCCAGGGAAGGTCTCATTTTTTAAGGTATGTTATGATATAAAAAAGCCATTACAGATTTCTTCACATTGTCCCACATTACACCTGAAATAATGTGGATTGAACTTGGGATAAATGCTACAGTATTAAATATTGCCATCGTGAATTTTAATTTTACACAACATGCACGTAACCTGTACTTTTCCTGAAATAATAATAATAATCTGTTGGGTTTTTTTTCCCCAGATGACATTAATCATCAAATAAGGTAAGAACTCCAGTGGGTAGTTCTCGTATGTTAAATACGTTGGTAGGATGATGGATAATTTCTGCTTATTAAATGAACTCCGTTCCAAAAAAAGGCCTTACGAAAATAACACCACCTTCACATTTGTAAAAACAGAATGCCTCAGAATGCAGTCACAGTATAGCTCACGCATGACACGTAAAAGTAAAAGAAATAAAAAATTAAAGACACAAAATTGTCGGCAGTCAGATGAACATCATTATAAACAGGCTGTAAACAGGGACAGTGTTTGTTTTCCCCTGTTTGCTTTTACAGTAAGTGGGGTTGATTCTTGATTAGAGCATTTACCTTTTAGTCTTCATGACTGTTTCATTTACTCATGTTACTAATTAAATCAAAATATCACCCTCCTGTTCTCCAGCAGGAACTCGACGCCAAATACGTCATCGCTCTCATACAGTGTGGGAATAAGACGTTGAATCATGAGAGAGGCTCATCCTGTCAAAGGTTCAATGACAGTAGTACAAACGTGGGAAAATGTCAGTTATGAAATACTACACACAACAATTAACAGGACAGGTCTGCGACAGCTTAATGAACCCATAAATGACTAGAAAATAACCACGTATACTTTGGAATGTTTCAAAATTATAGGTAGACAATACTTGGTTGAGATTTTTGACACCAATTGAGTTTTATTTATATTGAACAGACAAGGGGAAAAAAATCATCTCCAGGCACTCTACGTAGTAAGGTCCAGACTTTACAGTATTAGAGAGAAACCCGACAAATCCCTTTTGAGCAAGCACTTGGTGACAACGGTGAGGAAACACTCTTCTTAACAGGAAAAAACCTCGGACGAAACCAGATTCAGGGTGGGCGGCCGTATGGCTGGTCTGGTTGGGATGAGTGGACAGCAGAGAAGAGAGAAGAGAAGAGCACGGAGAAACAACGGCAACAAAAATACTAGGCAAGCTTTTGGAGCCTGTAGTGGCATCAGAAACATACAGATACCTGCAAAAAGGGCACAGAGGGGAGGAAAAAGGCACAAACTACGCCTAGGCCTAAAGGGTCAGTGTGTGATATTTAGTGACATCTAGTGGTGAAGTTCCAGGTTGCGGCTGACTGAATATCCTCCTCACTCTCCCCTACAGTGGCTGCAAAAAAGGCCCTCATTAGAGCCAGTGTTTGATTGATCTGTTCTGGGGTATTAACTCCGGTCTGCACAGTAGGTGACGGCAATGCACCTTAACGCTGGATGCCGCACACTATAAAACGGGAAAAAAGAGAAGGGGAAAATGGAGTTCGGAGCATCTGTAGAAACGTGGCGGACTCGGTGGAGACACGCGGCTCATTGTAAGGAAATGAAAACGCCACGATTCTCACTTTCAGGCAATTATACAGTAATGAAAACATAATTATAACTATTATATTAAAATCAATGAACTGATTTGACTAATCTGGTTTCATAGATAAATACAGCTGCCTGTCATCTGCATAGCAACGGAAATGTACGCAGTGTTTCCGAAATAATACGGCCTAACCCTATAATGGAAGCATGTATGAGATGTAGTATTGGTCCCGGCACAGAACCCTGTGGAACTCCATGACTAACATTTGTGCGCAAAAGTGATCATTGACATGAGCGATTGGTATCTATATGATAAATATGATTTAAACCAACCTAGTTCTTTAATGACATTACATAATAAAATGTAGGACATGCAGGACATGTATTCAGCAGCAATATACTCTAATTCTTTTCTTTATCAATTAACCTGCTGATTATTTTCTGGATTAATTAATTGATTTTATTTATTTATACTTTATTTTACAAGGAAAGTCCGAGTGAGATGCAAGGTTTCTTCATCCGGGGGGGTCCTGGTCAAAATGGCAGCAACAAACAGTTTCACATAGAAAACACATTCACATATAAAAACACACCAAATACATAAGAGCTAACATAAGAAGTGTAGTAAAAGAAGAATAAATGACAAGTAAAGGAAGTAAGAAAGAGGCAAATAGGCCGATCCCAGTGACGTGCGTACCTCACAACCCTTTACAGAGGTTATGTAAAGCAGCAACATGTTTCTTTCATAACCGTTTGTATAATACCTTTAAAAGTATTTTTAAAAAAGCGCTTCACCGAGCTCTGAGTTCACCCTGGGGAAACATTCAGAAGAATTTGAGCGCTCGATCTAGTGCTATAGTTACTGGTGCGATAGGATAATAATAAAAAAATCCCGTGTTTGTCTCGTGTGAGACAACAAAGGGGGCAAAAATTAGGGAAAACGTAACATCTGAGAAGCCGGAAGTTATTTTTTCAGTCGGCTAATTAACGAATCAAGTAGTTGCCGGCCTGTTTTAAACTGTTACATCAATGCCTCAGTAAAAGATGAAAATACTTCCTGCAACAATAATGGATAGATGGATGTTTTCAGTAAACACATTTGGCAATGTGAAACTGTCTGCCCCTGCATTCCAGGAGTGTTCTGATTGCACTACAATAAAACTTTATGTATTGAAACCTGGAATAAAGGATTACAACAAAGGATTATAACTAAACCAAATCCCCCACGAGACAAAAAATAAGTAGATTGATTTTCATCGAGATGTCAATCGATGCACTGCTTTGCTGATGGCATCAGAGGGCGGAGTGTCACATTTTCTGCCGATGAGATTGAGCGGCAGCGAGGGGCTTAGTGGCAAATACAATCGAGAAGTGTAAACATACCAAGGGCCGCAAGAGGCCGATCAATACCTCTAGTCTGGGATTGATTAATTACCCCCAGAAAGAGACTGAGGTGTGAGGGCACCAGAGAAACCTGATCAGAACAAGATTTATCACCCAATCTCTGTATCATCACCCCTCCCTCTCGCTGCTTTCTCATGTCTTACCCTTGTTATTTTTGTTGTTGTTGTTTTGTTTTTTTTTCTCCAATCTGTCCTCTTCTCTTAACTGACTTAAGTGTGTCATGTGAGAAAGCGAGCACCGCTTTAACACAGCAACTTCTTAACAGGTCAAGGAGGAGAAGGAGATTATCGCGGCCCATGAGAAAAGCACGTCAGTACGGACTTTCATTTGAACAAGTGACTTTCAGCTAACGTACAGCTGATCACCACTGTCACCCGATGAAGCCAGATGGAGCGCTGAATATTCAAGTGATTATAGGTTTTGTGATTATTCATATTATTATTAAATATAGTAATCTTGAGAGAGCACTCTACGCTGATTGGTTATTGAAACGTTTCTGAACATGACTGTAAACTAATTCTGTATTTCCTGTGCAAAAGCTTCAATTTGAACTTTGAGAACTGGGTAAAAAGAAATGCAGTAAAATCGCAAAAATAAAATAAAATGGAAACCTCGTGTAGTGTACAGTGGCTGGATACTTTTCTTCTCTGCGAGAAAAAGAAAAGAACGCACAGACCTAAATGCAGAGAAATGACACAAAAATGGTCGTTTTTTTTTTTTTTTTTTTTTTTTCTCAAGTCTGTGTTTTAACCAGAACAGCTCGGAAAAGTGGAGATTCTGTGAAAACAACACAAATCTTTGCAGCTCACTGGACACAAATCAGGATCACATTCAGAAACAGCCCGACGTATAGGAATGAGGAGGCACACGACTCTTTCCTTCGCTCGCATCAGAAATTACACCACGGCTAAATGCAAATTATTATGTTCCAACACAGTGATTGCGACCATGTAGTTTAGCTTGACCTTAACAAGTAACTGCACTTCAAGGTAACAATGCTTCTGTTGATTGAAGTTGCTCACGGTTCCTCTCATAGACTCTGAGTCATTTCCATTTCCCACAATGCACCGTTGTTGTTGTTTTCTTGTTTTGTTTTGTTTTTTTTCCTCTCTCCAGCACTAATTGCATCCTAATCTGAACAGTTTACCAGCTTAAGTTTTCTAAACACTTGACTGTCTCTGTTCTGTGGAAGTGGAAAAAAAACCAACCTCACACTCATCTCTCTCTCTCTCCAAATAAATCCTCCTAATATGGTAAGGTTTTTAAACTACAAATCTACACTTCTTATACGTGATAATAAGCGCTCGTTTAGTAGTAATTCCGTAACCATTTATTACTTGGTCTATGAGATTTAAAGGTTGCTTTTTTCTTTTTCTTTTTCGGTCTCTAAATGATTAGGAAAATGCTAAATTGATTTCCATTTTACAGCTACATTTTAAGCGTGTAAAGAATTCATTAAGAGTCGAGGTGTCGAATCCTCTCTGTGATTCCCTGTGACATTTTGGCTGGGATCACTGCCGGTTCCGTTTTATTTTATTTTATTTTATTTTATTTTTTTTAAATGCCAGGTGAAGCGAGGACGCGCGGACAACGGAGGCGGTTTAATTGTCGACGCACAATGAGTTTTTTTTTTTTTTTTTTTTTTTTTTTAATAAGGTGTTCCGGTCAGTCATATGGATCTTCTCGTGTTAAGACTGCGGCACCAGCGAGTAACGGACTGGTCGCTGTCATAACCGGGGACAGCCACATGACAGCGCTCACGTCTGATGCATGACTGTCTCCGTCTCCGTCTCTCTCTGTCGCCCGAACTAATGATGACCTTTTGATTCCAGAAAGATGTCCGCGGAGATGAAACGCGCCCAATTAATTTACGGCGGAGAAGGACTGGGATGTGTGCGCAGTGAACGGTGAGGGAGGGGAGGGGGGGCTCCGGGAAAAGACAAAGCTCGGTATAATTAGGATTCAGGAGGGCCTTTGTCAGAGATAATTAAAGCTGACAGCCACCGTGGAGTAGAGCGGAAGAGAGCGGAACACCACCCCCCCCCCCTCTTCAAACTACATGCTTCACTTTAACTCAGTTCCTATACAGTCGTTCAATCTCTCTCTCTCTCTCTCACACACACAACCTCCATCCATCACCCCAGCTCGCTTTGAAATTGCTTACGACGCAATAATTTAGATGACAGATTAATCGAGGCGATGAAGACAGTCGCGGCGTCTCCAAGTCCAGCCTTACGAGCCTTGCCAAAGGATCATCATCAGAATTGACACTTTCCGCATCTGCGCACAGCTGGCCGCCGTGGACGTGCGCGTAACGCGGTGGTAGTGTTCTCACCCACGGTTATAATCAAATTGTTGACGCTTTTATTTCTTTGTGAGTTTTCCAGCCACTCCTCTTTCTATTTGATTACTTTAAAAAAAAAAAAAAAGTTGGAAAAAAAAGTTGGAAAAAAAAACAAACAAACATATCATTTCTGTGCGCGGTTCTCGTGGGATATGTCTTGATTAAAACGTGACGATGCAGTGTTTGCTGAACAGCGGCCACTGCGGCTACAAGGGGTAATTGCTGGACTTCTTCTTCTCGGCACAATTGATGGAATGAACACAGAGATGGAAAGTGAGTAACCACTGCATGTTTATGATCAATTATGGCATGAGAACAGTAGGTAGAGGTGTCGAAAAAAAGAAGACTAAAACACAAACCATATATACAGTACGATCTAACAATTAGTTAGTCAAGTTTATGACACGTCAGTGAAGGATTTGTGTTATAAAGAAGGACCAGCTCATGGTCAAAGGAAACAAATATATTGTTCTCTTACTATAAACTCTAAAAAACATCTGACACCTATTTTTTCCCAAAACAACAAGGCGTAATGTTACATAACTGTAATTCTACAAAATAATTTTCTGAATCATGCAAATGAGAACATTCTGCCTTTCTACCTTACAAATTTAAGATACTAGCTTTACTTCAGATTTTTTTTCTCAACATCACTGTCATTTGTACCTTTTTTTTTATTATCTTGGCATAGACATAGACAAGGTATTTTATAATTACAGACACGCAGACCTATGGTACATGCATCCTTCAAAGCTGAAACAACATACGGGGTAAATAAAGCCATATATTTCATACCAAACTGACACCAGTCTCTGAATGGTAATTTTCTTCATTTCCAGTTTTTTCTTTTGTCTGAGTGCATAATATACTGTGTCTAAGAAATGTCCAAATGAGATAGTTATAGAGGCTGAAGTGTGTCATCACAGAGACCACCAGAGCCGCAAAAGGAAAGGCACTTAATAGTGACCGATTGGCTGAGGTCTTTTTAATTTGTGGTTGGTTAATGAAGAAGAAGAAGAAGAAGAAGAAGAAGAAGAAGAAGATGTAAAAATTTAAGAATACTCCATGGTAAATTTCTGGTGGAACTCCTTTACTTTGTTTAGCAGGATCTTCAGCTTGTCTGTCGGTGGCAAGATGGTCATTCTGGACAGAGAGGGGGGGGAGGGGGGATGCAGAAAATTAATTTTAATCAGAGAAGTTGGCAAAATTACAATCGATTTGCATTTTACATAAAAATAACTTGTTTCGGTTATATGTTCTGCACCTGAAGTGGTAGGTTCCGTCCTTCTGGCCAAAGCCACTTCCAGGTACGAGGCAGATCCCGGTCTCCTCCAACATCTTCATACAGTAGAACATATCTGGCTGCTGACCTTTGTCCTGACACAATGCAAAAGAAACACAGCAACAACAGCGATATTGTGGTGATACGGCACATTTAAAGTACTAGGTATTCAATCACAACCACAGAACGAAAGCAGAAACTGCTCAGTAGAGCTGTTCTTTGTAACAAACTATCCATTCCTGTGCTTATGAATAAATGTACTGCAATTTAATATAAAAATCACAAACACTGTCAATAACATGCCAGATTATTCTTCGCCCTTCATCATGGTGTGCTGCCGTTTGGTGGCAACATTTTTTTTCTCTTTGACCTTTTATACAAATGGTTACTGGTTTGAAATAAGTACATCTCATTTTGCGTCATTCAGCTTCTGTAAACCCTTTTCACACTCACTCGCGCCTATTGCTACGGTTGTTGTGATCACTGGGATTGATCAGGTGACGGTAGGTCAGCTGCTCTGACCTTTATATCCTCTGTAAGGCTAGTAAGATACTCGGTGGCCGAGCTCATCTGCCCTCCCTGAAATTCCAACTGAGCAGTGAACCCTGGGACAGAAGTGAAACGACAGACTATTGGAAATCATTTGTTCCCACTGCAAACAAGGCAGCGGATGCGCATTAAGCTGAACCTGGTTAAACTGTTCTGTACCGTCCATATTTCTGCGGGTGCAGTATGTTCTGTTGTATTTAGTGGAATATGTGCGGTAGATAATGGAGGATGGATGAGGCCTTAAGGAGAAACAGTGAGTGAAATAGCAGTAAGAGAACAGACTTAGGTAGATGATTTTTAAGTGTTGCATAAAGACTATTGTGTAACCACTGTCTATACCTTGAAAGGACAATACCCACTGAAATATTTATAAGATTAGACTGAGGACTGACCGTGGCCTCCTGAACAGCCTTTTCAGGGATGGTTATGCATGGGAAGGAGTACATAGCACCCTGCACAGGGTTGCAGCTGATTCCAGGCACAGTATTGAGAACCTGCTCTGTAAGCTTGGCCTTCTCCGCTAAGGCACTTAGTGTGGCAGTGCGCTCCTGGATGAGAGAAAAATTAAAAAAAAAAAAGAGTAGAAAATAGAGAATAAGAAGGAACGCTAAAGAGAGACGTCAATAAAATCAATAAGTATTGCATTAATATTTTGAATGCCTCCGGATCTTTTTACCGTAGTGTAGTAGCCATTTATCTCATACATTGTCAAGCTCTAGTATGTCTGGAAAAAGTCTGAATAAGAATGGAACAGTGAATAGATGATGCAGTGTTTAAAATCCGTCCCTTCTGAAAACCTCTCCTTAGCATTACGCTTCAGTACTATTAGGTTGATCCAGACTGATTTTATTGGTTGGAAGTAAAACAAGGGCCCACCGTGTCTCTGGCCTTTCCTAACAAAGTTTTCTGCTTGAATTTCTGCAGAATTCCAAGCGCCATGAGATAGAGGAAGAACAATGCCAGATATTGTACAGTAAGTGTACAGAGCACAACACTTTTTTTCTGTAAACTATATGCTTGAATTCATTAGTAGGTCATTTCTGCTGCGAGGGGTTTCTCAATCAAAACAATAACAACAGATGTAGTTTGATGTGTGGCATCGTGGGAGTTTGTTTTTACCACCACTGCTGCACAAACCCTGCTTACAGACGAGTTCATCTGTAAAGTTCTATTCGAATAATGTTTTGCGACACATATTCACATTATTTTATTTTATTTTAAGGAGGCAGGAGCTCGTAAAATTAGCTAACTCAATGTTAAATGCTAAATTCATATTAGATGAGTTATCTAATGCAAGTTAGCTATTAACATTACTGTACACATTAGTGTGGTGGCTTGCATAAGCCACTGGTTGCACATTGTAATGAGCTACTTTCAATTGAAATATGTCAATAAATGAACTTTCTACCGGATTTTCCTCTGGATAGATTTCTGTGTTGCAAATAATAAAAACAATATGCAAAATTATGCATTGTGGCTGAAACACTGCTTACTAAATATAATCTAATAATATAATCCTCAGTCTGTGATGTTTCCGCTAACATTTGATACAATGCATGAACATGAGTCAGCAAAGCATGTAACAGGCCTTGCTGGTTTTAGATATCTTAATACAGAAATGTTACATAATTATACCTTTAAGTATATACCTTTTCCAGCATACTTACTCACGCACACTGTGCAATTGTGCCATTTTTGTGATTCTAAACCCCTCAATTATCATCTAGGTTTTTCTTTAAAAAGAAATGAATTATACTTACACATTTCAAAATATCGGTTTCACGGATTTTAGGATGAAGCAATAATGGATGAAACAGCAACACAGTTAATAAAGACTGAGCTATTATAACAATAAAAATATATTGTTCATCAATGTAAAATTGTCGTTTATATGGGGAATGCATAAAGGATACAACTTTTGAGTCTCAATTTTAAACAGCAAAAAGCTAATTTTAATGAATTTAATTTTAATGAATTGTTACCATATTGTATGAGACTGTATTATGAAACTGGTGTCAGTCTATTAATAATACAATCGAGATCACGTTGCAGTATGTTGGTGATGATTGTACCTTGACAAAATTGGCATAGGAAGGCTCTCCGGGCTGTGGAGGGTTGACCACCAGGTCCATCAGAGCCTGTCCAGGAACAGGTGGACACAGGCGCACCGACACCAGCTTGGTCAGCTGGGCTTTGACTTCATCGTCCATGTTGATCATCTCCATGTAGCCTCCACGGAAGCCACACCTAGGGGGGGGGGGAACCAAACACATCATCATAACGTGACCAAGCAGCAGGAAGAAAACACAAAAGTACAACAGAGAAGACATCACAGCCACAGCATGGAATTAGAATGACTTACTCTCCCATGTAACACTTGGAGGTGGAGTGGAACGACGCCAGCTCTACCGTATTTGAGTACTCTGGTCCCATCTCAAACAGGACCTTCTTGAAAGAGTGGAACTGGCAACCGTCAGCGTACACATTATCCTGGTACACCTGGGACATTGGGACACAGTCACATATATGTCAGGGTAAAAAGCAATAAAACAGATAAATGTTGGAGCAGATAACACAGCCACTACCTCATCAGCCATTAGGAAGAGGGACTCCTTTGCAGCAAATCGAATCACATCCTCAATGCACTCTCTGTTCTGAACCTGACCTGTAAAAGAGAAGGAGGCTCATGAGGAGGGTTCATTTCGCTGATAGCTGTGTCATATTACTGCCATCTAGTGCCTCTCCTGCAAACAGAAAAGTGTGGTTATAAACTACTTCTAAGAAGGGGAAATAAAAACATGCATAAAAAAAAGAAAAAAACTGACACTGCAATATTTTTTTCTGCAATGTATACTATGATATTAAAAAATAAAGACATTTTCAGCAAATGCTTGTTCTTTGAATTAATGTATATATAGAATGAATTATAGATTGAGTGCATCTGCATAGGAAATAATAATAATTTATTTTAAAAAAGGTGCATAATGACTTTTTTTTTTAAATCCTCTACAACTGATTTCAATACATCAAACACAAAGGGAGGCGAGCGCAGTGGCACCTCTCATCCAGTTATCTTAGCAATTAAGTAGTTTAAAACACTGAGGCTAATTTTAAACAGGCTGACTACCAGTGCAAATATGATATTTTACATTGCATTGTGGGTACCTTTTTGCATTAATGTTGCTAGACTTTCCAGTGTGTTTCAGTCCGTTTATAGCGATTCTTTAGAGTGTGTCAGCACTAAATCTACAGTCTACTTTAACCTGCAGGAGTTTGTGTGATGCGTTGTGCTGGTGATGATGACGTCCTGACGACTGAAACGAGTTCAGATCACCTCACGACAGTAGCTCAGCTGTTGGTGGCTGCAGGTGTTTGACCATGCAATAATCCTGGTTTTACACAGACGTTTTCCCTAAGTAACGGCACTAAACACTACGTTAGAGATCTTTTATCTTATGAGAAATTTACAGATATTTTTGGCTCATTATGAAACTGCTGGATGTTACAAATTAGAACGCGGTGGACTGCCGCAGTCTAGGTAATTTTGGTAATGGGAAACACTGATGTTACTCAATAGCAACAAACTCAAAGAAACCTTAAATCAAAGTAAACTGTGACCTGTCGGACACACTGCTCTTGTAGATTCTTTGGAAATTGAGATGTGCAAGTTTTTATATCAAGCAGATTTGCGTTACTTGATATTGTCTGTGCTGTGACGTGACTACTGGGCATGTGCGATAATATAAATAGTCACTGCAGTAACCTAATCCCAATAATACTGTTACAAAGATGTGGCCTTTTAAGATTATCTGACAATAAGTGATCTTTAAAAAACAGAAACAATATAACTAGGGGTGTTAGAAAAGATGTTAAATTGTAAAAACACCAATTGCAAATAATATTTATTACTGAGATAAGACACGATAGGTGCTGAGAAAACAAGTTGAGGGACATGTACCAGTGGGGTTTCCAGGGTTGATGATGCACAGGGCTCGAGGGTTGCAGTGTTGCCTGGCTTCATCCAGAGCACGCTGCAGCTCACTGATGTCCAGACTCCAACACTTTTCCTCATTAAGGTAATAGTTGATTTGCACAGCGCCCAGTTCAGCTAAAGCAGCTGAATACAGGGGATACTGAGGTATGGAGATCATGACACCTGTACGGTTTATTCCTTGGCCACACACCAGCAGCTTCAGCATGGTCTACGAGCGCAGAATAAAAAAAACAGGACGACACTATTAATAAAAGACAAAAACGTAGCATAACGTCTTTCAGTTTTGCATTGTCAACTCATTACTATAAATGAGCTCATATATCATTTCATATACCTTTAAAAGTGCATTGTGTAGGAATTAGTGGCATCTAGTGGTGAGGCTACAAATTACAAACAACTGGATAACCCTCGCTGAACCATCTCCTTTAAAGAGGGTAGGACAACCTACATTGGGTGCTAAAAACACAAAAACAACATGGCGGACCCCATGGAAGAAGATCCACTTCCTCGATTTATACAAAGGCCTCATTTTAAGGTTAGGCCAAAATCATATTCATACACAAGGTTATGTATTTACATTTTAAGTTACGTTTGGTGACATATATTCAGGTTATGCCGTTTCATTCCAATAGCCACAAGAAACGTTACATTTTAATATAAGTAAAGGGCTTATGATGCTAAGCCTGGGAGATATGAAATATGATCACAATATTTTTTTCCATATTGATCGGTATCCATATATATCACAACATATAATTTGATAATGCTGCCAGTTTGAAGACTATCTTATACTGTAATGACTGCAGCCTAAACTTTAGAATATTAACATGGGGAAGCATTTTCATATTCTCAGTGTAATGGCAGATGAATGTTCCTTTAAAGAAAGGAACATCTTTTAAAAATTGCTTCTTTTCCTGTTTTAACAGCAGCGCATCTGTAAATGAGACCAAAACTCAGTAGACACTTAGCCAGCCACTGTGTGCCAGATAGCTTTCCTAGATTTACTCGTCAAACAGAATACATGCCTGCCATGTGGCACTTTGCATTTATTTCTTCTGTGTGATAGGTTGTTAGCTCTATCCATATTGAGTAAAAATGTCCAAAGTGTATCTTCGCTCTTGTCAGTTATTGTCAGTTTTAGATATTTTAATGCAAAAAATGGTAGAAATAATATCTTTAATACTATAAAGCATTTTATGTTGATTGAAGGAAATAAATGTACATGTAATGTAAAAGTAGGGTAGAGATACAAAGTCAGTTTAAAGGTTTTTGTACCACAATGCCGTCGCTAGCCCCCGTGGTGAGGTAAATGTTGTCTGGGTCACAGGGCACACCACCATCTCTTCGCTCAATATAGTTGGCCACATCCTGACGGACAGAGTCAATACCCTGACTGGCACTGTAAGAACCTGAGGGAGATTCATATAGAGACAATCTATGTTGTTAAAACAGCTTAGCTGTTACATAAAAGTGTCACCAAAATGCTTGTTTAACACTCAAAAATCTTATAAAGAGACTGAAGGTGATAATTACAATCTTATTGTGCTTGCACAGAAAACCAACAGAGTCCTACACACCCATACTGTTCCCTCCACAGGACTGCAGAATGCGGCGTGCTCTACTTTTAGCATCCTCTGGGAATGTGCTGTCATTCAAGAGTTCAGGGTAGGAGCAGAGTGCCAAGACCTTGAAACAAAGACAGGTGTGAGTCTAAAGTGTGGATGGGACATCACGCAGAATTCAACATGGATTGCTGCACAAGACAAGAAAAAATATTGATTGACACTAACTTCTTTCTAGAGGGTTAGGGTTAGAAAGATAGAAAGAAATCAACTTTATAAACTTTCAGAGGTCAGAGGGGAATTTCTATATTTAGACGGAAATAGGGAGAAGGACATAGGAGCATACCTGGCGGAAGAAAGTGATTGGCTGCTGGCCCATAGCATGCGCGTCACCAATGTTGGCCTTGATGACCTCAGCAAAGGGCTTCTCTATTCCCTGCAAGAAATATGCAGTACAAAATACACACAGGATTAAACTCACAACACACAGCTCCAGATCAGTTGTTAGCAATACACGGATTTCTTCACTTCATATACAACAAAAAGTTTGATTATGTTTTCTGAAAGTGCACCCCGCCACGCCACACTCCACTTTAAGAACCTTAAAACACAGGTGTTAACTCATACATAACTCTTGACATAAACATTTACGCCACAAGGGGCCAAGACCTCAGCAGCTGCAGAGCACACAGCGGGTTCACTGGTTTACACAAAACCACTTGCAGGGAGAGACTCACTGTATTAAAAGTTTGTTGCACTGTACTGTTGGCTGGTTGTATATTTCTCAAGTTTCAGCACTAATTTCACTATTCAGTGTACGATATTTAGTGGCATCTAGGCCTTCACAAGAGCTTGTTTGGTTTGTCCATTCTGGGCTTTTTGGTTTTGGAGATAGTAGCTGCGCAAGCTTGTGTGCTCTCATGAAGTTTAAGTTGGAATCCGTGTTGTTTGTTGCTGTTAGCTAACTCCACCTATAAGCTGACCACTGTCTCATTTGCCTAAATCCACGACAGCAGCGCATACTACACACATGCAGATGTCTGTGTAGAGGATGCGTGTTGGGTTTTTTTTCCCGTGACAATCCTCGTGCTCCCTTCCAGTTCTTCAATGCTTCATTTTGGCTCCTCTACAGCAGCAACAGTGCACGACGCTAGCTACTACCACCTTAGAAATGGTGTTAGGTAACAGCAAAATGGAAAGAAAGAAGAAGAGGAAGTCCATTCTGAGTTACTGTAGAAAAATGGCGATGCAACATGGCAGACTATGAAAGGTGACCCGCTCTTTGTACATTACATTTATACATTAACGAAAACACAATTATTCATATTATATTCCATTTCTGCAATTAGATCCTCCTAAATTCCCCCAAATCTTACTCACTTGGCCTTTAACTTGGTTCATCATTATTCAGAAATGCTTTGTAAGTGTACAGTTGTTCCCTCTCTGTGCTACATTACTGGTTCTCCTTACTTCCACTTACTGTAAAACTGACTCCAAAAAAAGGAAACAATGTTTTTTTAGGAAGGCTACACTGCAGTGCTACAGAGACAGAAACCTTTGGGCAAACCCTATTTAATAAGTAATATACAGCATGTAACGTATAATCAGCAAAACCACTGAAGTAGATAGTGTAAGTAAATAGGGGAGCAAAGTTTAAATTGTGCAAACTGCCTTATCATGCTGACTCCATTAACTTTGGGCACATGAACACAGAGACCTACATATATTCTACATTACACAAAGGTGTAGTTAAAACATGGGAGGGGGGGGGGGGTGTTATCTAGGCCAGGAAATATACAATTTCTGAAAGATAATCTCCGGAGCAGCTGATACCACTGACAGTGGACAAACACGAAATGCAGGCATCCATGTGCACAAACACAAAGATTATGAACACCAGATGTTAGAAACAGCGTGACACTGCAGAAAAGTTATGAGGTGAGACCTCACACCAACAACACCCTGCAGAAAGCAAAGCGATGTGCTTGTTTGGTTTGTACAATCCATCTCAAATTTTTAGAAATGCGAGTCTCTTCCTCATTGGTCACAGAGAGGAGGCGTCTCCTCGCTCTGAGCCAATAACTTTATACGGAGCGAATCACACCCCTAGGTCAAGGGAACTGCCCATTCAGGATGAGGATCTTTTGGACCCAGAACTGACCTCTGCTCCGGCGAAAAGGAATGTGTTTTTTTTTGTCTTTCATCGCTGATAAAACAGCTCAGCAAACAATACTGAAGTTCCAAATGAAGGTGATCTAGTGGCTTTTATGTTAAGCTCAGGCATTCCCTTTGACTTTCAAAGCTGTACGATGGAAAAGTAAAAACGGCAAAAGCCCTTGGAAATAACTTTGAACAAACAAAGATATTCTGCTTAATTGTGTTCTGGTTTGTTCCCTTTACAGTTAGAGGATACCAAAATCACGACATATTCAGAGCAAGGCTCGAGACTTCTACCTTCTAACTTCTACAATGCAGATTTGGTTTTTTTTTTCGCATGATGCTTTCCAGAGTTTAAGTAAGTAAAGAATCTGACTCTAACTAGGCTTGTGTGCCCATCCCCATGGCAACTGTTTGAGCGTTAGAAAAGCATTTCAGAAGTTCCCCCTTTTACTATCAGCGAGCTGCTCATTAGGACAAAACAAAGAATGCACAAACAATGTCATAACTGCATGCTCTGCTTTATTGGTTCAGTCCTGTTTCTATCCCCTGATTGCAAAGGCTCACACAAGAAAAAAAAAATCACATCTTTATTTTTAAAGGAACAAGGAAATACCTGAAATGAGCATAGATCTAAGTTCCTGATCAAAATGTGTGTGAGAAACAGGAGAAGGGAACTGCAGTGTCTATTCGTGTGTGTGTGTTTAATTCACTAACAAAAGAGAGAAAACCACCGTGACCTGTTTCCCAAAGTAATCCAACACCATCCAAACCGCAGTCTGAAAAAGAGGTTTCCGTAAAATGAAGAAGGACGACTTTAGATGAAACTTAGAAGAATAGTTTAAAGTCTTAAGAAACACAGAACTAAGACTGAGAAAAGCTGGAGAGAAAAATGACTGAGAAACAATGACTGGAGTTGATTAGTTGGGGAACATTTTTGTCTTCTGGCAGGGTGCTATTAAAAAGACTGGCAGGCAGACAGTCTGCAGTTACAGGGCAAAGAAATTACTTTGCATCCCCTGTCCTAGATGGAAATGTGATAAATAAAAACAGGAATAAATGTCCATTAGCAGTTGTAAAAAGTATGGTAATTCTCTTTTATTTCTACCCAGAAAAAGTTGCCGTCTCATGGTAAAACCAGCTGCCTCCAAATGTGATTTCCTCTGCTTTTTGAACATCTAAATATCAGTCTGACAATGTCTGATCAAACTCTTGTAGAGTTAGAAGGAAACAAATATCGCAAGCCGAGAGGGGATAAGCTGCGGATGAGCATTGGTCTGAGCAAACAGAAGAGAAAATCTTTGGTGCTAGTGAACCATCTGGTTAATAGGTCAGCGCTGTCATTACAGTCCCTCACGGGCCCACACCGCTTGCCTTTCACCTGTGCAAGAACCTGTTCGCATACTCATCCCTTCCTGAGCAAAGCACTCAAGAGAGGACAGTCTTCACACCAGACTGCACTCAGTACACTAACAGCTGGTTGCCACATCACCATAAATGCTGTGAGAGGAAGAGATTGGGCAGTGCTTTTAAATGCACAAATGTCTTTGCATTTATAGAACCAAAAAGTGGAACATCTTGAGTAAAAAAAAAAAAAAAAAAAAAAAAAAAATCTAAGCATTTTAAGTTTAATTTTAGAATGCTGGAGAGAAAAGCTGGGAGCCTAATAGTTATGTAATGGAAGGTAACAATATATACTTTTTTCTTAATCTGTGAAAGTGTAAAGTGGACAAATCTACCGAGCTGGACAGGAGGACATTTGAGGTAGCAGGGACTGATGGAGGTAAAGTGAGGCCAATACACCCGTCACCAGGTCAGGCAGTGAAACACAGGACAGAAAACAGACAGTCAGTACTTTAGACGGCGGGCGTTCAACTCTCTTACAAAAAAACAACTTTGGTTAAAAAAAAAACATGCGAGGATGGAAAACCTATTGGCTAAACTTTACAATGAGAAGAGTGACATGGGGTTACAGATTAACATTGAGGAGCAGGGAGATGCATATGCATATGTGGGTGAAATACACCACCCAGGTGTAACCAGTCTTGGTTTTTCTGACTTGACCACACTTGCATATTTACTAATTGAAGGACTTTGATAAAAGAGTGCAGTGGTATGCTCCGCAAGCGATAACACATGGTTCTCTATTAGGAGGCTGTTACACTGTAATTGCAAGCAAATAACCAGCAATGGAAACCTGCCGACGTGCAATTACATAAAATGGAAAACGTGTGTTATAGTCTATAGCCAAACACACACATTTAAGAGCAAACAGACACAGAGGCCTCATTTCGAGTCTGCAGACACGGATCAGGGAGGTGCAGACTGTTCGTTGGGGGAAATACTGGCAGTTTGAGCAGTAACTTTCTAGAAGATACGGCAAACCTATAGCACATCGATGTAATGCAAAGAAGACGAAAAAACAACACTACACAAAAGCCATATATGTGACAAGACACACATGATAAATGGGCCATTAGAGATGAGATACAGATATAAAAGTTAAAGGCGTCCTGTACAAACCTCGGAGAGCTCCCTCTCCAGCTCCACCGCACGCTGCACGATGGGCCCCCGCACGGCGTATTCCACCTTCTTCACCGTGGGGTTCATGGTGTCGATGGTCAACACTTTGGCCCGGGACGCCACTCCATTCTCGGACATTTTCTCTTTGGGGAGCCCGCGTCGCGTTGCACTCAGACTCGACAAGGCTCTGCCGGGAGAGGAGGATAGAGAGGGACATGTCAGTGAGCGGACCCCGGAACCCCCGGGCTGACGGCCGGCCCGCTGCGCTCCACCGCTACCGGATAAAAATTCGCTTCGCCCCCGGCTTAAAAAGCGGACGTGCCCGGGCGAAAGCAACCGCGTGGCTGACATGTTAACTTCTTTCAACTAGTTTGGTGACTTTGTGGGAGGAGGGGGGGAAGAAAAAAAAAAAGCTTCTACGGTGCAACAGCGACCTGCACCGCGACGGTCGCTACACTTTGAGAAGAGTGTGACAAATCAAAGTTGGGTAAGAGCAACCACCGCGCTCCTAAAAAAAATGACTCAGCTGTGAAAGACCTTTGGACTTTTCAGAGGTGATGGTGGTGGGACTTGGAGAAAGAAAAAAAAAACTCATAAAGTCCCAGAATATTTCTTTACAACACACATTTACGGACTACTCGTTTCAGTATTGGGGTATACCCCCCCCCCTTCCCCCCGCACACATGGCAGCACTACAGCCATCGAGTGTATCCCTCCTCTTTGTGTGGCTTATTTGCACCGTTATCCCACCCCTTCTCCTCCGTTATGCTACGCACCGTCAAGGCTGTCAATCAGGGTCGGTTCTCCGGTTACTGAGCTTTACAGCTTTGGGGTAGCAGACGTAACTCAGAGGGACATTAACGTCGGACCGTGAGCAGCTTCCAACTTTGTGCCGAGCTCGCTGCACTTCACTGCGCTGCGCCTCGCTGTTTATCTCGCGGCACAAGCGAGCGCTCCACGCCGTTTGGGAGGAGACTTAGAGGGTTCCTTTGTGAACCAAATGATAATGAATGCTCCTCCTATTTCGACTTGAGCGCTCTATGGGTTTCCTCTGTAATAATAATAATAAAAAAAAAAAAAACATGTGGCAACACGTGCTTTAAAATGTGTGTACTTTGTGGATTTAAAAAAAAAAAAAAAAAAAGAAAGAAAAAGGATTGTCTGTACCGTGAGGAAATGTAGCATTCCGCACTGTTCTCGGACACCCCTGACTCACATTGATGTATATACATATTGAGCACAAAAACAAAAAATATATATATATATACCTACTGGGGTGTCAGTGAATGGAGTATGATTTTCAATCAATCCTACCCTCACACTGAAAAGCAAGCTAGCAGTAGGGTTTCTGTAAATCCCAGTGCAGTCATACACGATGCAGAAACGCTGTTATTATCAGAAAAATAAACAATCACACTAAAGGATGGAACTAACTTTTATTAGAAAACAGTTCTCTTAAAATCAAATAACTAATTATAGTTTGCTTATTTCTTCAAGTGTTTTGCATCCTATTTGCAGTTGCAATTTTGCAATGCTTTGCACTGAACGTTTTAACCAACTGAGGCCAAACGTTCTGATTTTCAAGTTATTTATCAAACAGTTTGAATGATGTGAATAATCATACACGAGTCAATCAGTTACGTTTAGGGTTAAAACCCTTGTGCAAACATTTTAAACCAGACTTCAAAAATATCCAAACAAAGAACAGTGTAATCTTTGACATGATTCTCCAAAATGTTTTATGAATCACTGCACCGTAAATAAAGCGTATCTGAACTAAAATGTCATCAGCTTTCGTTGCAGTGAAAGGCACAAACTTGAACCCAGTGAAGTTAGACACAGCATTGTGAGAGTAACCTATGTATAAAATGTAATAACAAAACTCTAAGCAGTTCAAGTAGTATTAACATTTTAAACTGTTTTCATAATCTCACTGGCATGACATTCTTTTGTAGTTTCCTGAGAATATCTGTTGAGTCCATTACAAGTGATAGCTTTCCTTTGTGTGTCTTTTCAGTAGTCTTTTTTATGCTTTTACAAACAAAAGATGTGTATATGAAATGTGATTTTTATGCTTTTACATCAACTTGTCAGCACAATATGTAGGTATAGATAGAGGGAAAATCAAATGCCAGAGGTCAATGCACATCAAGTGAATTAACAGATTATTAAGCCACACATAAAGTTAATTTTCATTTAAAATCCAGTGGATGAAACTATATCAGAAAGAGTTTGTGTGGCAACAGTACGCAGTGCAAATGTGGGAACTGAAAGTGGGACAAGCAGGAAGAGTTGATGCTGAACTGTCTGCAGTCCATAACATTTGCACTCTTCTGTAACTAGATAGCACTGCAGTGGCTGATGGGGGAATCCAAGGACAAAGTCTTCAGTGTTGCTCCTCTGACCCTTTTCCTCTGGGGAGACGCACAGTGTCTCCTCCTGGCGGAAATAACGTGTTGTGCAGAACATGTAGAAGAGCTTCAGTAGCTCCCAGCAGCGGGCTTTGGAGGGAAGAGGAGAGTCACTGGGGGGATGATTAGTGAGAGTTCGCACACAGGAGACAGAGCGACGTGTTTCACGGTTGATAAGAAGTAATGCCAGCACATCAGGGCGCAGGGTTACAGATCGGGGCAAGCAGCGCTCCCCGACAGCCATGCAGTCTCTCAGGGTATCCACCAGAGGTGACCAGAAACGGCCTACCAGCCCACTCTCAGCTCTGTGCAGAGAAGGCGTGGGGCCACACAGCACACACACATCTGCTCCAGGGAGCAGCTGGAAGCGGAGCAGGCGGTGGGCCACAGTAGGGCTTCCCTGGGGGAGGAAAACCGGGTAGTCACAAGAAGCTGATCCAGAGGTTGAGAGGATCTGCATTAAAGCAGAGAGCAGCACTACTTCTTGTGGTGCCAGGCGCCACCACTTTTCAGTTGCTGCAGCTATACGCCCATGGACGACAAGGCAACCAAATTCACTGTCCGCAGCCTGAGCAAAGCCATCAACAGCTTCTTGAAGAAGGGAAGGATTGGGGGGCAGCAGGGAGTCCGCGCAATGTGTCAGGTTACCTAGAATGCCCTCTTGCCTTTCCTCCAGTAGGTGATCAATGAGGCTGAAGCAAGAGCGCAGGTCCCTCTTCAGCCGCTCCACATTCCTCACATTCACCAGCTCATCCTGTCCCAGCACCAGCACCATGCAGTTCCACACATTCTCCAGCAGCCGCTGCAAACAGACCTCCTCCTCTTTACTGCTGCCTGGACCACCATGTCCACCTCCAGACTGCTGGCCTCCACTCACAGCGATGAGCATCACACTATCCTGGAAAACTCTCCACACCACCTTCCCCCCGCCTTCTGTCTCACAGCAGGACAACAAAACTCCCTGCCCACCTCCAAACATGTGAACACCGTTTAAGGAACCGATGACAGAGAAGGGCAGCTGTTTGGAGCCTCCCCTTGTGAAAAGCGGAACCCCGCTGTTAGCTGTGAGGCAGAGGAGCTGTACTGAGCCATCCTGGAGCATCATCGTGAGGGTAGACTTGGTTAAGTCAAGTACACACAATAAACAGACTCGCCTCTCTGTTGCAGCAAAACTACTGAGCGATTAACGGTCTTCGCTGGGTTTAATAATGTCACCAAATGAACAATGAACTAACGCTGACTCACGTTTGGTAACGTATTAGCATCATATTAACAGTTTACCTGCAGCTAACTGAAAAGAAACCAGCGACCATGCTAACGTTTTTTTTTTTTATGTTAACTACCGTGACGGGACTGAATACATATCATAGGTTTACTAGCTTTTCTCAGGTAGTTAACTATATCTAATATGCTAGGTTAACCGAGGTAACGAAACAAGTTACCGTCGTTTCCACAGCAACGCTGTCCCATGATTCATTCTCGAAGCTGGTAGGATGGCTTCATTCAGCTGGTCGAACACCAGTTATACGTTACAAGCTCTGTTAAAATCGACGAGGATGCGGGATGGGAAGACTGTCCTAGGTTCAGTCCCTGTAGTTAATTTTCATACATCGTAGCGTCCGCATTTCGGTTCATGCTTCGGTTAGCTAACTCGTATCTCGCGAGAACCCAACAGTCATTCTCGGACGGCCACCACGGTATGTATGACCACTTACAGCAGGTGGCGCTGGTGCGATCTACATACACACATAGCAATGCGTGGTATTAAATGCTCCAACTAATTGTGTATTGACAACTAGTTGTGACATGGAACCTCGTCTGATTACCGCCAGCTGCGTATGCATTACTACACTGCCAAAATCTCTGATTAAAATGTAAATTAAAGTTATGATCAAGAAAAGTCCACATAAAACACTTAGCCCTGACTGAGGAACTTGTGCTGTAAGTTTTTCCATTTAATACAACGTTAAAATACCTGTCTGTTTTGGAGTTACTCTGCAGATTATGTTCGACAAATGCGGCATTGCTTTTACTATTACTACCATTACTTTTAGGCATCCACTTAATTCTCAGCGCTTTTAAATAGTCCTTATGTACAGAACTATAACTTAGCACTATTTTTGTTTTTTGTTCTCAACCTTTACTTGGAAGGAAGTACATTTTATACTATTCTACTTCTGTTTTGTACCCAACAGCTTTCTTTTTTTTTTTAAAGTTTGCATGAACTGCAAAAGAATTTTCTTCCAAATCTGAAATTGTTAAATGTCGTCACATTTATTACCACACCTAGAGCCTGATCAAAAAACTCAACAAGAAGTTGGATTCAGGAATATTATCTTTCTACCAAAACTGTTCTCCCCCCTGTTCTTACTACGGCTACATTGTCATGAAAAAAACCAAACATGTAACTTTGTGTTATCATTACTTTAGACCAGTATTTCAGTTCACACAAGCTAGTTCTGAACACCAGATGTTACTATTGTCTCCAGGTTACATTGAAATGCTTTTAATAGCAGAAAACCAAAAATGCTAATCCATACAACATATGAGTAGTAAAGAATGCTTTTTATTCTTTAAATACAAAAATCCAGAACAGTGATGGCTAAAATAGAACAATAGAAAAGGCACAACAATTCATTTGAAAATCACACTGTGCCATGAAAAATAAAACTGTCTCCTTTCTTCTATTGTGACTGAAAATTGATGGTCATCTTCCAATGTGTTGTACACTCAGGAGATCCCGTGGCAGTATAATGGCTTGGCATGAGGAGCAGTGTTGAGGTCATCTTTTCCCTGTAGTATCATAATCAAGGCCTACAAAAAACACAAAACACAAGAGTGCTAAACAGATTCTGCAGAGGACTTAAACATTTCAATATAAAAATGGGGAAAAGTCAGACAGAGAGTGAACAGATGTATTGCAGGGGAGAAAATGTCATTACTTGTTTATTTATTCATTTAAAAGAGGAAAGGAGGAAATTTAATATATGAACT
>JAPQRN010000010.1:14910165-14927976 GCA_037367275.1 Coranthus polyacanthus
TACGTTTTTCAATGCAGTGGTCATATTTTTCACTTTTTACAATTATTGTTGTTTTTTTTTTTTAATTTATCACATGACTATGAATGAAATCTATTTTAAAAGGGCACCTTATAAACCGAAAAGCTGTCATCTGCACGATCTGTCCACAGTATGTGTGACTGTGTCTGAACGTGTGGCACACTCACCAATGAATGCAGGGGCTTCACAAGAAGGAGCAGACCTTCTGTGGCCTAAAAGGGTTGGTGCTGGAGGACACCCCGGTGAGCAGAGGGTCCTGCAAAGCGTTCTGCATGCAAAACTGTTGAAGGTCTGCAGCTGCCTGTGAGACCTGGGGCAGGTGAAAAAGCTTTCAATTACACGGCACTTGACTCAGTTGTCCCTTTAATTATCATCCCGTGGCTCGAAATACTCTTCTATTGATGTGAATTAAAACAATACTTTAACCTTTACTCCTAAAAACTACCTTATTTTCTACGAGAGTTACTCGGCGTTAGCTAGTTTGCAAATTACAATGCACGCAGACCTTCCACTCTCTTGTGAGACGGTATTAATTTAAATAAGCACTTATAAACAACCGAGTTGCTAATACACGTCCAGTTACCCAAAACAAAAACTTGCACTCAGACCTACCGATGACTCAAGTTACGGTTCATTTAACGTAACAGCTATGCTAGTAGCAGAAAGTCGGGACGTTAAAATGCCAATTTAGCTTAAGTTGACGTCGTGTCTTTTGTCTCATAGATGTAGCGTTAAGTCCCGGTGTCTTCCTTCCCTCCCTCCCAGGTGTACAGTGACCAGTCTCAGTGTGTCAAAGTTTAAATGCACGTCTTGCGGTTCAAGTAACGCCCTGTTACGCCTGTTGACTAGCTAGTGGCTAAGTAATTGTGCTAGCCACTGGCACCCGCTAGCCCTGCTAGCGGATCAGCGCAATAACGGTACTTTCCCCGTTATTTGTAAGAAAAAAAAACAATGAACCCGTAAGTTACCTTCACTCTGTTTATGCTCGCCTCAAAACGGAGCTGCTGTACAACTTTTTTCATCGCAACAAGATTGGAGGAACCCGACATTTTCGATGCGTTTGTCTGAAAATTAGCCGTTGTCTGGTGGGTGGTATTCGGGGCTGGATGCTGAGACAAAAAGCAGAGATGATAACATCCGGATTCCGGTTCTTCACATTTTCAACATAAAGTTCCATTCAAATACACCAGAGGGCGCTGCATTAAGGAGAGTCGAGGGATTTCATTAAAAACACCTTTATTGTATTATTACAACGGCAGAGAACATCATCGTCAATCTACGCAATATTTATTATGTGGCCGAGAAAAATCTAATCATAATTTATACATCTACAATATGTAAACATAAAAGGTTAAACTAAAACTTAAATTAAATAGAAATACATATAGAAAAACAGACACTGTTCCATTGTCATATTGGTACTTGGAAGATACCACCTTTAACTGAACATAGCTTAAATCTGTCAGTGAGAATTTGTTTGTGAAGGAAAATAAATTGATTAAAGTGCTTTTTTATTTGATGAGTTTTGGTGAATGGCATGCCCTGTGCATATCCATAAGGAACATAACAGTTTTGCCAAAAGTGTTCTTTAGTGCTGATAAAGTTAAGCCATGGATTGATACATTGATAAGGTGACTTCAAAGTCCAGTTTAAAAAAAAAAGGCACCGGAGGTTCCTCATGTAAGGCTGTTCTCATCTTCACCCAAAGAGAAAATACTTAAATCTCCACATCGAAGTCGGTTTTTGGCTTTGACCTGAGCATCTGCATCTTCAATGGTGCTCGACTCTTGCCAGCGCCCACGATTTGAATGTCTACTGGAGCTGGAATCAGAGAGGACAGTTAATTAGTACAGTGCCGATGAACAGGGACTGAAAGTTAAAATTTCATGTCCTATCACTTGCCATGAAAACAGTGTAACACTACATACATTAAATCCCAGCACTGCAAACACACTTAGGAAACGGACGTCATACCTGCTGTCTGGTATGAGGCGGAGTGTCCGATAAAGTTCAGTTGTAGATGGCACAGTGGCACTTGGTGCAGGTTTAGGAGTGCAGAAAGAAGTGTAGGTTGATGACTTGGGCAGCTGAACTGTAGTGGAAGACATCCTCATCTCTGGCTCACTTCCTGCAAAGAGTATAATCAAATTAAACAATTGAAAAATAATATTGTTAATGTAAGCAGTTTTCACATCCAATACCTGCCCTAAGAAATTGAACTATCCAATTATTTCCTTTCCTGTATATTCTTAGAGAATTCCACAGACTTACTAATCGATAGCGCACTCTGTCCGTCAGACGAGGAACATCTCCTACGGTCTGCAAAGGGAGTCATGTTCAAAAACTGATTTTTGAGCCAAGAGGCACGGTCCTCCTCAAAGGCCTTTTTCTGTCAATCAAAAAAAAGATGAAGAAATGAAAAGCAATAAAAAAAAAAAAAACAATGTGCGCTGAATAAAACTGTGGCAGCTCATGGGAAGACCCGAGTACCTCTCGCCCTAGACGGATCGCAGCCTCTGTGAAGTTCTTTCTTTCTCTCTCGAAGTTTCTTTTCTGTTCCTCAAAGAGCCTCCATTCCTCTTTGAGCCGTTCTTTCTCCTCCAGTGTGTAGCAGTCATTAAGCAGAGCGGCCGTCTCATCGTCAAATGATGTGTTGAGTTGCTGCTGCATATGTAAAAAAAAATAAAAAAAATATAGACATTACATAGTTAAATGTTTACACTACAGACCAGGATTATAGTTAACGAAAACTAAACTAAAACTAGCAGTGAAAAAATATTTTGTCAACTGAAATGAAAAACAGTTTTCACAAAAACTACAATGAACAATGCACCACAAACTAAAATGAAGCGAAATTGTACGTAAAATCATCTTCATTTCCCCCGTCAGGGCGTACAAGAATAAAATGGTTTTGCATAAAATAGGACATTTAATAAACTGTGTGGGTTCTCTCTGGATGCTCCAGCTTCCTCTCACAAAGACATGCATCTTAAACTAAACTAAAAACTAGTCGATTCCTCAAAATAAAAAGAAAACTAATAAAAAGTATGCACTGTGTCAAACTAACTAAACTGAAATCAGAAACCAAACTGAAAGACTCGTAGAATTAAATTATAAATGAACTCGAAATGAATGAAATTGGATATAAAAACAAATGAGATGTGCATTCTTTTTTAGGTTCACGACAGACCATCTCCAGTGTTATGACCAGACACTGACCTGGAGCAACTGCTGCTGCGCATCAATAAATTCTTTGCACTGCTGAACTTCCCGTCTCATCCTCTCCATCTCATCCTCGTGGGTCTCCCTTGATATTACATCTTTATTGGACTCCAGCTGATTCTGCACCTGAGTTGCTATGCAGACAAAAACGTGGGCAGTTGATGACTTAATTTCTTTCCATGTTTACAATGTTAATGAGAATTAAAAACCTCATTATTTTTCCAGTTTGAAAAACCTCAGTTTGATGTCGGTCATGTTACTTTGGCATGTGACGGTGCGGCATGTACCTTGGCTATCTAATTTCTCCATGTGGTTCCTCAGTTTCCTCCACTGCTGGCGGATGCTGTTGGTCAGCTGCTCCCTTGCATGCTCACAGGATTTGTCCAAGGATTCCCTGCTGGAGTCACCTGCCTTATCCTCCACATCCGAGTCAGCCTGAACAAAACGGCAGAAACAAACAGGTTGGCTTTGCAAAAAGTGCACGTGAGGTTTCAGTATTTCAGCAATTAATCAGGTGATTCCATTAGAAAACCAGAACTGGGTTACACCAGCTGTGCAAGTTCAAATGAAGACCAGTTTGAACACAGTTTCAAACTTATGGAGTTTATGTGCTCCTAATATTTTAAGGTTTGAAACAGCTGAAAAATAGTTTCAATGTAGACATTAGGCACAACTTACACTTAGCTCTTATAGTCCTCATACAACAGCAGCTGGAATGATGCATCATTTGGAAAGGTGGGATAACTTGGGAGGATGAGGAGGAGCAAATTATACCAGCTGTGTTGTGTTGGTTAACACGTTGCCTGTGATAGATTACATACCTCGGACATTTATGATTGATATTTTTGTTTTCCATGAGCAGAGATACAGAGGATCACCGATATTACTACCTGCTGGCAGTAATATGCAACATGACACAACCAAATCCCTTTAACAGTGAAAAACCTAGCATAGCATTACACCATGTTATAGGGCTAGCAAAGCTGGTAACTTGATTAAATTTGACATAAGATACCAACAGTATAGTGTTAGCAAGCCAATAGGAGACAACTTTCTAATGATCAATTACTAATTTCTAACAGTTTGCCAGTGTAGGCTATCGTTATGTGTTTGGTATAATGTTTTTATCTGTCCAGTATTAAGGTGCTGTTAGATTACTCTACATAATATAACTGTATAGTTGATGGTTTCACCACTCGCTTTGGCCTATTTACATATCTTTGACGTTTTTGTTGGTGATTATATTAAGCATTTTTAACCATTAGCCCATTTACAATTGTATAGCCACAAGTTCAAAGACAATTAGGCGTGACAGACAACATGATAACAAAGCAATGTTCAATTCTTTGATGTAATAAACACTGCATTAGGAGTAATGTCCTTCACTGATTGACCATAGGAAGTCAAAAAGTAACTTTCTATGACAATATTTTGGTTAGTTTGGACTCTTTGCATGAGTAATTCAGCTGACCTTATATCTCAGTGGAGCAACCAAACATTGACAGCTTTAGTGTTAAAATAACTAGCTTCAATGTATCATTTAGTGTAGACTTTGGAGCCTAACTTAAGACATCCACATAGCTGGTGCACCAGGCTGCAGCACCCGAGGTCTCACTCACTAGTCCTCTGGACATTATCAGAGCTTAAATTCTCAAGCCATCCCTGGGTTTATTTTATTTTAAATGACACAAATACCTGCTCTTGGCTGTCATCAGCAGTGGCTCCTCTGGTAGAAGGCTGGCGTGGGCTAAGGATATGTATCATCTCCTTTTTCATCTGCTGGAGGACTTTCTTCAACTCAGCATTTTCCAGCATCAAGGACCTCTGACTCGCCTCATAGTCACTGAGCAAGGACTTATACATCTCTCCCTCATGGCTGCAGAGACAAATTAAGATAACATGCTTAATGTGACATTTTACAAATTCTATGGTCTAACACGGTTTGAGATGGCCTTCATGATACCTGGCTGCTGCTTTTGCAGTTTTCCAGTGGCTCCTTTTTCCATCTGACCGCCCCAAACAATTCAGCACATCAATAGCTAGAAAAATAGGAGGCCAAAGTTAAACTGCCCTGTTCGGATGAAAAGCATATTTCAATCTTTTGCACAAGACAAAAATATTTACCAAGTTTTTTGTCCTTTCTATCAACTAGCAGTTGGCTGAGACGTTCCTTGAGTTTTGCAGTTTCTCTCTCTTTTCGCTTTGCATCGTGGCTGTACTGAGAAGCACGGCTGGCAATGATATTCTGGAGCTTCTGAACCTGTCGGGGATTATTGAATTATGACTGTTTGTCAAGATTTGTCACTGAATATGCATATGTGCATTTGTTTTCAAACTGAAAGCATGATAACATGATAGGACATGAAACACAACTGGAAATTCTACCTCATCCTTTTCTGTTTTTAGGCAGCTCTGCAAAGTCTTGATCTTTAGTTGTAGCTGTCTCTCCATCTCATGTAGACCTGACTTCTCCCTTATTGACAGTTCCAACTGATCCTGGAAGGAAATACACATTTAAGACACCAGGTAGCCCTTTGTACTATTCAAAATATTTTCTTGGAAGAACAGGGAATGCATTTATTATGTACTGTTGTCTCATTTCTGCCCTCTAATGCTCATACATTTATTACTGCAACTTTATTCCATGGTATACACAATTATTTTAGTCCAACAGTATACAAGGGCCTGGCTTGTATTGAAGATAAATCAAGAAAAAGGCAACACTGTGACACATACCTTGAGTCTGGAATTGTTCATCTGCACATGGTCCAAAGTGCTGGATTTCTTGAGCTGTTCTCTCTCAAGCTCCTCTAAACTGCACATATTGCGTCGGTGAATCTGTAGCAGCTCGTACATGGCATTCAGAGCTGGCACTGTGTTCAGGCCAGCTACCCCTGGTGAGCTGGCCTCGATACATGTGGAGGAGAGGCCCAGTGAGGCAAGCTCCTGTGGAAGAAAGAGGACTTAGTCTACATCAGTGTATTGAATTGGTTTTATGAAAAGATGAGTAAACGTGCTTTTGTCGTACCTGGTTGATGTATGAAATGCACTGCGGAATATTATCCTCTGTGCAAAAGGCACTTATTACACTGTAGGAGCTTTTGGACAGGGACAAAGAGGAGTACATCGACAAAAGATTGTTCTGTTTGGAGGGGGACATTGTCACATGTGATATACTGGAGATCTCATAATTTCCTAAAAAAAGGAAGATAGAGAAAAGCAAGTTATGATGACTGGAAGAACATTACATCGATTACACTTTTTACAGAGGAGACAGTTTAATTGGGTTGCTATTCTAAAGGGAGAACAAAAATATGGGTCACCTCTGGCAGGTCCCAGAAAAAAGCACGCTGTAGAAAATCTTTCTATATTTGAAGTATTCTACTAGATACAACCCAGAAAGAATTACCTAGAGAAGTCTCTATTGGCACAGTTGTCCACCACTCTCCCATATCACCGACATATCAGGACACAAGGACGCAAGCTCATGAGTTATCAACCGGGAGGTTGGATTAGCAGGCGGTGGATCAGAGGTTCCCCACTGGAAATGAGCCCTGAAATGAATCATTGAGCCATGAGATAGACCAGCACTCTATAATCTGGGTTTCACCCACACAGGATTAACAGACTGATGTTAGATTGGGGTTTAAGAGGGCCCTCCTACTGGTTAATGTCAACTAAATTGCAGTATAATAAGATGATCAGACTGAAACCAAAGGATTTGCAGAAATGCACTTTAAAAATTAAGGAATCCATTACAGAGAGCATAAAGCTGATAGGGAGAGTGTATTGTATAACTTTTGTCCCTTCAGGACAATTATATGATCTTGACGTGCTCTGGTAAAACAAGCTGGACCAGCTATCTGCACATGCCACTCCCACTAGTCAGCTATGTACTGTAATGTTCCAGCTTGTGTTCAAGGCCCGTCAAGCACACTACACGGTTACACAAAAGGGGGGAAATGTGTGATCATGTTCAACCATAAAAACATGACTGAAAAATGTTGGTAAGGACAGAACTCCAGCACCACGCAACAGAGCTGCTTTTCCGTGTCTGCGTCTCAGCAAACACTATTTTTATCTAGCAAACCAGAACACACAGCGCACGACTTTTATCTACGATAAAACAAGCGAGCTCACTGTAAAGTTAGCTAGCCTCGTGGTATTAAAACATGACGAGTTTAATGCAAATATAACCGTGTCAACCGGTTGGATAGAGATAGCTACAGTTCGCCAATGATAGAATGCTAGCGTTAAATTCATGCCTAGTTTTACCAGAAGAAGTAATTTACCAACTTCAGTGCATATTTAGCAATGGTAACTTGGTCGTTGTTTGTCGGGTGAATTTGACATTAACGTCAGCCAACATGTCACATTTACAAACAAAGCGCGTTAACTGCCGCTAACATCGCCACCTTCAAGGTTCGCAATGTTTGCTAACCTGGATAATAGCTGTGCTAAGTCAAACATACCTCACCCTTAGCTCGAGTAATGAAGTCCAGCGGCGTCAAATAGGTCAGCTCAATATAGTTGCAAGTTGGTCGGAAAAGACAAACATTTTAAAACGGTTCCCTCGTCGAAAATGACAGCTGCTTTGCCGAGGTCAGCCGTCACACTGACAGCAACAAAACTGAAGAAGAAGAAGAAAAATAAGATCACCTATTTACTCTGAACGCAGATGCCCAGACAGTAGAAAACAGGCTGCAGCCTCAGCTGGTTGTGTGTGTGTGTTTTTTTTTTAAGCCTTTTCCTCGGTGGCTTCGAAACAAACGTCATTGTTATTGGAGGCAGCGTTGTTAGGCAACCAGTATATGAGGCGTTCATTGGACGTTGAACACGAAGCGGACGATTATGCAAATGAGAAATGCCGTCAGGTGTCAAGAAGCACTGCAGCCATCCATGTGGTAGTGAGTACGTGTCACCTACACACTATCATGAAGAGACCTGGATATGGTCTATGGTACTATGGTACTTGACTATTTGAACTTACAACAGACTACGTGTTTAAGAGACGCATTGTAAGTTTATTTGCATGGAAACGTCATTTACACTAAATGGTTTGTAATTCATCCTTTAACAAACTGGGATTTTTTTTTCTTCACTATTTATTGAGAAGCAAAAATCTAATTATCATCAGAATATGAACACATGATTGGATTTCAAGTGCTTTATTGGCGCGACTAATATGGTGAACGTTAGTGCCAAAACATCAGGGATAATATAATTCATAATGACATGAGAAAATAATAATCATCATCATAATGATACACTCTGGTAACTCTACCATAACAAACACAGGTGTTTAATATTGTATTCCACTAGCTATTCTGTTCTGGTGAACTTCTGGTGACGTTCCACAATCTCTGACTGCTCGATTAATAAAAGGTCATATTAAGATTTACACTGGTCCTCCTGGCGGCCCTCTAAACAGTCGTTTGTAAGTTATTTGAGTAATGTTCAGCAAGACGAATCAAGCAAAAAAGTTCTTCAACATGAGGAAAGGACGTTATTGTGTGCAGATTCAGTCTCTTGAGTAGAAGGTGTCGCATGCGCCTCGTATTCTCACTTCATCCACATCAGCAGCACGGAGAGAGGCAGCAGAATGGCAGATCTTTATCGGTCTGGTATCGTCCAGACTCAGGCTGGTCCCTGCACTCTGCTATGAAAGCCTGAAGCTGGGACACTGGCACCTTCTCCTGCTGATTATGCTACAAAAGATCAGTGCACAGTAATTAGGCCATTCGCCTTTAAAACATAAATAAACACCTCGTTAATCTGTGACCAGAAAGAAACACATCTGAACAGCAAACTCTACGGTATTTTCTCAGTGGGTATGTGTTTTAGAGCCGCGCAGCTGACTCCGACTCACCTTAATGGTCTCATATGTGTCAGTGATGAGAGCGATGAACAAGCTGAGCACCATGTAGATAAAGAGGGAGATGAAGGAGTAGAGATAGAGCCTGCTGAAGAGCCACACCATATAGCTCTTGTCTCTCATCTTCAGAAAGGTGGCGTACATGTCATCCCCGTTGATGAGAGAGAAGAGGCACTCCGTCACCTTGTCAAGCGTTCTGAACTGGAGACATTTGAATCATGTGCGCGGTAGCATTTGCAACGGTAGATGTTTCCAGTAGAGCGCCTCAAAGGTTTTTCTTCAGATGTCGCTTACATTTGAAATCGCAACAATAGGGAATTTCTGTGTGATTCAGATAGTAACCTACGGTTTACTTACTTTGTCATGATAAGGCCCAAGCACGATCCAACCACAGAAACAGTACCCGAGATAGATCATCGCCGCACAACAGCAGAACCTGATCACGTTTGGGAAAGCCGCCCTTAGGGTCAAGATTAAGATCTAGAAAGATAGGAGGGTATGCATTTTGCTAATTGTAACAGGTTACCCGATGCGATAAACAAAGACGTAATATTAGTTCTTACGTTGTATTTCTTGAAGAAACCCAGGTAGCGAATCACCCCAATCCAGACAAGCATCGTGGCTGTTCCCAACAAAATACTACAGACGTCATAGTTTGTCAGGAACTGCAAAGCGAAAGAAAAAAAAAAAAAGATCAAATAAGTGGCAGAATATCTTCCCAAATGTGAAGGTTTTCACTCATCTAATCGTGATAAATGATGGGAGATTAGTTTCCTATTATACATCAACTTCTCTACAGATACTACCATTCATTCAAGTCCAAATTAAGTCAGTAAAGCTTGCATGAAACACATACTTTTGTCTGTATCCCAATTTTAAGCGCTGACCCGGCGATAGTCAGCGTGTCACTGGCAATTATAAGGATATACCAGCCATTAATGAACTCCATGCGGTCTGACCAGCTCACAATCTTATTGTAGTAGGCATGGAAGAATATATTGAACTCCTGAAACAGAAAAATGCACTGTTGTTACACATATGAACTGAATTAAAGCAGCCGTAGTCAATCATACATAAACAGTGGATTGTTCAGTCCTTAAAGTATAAAACAAGGGGCGCGTCCTTCTCAGCTTTCAGTTCAAATCCTCTCCCCTTTTCTTCTTCATAACTTACAAACTGAAGTTGGATGCCATTGATGACAGACCGCGAGCAGAGGATGAGAGAGGTGAAGCAGGCGAGGATAACCGCGGAGTCGAACAGCAACAGGAGGTAGTCGTTCTTCCCAGCTGTGGGAGACAAGGATTTCAAGTCAGCTGTAATACTTCGGTTCTCGCTGCACTTCTACGAAGCTGAGTCGATGTCGTCAGAAAAGGGAGTGAGAGCTCTCGCGTCGATGTGCCCTCTGCTGGTTAAATGAAATCGTGCAGGGATAAAACTCACAGGTTCCCTCGACATTCCAGTCTCTGCATTCGTAAATTGTCACGTTGTTTTCGACGTCGACCTTTATCTTTCCACTGTGTGCGCGGTTATCGAAGATGATCTGCAGACGAGCAAAGGAATGATGTTAGATCTGACACGAGTAGTTGTGCAAAACCGGTCGCAACTAACTGGAGGGAGGAGAGGGGGGGGGAGGGGGTTCAGTGTCTTGCTCAAGGACACTTCGACACGTGGGCAGCAGCTGGGGGATCGAACCGCCAGGCGTCCCGTTTGTGGATGACTACTAACCATTATGTGGAAGTCGTAGCAGTCCGGTAGCTCGTGGTGCCGCACAGTCTGCAGATTGATGGTTTTCAGAGTAAGGTAGATGTTCACCGACAGGAGCCTACACACACGAACGCATATTAGAAACATCATCACCAGACGTGGAGCCGGTATTTTTTTTCACTCAGTCACCTTTTGAAATCTACAGAGAAGTTCATGTTGTCCAGTGACTGCGCCGGGTGTACGGAAATACAATCTGAGGGAAACAAGAGTCAGAAGCAAATACATTGTAGGTTATTGTCTCCGACTAAATGCGCTCCTGCCGACAACGCAAGCTTCCTCTTTTCGTGGAAATTCACGTTATTTTCCCAGGCATGATTCAGTTCCCATAAATATCAAACACGTAGAAATAAAACAAAAACAAAAAAACAAGCAAACAGAATGTACGCGTTTGAGGGAAAAAAAACAAACAAACAAAACGACCATTACTGTTAAATTCAACGTTATTTCTGTACCTTTATCAACGCGTGGGTCAATGTTAAAGGTCTCATTGCCTGGATCGATGCTGCTGTTTCTGTAAAACTCCTGACAGACCGACAGAGGACTTTTCACACCGTTAACCCTCTCGTATGCGAGGTTTCCTACTGTCAGGTTTTGGAGATTGATGTACTGGAGAAAAGACAAAAAAAAAAAAAAACGTGATGCGAGGATCAAATTTTTCCATCACATTTTAAATCAGAACATTTGTATTTTTTTATTTTTTGAAATCAAGATCTTGCGTACCCTGTTGATGATAAAGTAGATGTGATCGTACACGTCTGTTTTTGTGAAAAGTGCGTAGCTTTCCAGTCGGTGGTCCTTATATCCTTTGAGAAACAGATGTCTGAATGTCATCAGATTTTCATCTTTGAAGGTGACCATCATTTCATTGCTGAGGCCGAAGGACACCAACTGGAGGAAAAGGCACAACAACAAAAAAAAAAACCCTCTATACGCGTTCATGCTTTGATGACAAAAAAAAACCCAACAACTACACAACTTCTCTGTGCGTTACCTGGGCCGTGATGATTGCAATTTTCAATATTTGCAGCAGTAGTTTCCATGGTTTGCGACCCCTGGCTTTGTGTTTCTCACAGGGGTTCATGAAGAAGTACTTGAGTCTCCGCCTAAATTCTTCCACCATCTTCGACTCCAGGTCCTGGGCGTGAGGGCTCCATCTGCAGTGACCGTTCGGCCTCCTCTCCTCTGACCCGGCAGCCAAGGGGAGCTCAGAGTCCTCCATGACCCTGAAGAACTTCACACAATGTACATAATACAATTTTAATAGGAGCCAAGCATGGTTCTCCGACGTGACACGTGCTGTTAACGGTGTGAAGGTTCAACCATTCCAGCCATTCTGATGTTTATCAAACTGGTTCTCCTGCATGAGCTCACTGATGCCTTTCCATTCTGTCTCTTTAGGAAAGGATTTTTGGATATCCGTAGAAACGAACGAAGAATAAGCTGTGCTGCAAATGTACGTAACTTTTTTTTTTTTTTTCCACAGCAGCAACAGGTAGGTAGCACCGAGACATACTGACTTCAACTACTATTGAAAACAACACTGAACTTGAGCTGTACATCTCTGCAATTTACTCACTACAGCAAAGAGCAGCGAACCAGGTATTTACATCCTAAATTCGGTACCTGTAATGTAATTGTAGAAAATGGCACAATATTCTACAGCTGGGATATGTATCAAAAAGAACAAAAGCTCCGAAAGGGGAAAAGTTACCACGTACGTACAAAGCAATAATGCTAGATGAATTACCTGTTAACACCTGCTGTGCACACACAGGAGCTGCTGCCAGTAGTGAACAACCTCCTACTCCTCTGCCTTTTAAAGAGCAGGCAGTGCAGACACCACAGTGACCGAGTGACTGTCATTGTTCTGCGTCATTGTGAGCTTTTCCAGTTTTTCCAAAACAGAAACAGAGCCTCCTAGTTAAAGCACTTCTGCAAAACAGAGAGGTTGTCTGTGATTTTTTTTTTTTTCATTATTATTATTCAACCTGTTGTAAGTGAGACAACATGAGAACTTTCTAAAAAAATAAAAATAAAAAATCAGACACTCTGATTTTTTTGGTGACGCTTGCAAACAGGATAAAGTTGGTGGGATATACCACACCATCTCAGGTGAAATCATTTAACGTATAAAGTATACGTATTCCCCCTCAGGATTTAGAAGAAAATAAAAAACGTCAGCGGGGAGGAGAAACACATACAAGTCAAATAGAAATAGGTCATTTGATGTTTTAATTGGGACACGGCTTGTTTCGTGATTAAAGACTGTGTAGTGATGAAAACATCCTGTGGACTTAATGCTGCATAGATACTAGAAGTCACTACTTAGAGGAACATCTCTCAAGATCAGACTGGCTCATTTCACATATTTGCAGTACATATATGTTCTGCGCTATACATGGCTGTGTAGGAGCAATGTTTTCACACTATACTCTACAGTTCATCAGGAAATAAAAAGGTCAGAAGAGATGAGTCACAACTTGTCACAGTTTTGGTGGCAAAACCTCAAATCTGACCAAAAAAAAGTTTCCACGGTAATATGCATCAAAAATGAATTACTTGAAGCTTTCTCAGATTTTATTGCGCATCTTCATCATCTTTGGTGAGTTTTTAAATCAAGAAATCCATTGTTTGAACTGCATGTTGTTAAAACAAAAGTACAAAGAAAGGTCCCAAACCTATATTGTATACAGTACTATAATAAAAACAAATTCACAGAATATCCAGCTGAAGTGACAAGAGTATCTGTTTTCGCTCTAATGACGGTTACTGATATAGTGGTAACGTGTATAGAACTCATTTACTATAATTTAATCACAAACTAATCAAAATGCAGCAGAAGCACCAACCAGAGTATGAGACAAAACAATGAGTGTTTGTGAGTGACTTGTGTTGCTGACAGCTCAGCTTGTTTGTCCCTTTGACTGCATGAGAATTCATTCTCTTACTGAGAAGTAAAGCTAAAAGTTGCTCCTGTATGGGGTTGGAGTGAGAGAACGTGACCGGAGCGGCTGGAAGTTTGGGTCGCCCCCGCTGCTGGAGCACCCCGGCGCTCCGGTATCGATGTTGGAAGGCGACTCCACCAGCACCTCGTCTGGCAGTGCAGGCGCTCCCGGGTCTCCAGGTCTGGGAAGACTGGAGGAGGTCGTGGAGGAAGCTACAGCAAGGCTAGCGGACGCCACTGAGGACAAGTCTCCACCTCTCTGTAGCGATGGCAGCGATGATGCCACTACGTCTGAAGTAGAGGGACTTCGTTCTCCGTCTGGGTGGAAAATCATGGTGGAGTTGTTTGAAACCGTGTCGGAGAGGGTGCTGGTTGTTCCTGGAGTGCTGAAATTGCTGTCAGATGAGAAACTGGAAGCGCCTGCTGAAGAGCGACCGAGACAGAAGTGGGACGTTATATATAACTGTACCATCAAGAAGTTTTTGGAAACACACAACATGTTTCAGTGCGCCGTTAAATACAAACCTCTGAGTGACTCAATCTTTTCATTTTTGGCCTTTTGCACCTCGTCTGTGATCTTGGCGACCACGAAGTTCTGGTTGCGCATCTCCCGAATGGAGTCGATCAGGGCATCAAGGCCCCGGGGGTTCTCGCTCAACATATCCAACAACATGGCCGTCCTCTTAGTCTGAGTGGTCCTGCAGCTGATCTCTTCCGCATCGTCCCGGGTCAGGATCCTGCGAGAGCGCAGGTAGTCCAGGTGGCGCTCAGCTCGGATTTTGTCGCAGAGATAGTGCCGCATTCGGATCAGCACCTGGACAGGAGAAACCAGGAGAAAAGGCAATGGACGTGAGCATAACAAAGAAGAGAAAAAAAAACAAAAAACACATCAGACATCATCACAACATCAGAGTGCAGCAGCTAACTTTAAAACACCAGAGTTTCCAGGTAACTTTAAATGACTTGGTTCAGCTGCTGTGTTTTCTAGACAAACAAAACAAACACAAAAAAAAAAACAACCCAATCCTGGCTATATGTGTTCATCAAGTGGTCAAATTCAGGAAAGGATTAGATGATGATGAGGGCAACTAGAGGGTGTGGTGTTTATTTCCTCTTTTACACGGGCCTTTGAAGCCAAACTGGCTACAAAAAAAAAAAAAAAAAAAAAAAAAAGCGTTTATTGATGACCAAACACACGTGACTTTACTTTTAGGTTTGCTCATTTGAAACGTACATTTCCCAGAGCCGTCGTCGTACTCACGTCTTTTTTAATCTCTGCCATCTCGTCTTCGGTGAGGTGAGGAACATCCATCCTTCTCACACTCGAAAGTGAAAAAAAATCCAGGTGCTCCGACAAACAAATGGCGACGGCGAAAAGTTTCTATATATATATATATATATATATGTATATGTATCTACGCGCTATTCGTAACTCATTCACAACACCGATACGCGACCCGTACGCGTCGGCAAGTCCCACTCCTCATTATCCGGCGTTAAAAACGTCGCGTTGTCCATTCAACATTTGTGTTTTCACGAGCCGGAAAAATAAGAAAAATCCCCGGACTTCCTGATTCAGTTGAGGTTTGCGTCGACACGCGAGGAGAAGTGAGGGCAGAGATGTCCGTGACAGCCGCTGTGAGTCTACGTCGGTATCTGTGGACGTGATGTATGGGAACATATCCATACCAAGCACCGACTTCAAACTGTGCTCGAAACGATTCATTTACGTGCGCTTTAACGACCCATGCGTGTTTCTTTTTTTTTTTTTTTTTTTTTTTTAACACAGGTGAAATGTTTTGTTTTTTTTTTCTTCTTTTCTGATTGCGTCCGCTAGATGTCGCTGTTGGATCGTATCGCGCACCAGAAATCGTCTCACGCTCGGTGTCACCTGTTTGTTGGAGTCTGCTGTGTAAGGGGGTCGGTTAAAAAAAAAAAAAAAAACACAAAAAAAAATACACCTATGTATAGCACAAATGGCTGCAATATAAAAGACAGATATCACACGAAATACAGAGTCAAAAAAAAAACGATCATATAGTTAAGTGATCGGTATTTAAACGTGCATTTGATGAGTCTGGGGGATAGTGATGTGAGAAAAACGGAGCAGTCTTCTTGACAGGTTACAATAGAGCAGTATTACACACCATGTCCATCCATCCAGCATACACAATCATATGATGCATAGAGAATGGTACATGAATGAATATCATTTGTCTTGGCAGTCGTCTCTACTTTTTTGCTCCCAGATTCGGGCCCCATATATTCCTGTATACATTTAGACTAGTATTAGCTGGTCAGAAGAAGCTCATCTCTGGCATCCTTTAAAACTGACGCGGTCTTTTGACTTAGGAGCACAACCTGCGAGGACACTTAAAACTCCCCCCTGGAAAAAATAGCCGAGCCGCACGATGCTATGGATTCACACTGGAATCTGTTTTTCAGTATGTTGTCAGTAGATGTATTTTAAAAGAGACTGCACTTTTCTGCGTGTCCCAGGCTGTGGAGTATCGCAATTTCACCACTTCTTGTTTTTTTTTTCTTCCCCTTTTCAAAAAATGAACAGTCATTAAGCATTCATTAAGCTAAGTTGAATGAAATCATATTAGTTTTAGCTTGTTGAACTTTTGGCACCTCTTAAAGATTAATGCCTTCGTTACCCTTATTGTTACACGAACTCATTTAACTCCCAGTGTAGTTTTCCCTTCTCTCCAGGATGAGCACAGGTCTAATCGGCCGGAATAACCGAAAACACCTGTATGGGTGTGTGAGGACTTTAAGCAGAAGTAACAGACCCCTTTTTTTTTCCACAGCAGACACACAGGTGCAAGTGGAATAATTAAAAATGAGTTGCATCCGTTTTAGACGCATCAGTTTCAGACGGTGGATTCGTGCATGCTGCTTCACTGGAATGGCCTCCTGGGGCGAATAAATGAAACAGAGCCACAGTTCATGTTAATGTCGGTAACACCTGTGCTTTGCCTGCTTTTACAAGTTCAAAATGTCTGCTGTGAAAAAAGGTCTGTAGCCCACCAGTTTGTAAAAATACTCTACTGCAGTAAGAAGCATTATCAGCAAACAAGCTCTTAATTTAAAGTACTCTTCATTTAATGTTATCGATGGTTTCCGCCCACGTGTAAAGCATGTTTTGTAGTAGCTGGACAAGGTGGAGCTGATTTTAAATACTCCATTGGGTGTTTTTTTTTTTTTCTTTCAACAACAATGCGTCATATTTTAGAAATTATTGATATAAGTAATAATCTATGTCAGATTTTTTTTTACTAAATGATTTTCTGAAGCCTAGTGCTTGATTAAATTACCGGCTAAGTGCCACAGCCTTACAGCTGCACCATGAAGAAAAAACAAAATAACATCTTAATAAATATAAAATAAATTAAAATGGTTTACCTCATGCAGTCAAGACTTTATTTCCCTCTAATGATGATATGCCACAAAACTGCGTGGGTATGGGTGCTCCCTGTGGTTGTTGTCAGGCTTGTTTTTATCATGTTCTGTAATGTAATATGCACCACGTTGCTGAAAAACGCGATTCTCCTTGGAAGGCATCACATGTATTGACAATTATTTGCAATAGGGGAATCACGGCCCCCTTGTGAGTGGACACGGCTGCCGTAGCATCCCAGCAATTTCTGGAGGAGAAGAGATGCCATTTAAATGTCAGGTGTTAAAAGGTCAGCGTTTAGGTGGATTAGCCTCCTCGCACCACGTCAAATATTTGATCAGTGGCCTCAGCGCATCCTCAGAAACGGACGAATGCGTGCACACTTGTCTCCACAAAAGCTGCACGAGAGTCCGCGTCCGTCAAACAGCTCAGTGCTCACAGCTGAACCTGCATGACCCTGCCGTGCCGTCTTATGAGTGGCCCCTGCAGGGTACGAGACACAAAGGAGCTCAGTATCGCCTCAGTATCGTCTCAGTATCGCCTCAGTATCGTCTCAGTATCGTCTCAGTATCGTCTCAGTATCGC
>JAPQRN010000010.1:14934182-14951703 GCA_037367275.1 Coranthus polyacanthus
GTCTCCTGTTGTTTTTTTTTTTTTTTTTTTTTTTTTTTTACACGTGGGTATGATTGAGGAGCTATCACTGCTTTCCCATTATCCTCTTTATGCTACGCAGATTCCACTCCAACCAAGTGTCACCCGTCTTCCCTCTACGACTCATGAAATACCGTCCCCAAGCACACACGGACATGTAATCAAATACAGCTAAATGAACTGATTCGATTTAGCTGCTCTGACGTATCGTATAAGTAGATAACAATGATGAAAGCCCTGTTTGCCAGACAGAACAATCTCCAGGATGGGTAATTACATGTTGCATAACATCCCTTAGAAAGTAAATAAATCCAGCCCACAGGGACTTGGCATGAGCAGCAAGATGAAATTAAATACTCCAAATATGGACAGATGTGATTTTTTTTTTTTTTTATGGATGTTAAAGGTACGGTTGTACATTTTGGGAAAACTTAACACTATCTTTAATGAGATGAGTTGGAGCAACAGCCAAGAGGCGGTCGTTTTATAGCTTCGCATAAATTCTTCTTGTAGCCTGTCTGTGTCAAAGTTGAACATAATGTCTATCAAAAACCTGAAAAACCATGTTGTAGAAGGGCACTCAATGGGGCGCATACCTCCACCAAGGCCCCGCAGTCCTGTCCTTCAATCAAATGCTTCATTTTGCAATACAGGCAAGGTTAAAAAAAAAAATCCAGGATCCAGCCCAAAACGAGCCTTTATCTGACTGTTTTAATTCCTACACAAAGAGAAGTGGAGAAGTTGAGGATTTAATGCTGAGTTTTAATGTTTTATACTCTTACGTGACATGTAAAGTAATTGGACTTGGACTGTGGTGTCTTCAAGAACAGAAACAGCTGGATGAGTGTAACATAGTCAAGCTGGTCAGTTTAACATCCAGAGCCCGTGCCCTGTCATATTTAATGCAAGTGTAATACTTTCCAAGTCATCCAGCTGCTTGTTATATATCTGACATTTTTCTTACCTAACATGGTTCTGCAAATTCTTTATATTACAGCTTTGGGGGGGAAAGTTTCCACTCCAAACCACAACAGTCAGCAATTTCCAGGCATCTGTGAATGCACCGAGCTCACGCTTGTTCGCCCTTCATCTGCCTGAGCTGGCAGTGATTCAAAATGGCCCTTGTAACCTCAGTTAGATAAGAAGAAGGCTTTGCCAGTCTGCCCTGCTCAGCCTCTTGTTCTCACAGGTTATAATGAAAGGAGAGGCATTTTTCCCTGATAATTCTTATTGTTCTTTGATGTGGATAGGACTAGGAGAGGATGCTTTTTATCCTGGCAGCAGTTTCAAAGAAACCTGCGATGTTCATCCTGAGTGGAATGTTGCTTCAGGCGTCGCTCAAGTTTTCTTTTTCTTCTTCATCTTCTTTTTTCTTTTTTCTTTTTTTTTTTTGGGGTGGTGTTTCTCATTCTGGACGCTCTCTTTCAGACCGAACAAAGGATTCCAAAGTTTCAAGCATTCCAGGAGGCTCTTGTCACCTTTTTTTGAAATATTGAAGGCAAGCAAACTGTAATCCATCCACACCCTCGTAGGTGACTGACAGGAATTTCATCTGCGGCTTTTAGCACTCGCAAGGGTCAGCCTTATTACAAACAGTGATCACAGGCAACGTGCAACAGTCTAAACACCGCTTCATCTGAGATACAAGTGCAGTTGGTCATAGAAATATGTAGCCTTTCTTCAATATTTATGTCAGAACTTGTGGCGCCCTGATGTTAAATCCCTTACGGGTCTGCTCTCACATGCATGGTGCTGATGATGAAACACGTCAGGTATCAGGTACAAATGTGTCTGTGTTTTGTCTTTTACATAACCATGTCATCAGTAGTATCCCTTTCTTTTTTCATTTTTTTTTTTAGCCAAGTCTCATTGTGACTATCTTCTCAAAGACGTGCCCGAATAAGAAGGTTGTCCATAAAGAATTTCGGACGAAGTGCAAAGGACATAGACAGGTTTTAACACCGTCTAAGACCACATAAATGCATTAATAAAATCTGCCAAAACAAAAAAAAATGATGCATTCATTTTAAAATGATGCATGGTTTAATGAATGCATTTATTTAAAATTAAGCAATGCGTCGTTTGAATAGGATGTGACGTCACTGTCATTGTTAAAAATGCAATTAAGTAGATGCCAACTCCAGTATTGTAATATGTAGGTAAATATTCTGTGAAGGTTTTATTCACAGTACACTGCAAGCAAAAGTGGCCCGAATCTTTTTTTTTTTGTTTTTTTTTTTTCAGAAAATCAGCACAAATCACATGAAATCTTTTAAAATGCGATTTGGTCCACTTCCATATGTGGTCCTAAATCAGATACAGGTCTGATTTTTTTTTTTTGGCAGCGCGACCTCGGTCTGAACAGTCAGATCAGAATTCATGTGACTTTTCTGTCACTCTAGGTTGAGACTCGTCCTTCTGCATTGGAGGGAGTCGTTCAGATGCTAGAAAGTAGTTCAAGCGAGCTTCACTGTAAACATCAGCAGCAGTAGAATGTAAAATACATATGAATGCGGCTGCAGCATGAATCCAAAAAACACCATATATAATAGTAAAACGCTGACAGGGACCATTTTTACTGCACAGTGACCGGTTTGACTTTTTATACTTGAAGTACATTGGGCTGATACTTACATACTTTTACTTGTGTAAGCTTTGGAATGCGGTGAAGGATCTGAACACTTGTAACACCACTGCTTTGGTGGATGTGGCTCAGTTCAGAGTTAGACAGGGTGGTTCTTGGCTCAGTGTGTAAGAGGAGAGGAGGGGGGGGGGGGGGACTTCTTATGAGCTTATGGGAGGACGCTCAGGGAAGCATTCCTCTCATAGTTTCGGGACACCTCTTCAGCCCACGCATACGTCAGACCTGCTTCGAGCGTATAAAAGGAGATGGGACAGCGAAAGAGGGAGAGCAAGCACTCGTCCATTCGGCACATGCACCTCACTGCCGGGCCTGTTTAAAAGAAAGAACATTATTCTATTCAGTGAAGGGGGTTTTGACAGGTTAGGGTGTTTTCTGAAGATGCGGAACGTTTTTGTGTTTGTCACTCTCTGTGTCACACTGGTGAGGAAATGGTCACTCTCCGTGCATGAGCGGGTGGTTTAACTGTAACGAGAAAACCAATTCACTGTTTAATGTTGTGTTTTATCTCAGGTGTCAGCCTCATGCCCCAAGGACTGTCTGTGTCCCGCTGACATCCCCACATGTGCAGCAGGAGTCAGTCTCGTGCTGGATAGCTGTGGATGCTGTAAGGTCTGTGCACGGCAGCTGAATGAAGATTGCAGCAAGACAGAGCCATGTGACCAAACGAAGGGACTGGAGTGCAACTTTGGAGGTGGACACGGCTCTGCTAAGGGCATTTGTCGAGGTACAGTGGATTTCCTTTTTTTATTTTCTCTTCTTTATTTTGGTGACTTTTCACACTTTGCATCTTTTGCACCTCTCCTCTTAAACCTTTGTTTCACTGCTTCTGTAAAAAACAGCCAGATCAGATGGAAGGACATGCGAGTACAACAAAAAGATTTACCAGAACGGTGAAACCTTTTATCCTAACTGCAAACACCAGTGCACTTGCATGGACAGCGCTGTCGGATGTGTCTCCCTGTGCCCACGTGAGCTCACACTGCCCAAAGTGGGTTGTCTCAAACCCAGGCTGATGAAGGTACCGGGACGGTGCTGCGAACAACTCGTCTGCCCTGACGAATCAAAGACAGAGAGCTCTGTGTTAAAGAAGCACAGAAAAAAGCACAGCAAAGACAGACCATCTGAAAAATACCTCACCAGCGAGAATAAATTAGCTCCTGGTCGGATAGGAGCATCAGAGTCTTTACCGGGTGAGCAGTTTTACATGTATCTTCTGGTGACATCGTGCACGTGTCTAAAAAGTGTCTTCATCCATATGAGTAAAATGAATGAATTTATAAAGACAGCAACGGTGATGTGCACTAGGGTTGAGATTTCTTAAATTAAGATCAGACTGACAAATTCTGTGCATATTTTTTTTTGTTTTCCCTCCATCAGCTTTTAGGAGTGATCCCATGGACAGCATGTTAGGAGTGGAATGTGTACCTCGGACCACAGCTTGGTCACCCTGCTCCACTTCCTGTGGCACTGGAGTGTCCACTAGAATGACCAGCAGCAAAACCCAGTGCAACATGGTGACAGAGACTCGGGTTTGTGAAGTCCGTCCATGCAACCATGTGACCTCCACCGGATTAAAGGTACGCTGCTAACTTTTTACACGTAGTCTTTAGTATCCTATGCGGAGTCAAATCTGTTTTTCAAATCTGTTCTCGAATGCCTCGTCTCCACCAGAATGGCGAGAAATGCGACCACGTAGAAAAGCCCAGCCGTCCGGTGAAACTGACCTACGAAGGCTGTCGCAGCCTGAAGAAGTTCCAGCCCAGGTACTGTGGGACCTGCTCAGATGGGAGGTGTTGCACGCCACACCGGACCCAGACCGTACCTGTCCTCTTCAGGTGCAAAAATGGAGAGACCATCAGCAGGATGGTGATGATGACCCAGTCGTGCAAGTGTAACTTCAACTGCGTTGGCAGCAACCACAAAACACCTGCTCTTCATAAACGTTTCAATGACATTCACAAGCTGAAAAATTAGTTTTAAAACGTGTGTTTAGAAAGATTTATACTGCGAGGTTGCTGACACTCGTAGAATTTACTTTGTGAACTACATTGTAATTTTTTGCTTCGTAACAATGGAGCTTTTAGTTTGCTTCTTTTAGAAGCTTTTATTTGACATTGTGGACATTCTTATTTTAGTTAAACCAAATATGCTCTTCACTTTTATTTTATAAACCACTAGGGATGCACAGGTACATCGGCCAAGCATCGATATCGGCCGATATTGACTATCAGCAAATAAGATGTCATTTCTCTGATGGCAGTGGCGGATATTTATCTGTTGTGTTATATTAAAGGTTGTTTCATACATTTGCATGATTGTATTCCTGCTCATTCAAAGATAGTGTGATGAGAGGTTGAAAGACATTCAAACAATTCAGTTAGCCTATTTATTATATATATATATATGTATAAAATGAAGATATCGTTGTTTCCCTGACACAAAAGGGGAATAAATAACAACAAAAACAAAATAAAAAACAGAAAATAACATTGGCATTAACTATCAACCAAATCATCATTTTAAATACAGTCCCAGAATTTCACAATTGGCTCATCCTTAATAAATACACTTCACATGATTCTGCATCTCTTGACAAGACATATCACATGACAACGCAATTAAACACACGATGGCAGCTACAAGGTCATTACATGATATGTCGCTTTGCTTTGGTTCACTGTACTCAGTCAATTTATTTATCAGAAATCACTGTATGTTTCACACTTGCATTGTTATATTTAAGAATATGATAGTGTTCAGAAATACTGATTTTCCGTGTTCCCTGTTTTCTATAAGACTGAAAGCTCAGAACGTACTGTGCCGTATGTAAATTTTCCAGTTTAATGCCACGTTGTAAATTTTGTTCTTTTCACAAATAAACGCCAAAAACACAATGACGTTTGTTTCTAATATTATGAAGGCAAACAGATACATAGTATAGTTTGGACGGGAGGGGATGTTGAAGTATTTTCTGTTCTTGAAAACGAACTAAGTATTGTTCTTGTAGCATCTGGTTGACCCACTTCTGAGAAGACCTACATGTCAATGAATAGTTTAGAGAAGGGCTGTAATGTTCACCTAAGAGGAGCTTCTGCTGGACAGATGCTGTAGGCAAGCTACATTTTTTTTGGATTAAAAGAGTTATAAGCTCAAAGAATAGCGGTAAAGAGCTACCACATGTATTATACCAAGGTACAGTGCAGCAGTACAGTATATTATAGTCATTAAAATGGTTGATTCTAAGACTATCGGACAAAATTGAATTCATAAAGCAATTACAAGTCCTATAGAAAACATATTTAATATACAGTGGAATATCTGTTTCTTGATAACTAGATTTATTTTTTTTTTTGGGTCACCCAACTCATCTAAGCCTTTTAAGCACATAAGTTAAGGGTGTGTGTGTCTTGATGCAGAATTGTGATACCAGCCGAACTGCCAAGAGTCAGATGCACTGTAAGCTTATTTTTCAGCAAAGAAAAGTAAATTCCCAAAGTATGATCAACACAATTACGTAAACGGGCAAGACCAAGAGACAGAGAACAAGAGCAAAGGGAAAACCAGGGGCACTGACGCACGCAGAGATGAAATAGTTCCATCCCCCGACGGAGAGCACAATAGAGCTTTGTCTCGGAGAACTTGAGAGGAGCGCTGCTCACCCGGGGGAATAGGTCCGCTGCAAGAACACAGAGCCTTTAGGAGGTTTGGACCCTTAGTAGTTTATTACCAAAGGTGCTGTACGAGAGCACAAATCAAGCAACGACAGGACAGAAGTACAATAAAACACACATGGCTAATCAATTTCAGGGCGATTCTAAACTTCAGCAAATATCAAAATCATGCTACAGCAGATACCTGTCTTTTCTGTGCCTGTAAGCCTGGGTAATATGAAAAAACTTTTACGCGGTTTGGAAATTTCTCAGTGTTGCATGCAATGTAATTATGTTTGCAACCCTGCAGGCACGAGATCCACAAGTGACAGCAAAACAACTGATTATCATCTTAATTCTCTCAGTCCAGCTGAGATTACAATGCACACATATTAGGTATGTATCAAAACCTTCCGAGGATCACGACGAAACCAGACACAAGCCGGTTTTCAAAGCTGCTGCAGTACATCTTTCATGTTAGACTGAGCACCATGTTAGACTTGGCTGGGACACACTGTATACACCCACTCATTTGGTTTTCAAGCACTACTTGCATTGGTCGTCACCTGCCTTCATATTTGGGTTTATTTATGGCTTAAAAGCATGGATTCCAGTTAATCCATGCAGTTCCAGTTAATGGCACATCCCTTTTCCCCCCCAAATGTGACTATAAAATGAAAAATCTTTTTTTTATAACATGTTTAGTACAAAGATGTGCTGCAGTCCAGACTAAATTTGATCTAGATTTATGCCCCTGGCCTCATTTCTTAAGGGAACAGGATTTGGATTATGTGAAGATTCAGTAGCACCTGGAGTTCACAGTAAAGAATTTGGACACAGGAGTAAAAATATCTGATGTCTCTTGGGACCATAGACTGTATGTAAAGATGGACATCGTGATATCGCTCCAAAAATGAAGCCAAAACATCTCGATGGGATGGAAGTACAGATCCAATTTATTTCCCCCCCCCAAAGGTGATTTCAGAATTCTTAGGTAGATTTCATGAGACTGATTTGTGTTCAAATCATCATCTTTCTGATAATTGTTTTTTTTTTTTGATGTTATAAAAACAGGTGACTGACAGCTGTAATGACCAATCACGGTCCCTAATCTGTCACATGTGCAGCCTCCAAACCAATCAGAAATTCTTGCCTATATCCTAAAATGTAATGTAAATATCCATAATAAATAATACAGTAGTACATAATATTTACCACCAAAAAGAAAACCGATGAATCCGTTGTCATTTTAAAAAATACGATGATCCGAAGCATGACGCTTGCAGTCCCTCATCAAACATAGTCTTGTAGGAGTTTTTGAGGAAATCCACATAGTTCTGAATGCTCTGTTTGTGGCTCTCGGACTGGTCCAGGCTGAGCTGAAGGTCTTTAAGGCGCACCTCAAACTGCTTCTCTGCCTGCAGATCGAGATATTGCTCAAAATGTCAACAACAACACAACTGGGTTTGCTTCTTCATTTAATGCGGTACAATCTGAGCATGCCTGCAAAAGAGCCATGAAATTCAACTGCTTTGCGAGCACAAGAAAAGCGCAACACTTACACTTAACTTGCTCTGGCGAAGAAGTCTCAGCTCATTATCTCTTCTGCTCTTCTCAGCTTCCAGCTCCAGGATTTTGGTCTGAAGGGCCTCTTCTTGAGAAACAGCCTGATTTTTTACTTTGTTGACCTAGAAAACGGAAAATGACCCATCCACGTGAAACATATCATTTCTTTGGAAAGAAGTGAGAGTAGCTCAGCATATGTCTGCCTTTGAATATGGTACAGATTAAAAAGTCACTACATTGCCACAGAGTTGTACCTGCTGTTTAACGTCTGACAAAGCTGCTTCTAGCTGGCGGCTGAGGGCCTGGCTCTCTGACGTACGCTGATCCAGCTGCCGGTTGCTGTAGCCGACAGCCTCCTCCTGAGATGTGAGCCTTCGCACGAGCTCCACGTTCTCCTGCTGCAGCTTGTCCATCTTACTATAGAAATTCACATTTTGAGAACTGTGAGGCTTAAAAAAACAAAAAAAAAACCTTAACACAACAAGTACAAATGGTTTGACGCCTAGATAACAGATGAGAGAGATGTCTTACTTCTGCAGAAAATTCACTTTTTCTTGCAGTTGTGAATTGGCCTCGTGGATGGACTCTTTCATCCCCACAGTTGATCTCAGCAATTTAGTTTGACTTTCCATCTGTGAAATGTAAAATACAGACTTGATACTTTGAATACGCCTGTGCAGTGTACAAGTAAAATGAGCAGACAGGATGGCTTCTAAACACATGCAAAACTGGACAAAATAACAACCCATTTGCCACAGCTTTTCTAATACAAATCAGGTAGTTTTGAAGATACCATTTCCACATTGTGGAGAGCCTACAAGGACTGTGTGGGTGATTAAACAGAAGTCAAACAGCACACAACAGTAACAAATGGGTATGTAGCTATAGATAGTTGCAACCTAACTGTTTGCACTGCAATCAGTAAAGGTTTTATCACAAACCAACTCACAGCAAGACCAGAACACAAGATGCACAACACATGGGGTGTTACTACCGCCTAGTGGTCAGAGGTAGAAGAGTGACTGTATTTCACATCTCTGACCGCCACAGCTGGCGTCGCACACCTTAACCTGCAGTTGCCTAATGGACTCTGACTTTTCTGAGCACTTCCTCTCACAGCGTCGTAAATTCTCCTGGCACTCGAAGAGACTCTGCTCAGCTGCACTCAGTAACTCAGGGTAAGGCTTCAGTTCCTCCACACGCCCCTGCAGCTCCTGCCTCACCTGGGCTCCAGAGGAGGACGGCAGAGGGAGCGGTATGTTGGGAACACACAAAATATTATCTCAACACATCACGCCTCTCATACAGATACTCAGAGATGCGTGAAATCCTTCGCGTGTCAGCTCAAGTGCTGTCTTATCTAGAATTAAGAAGTTTGGCGGTCACCTAAGAAATGCAGTTGAGACAAATGTTGAATTGTTGAAACATTTCTAGAATGCTACCTGGTCATTCAACAGCAGAATAAACTGTGCTGTAGAGCTGAATATAATGAATGAGGAAGCACAATACAGTTGGAAATTGTTATTAAAAGAAATGTGGCTGGATAAGATATTTTTAAATATGTCAACAGTAATCATCAGTTGTGAACATTCACAGAGTTAAAAATTTGCATGAAATGTATAAATATAACCCACTAAAGATGGGGTTACCTTTTGAACTTCTGTTTCTCTTCCATCTTGCGTGTTCTCTGTCTCCCTTAAAACATTTGCATGCTTTATCCTCAGACTCGTTATCTCAGCTTGAAGCTCCCGCGCCTAAAGAAAGTACAGAATAATACAAATCAATTCAACTCTGTCGTGTTCTTTCCTAACAAACAAGCAATCTACCACTGGTGGTGACTCATAATATCAAACAGTACAGAGAGACCACATTGACTGTGTTATTCCGTGACTGTAAATAAAAGGCTGGGTAAAAATGAGCGGATATGAGTAAGACCGGTGTTCATCTTTCTTGTTGTTGAGCATTTTTTCCCCAATTTACTTCAGGAAAAAAAACCTGTTAAATTAAAGAGGAATGAACCAACAGCTACTAATTTACATAATAAAAATCGAGAATAAATAGATCGGCAGTTTTAGCGCGAGACATGTAATCCTTCCTTTCACGTTGTAACATAAGATCTTTGTTTCACATTTCCCTGCAAGCACTTCATATTGTACCATGAACTGCAGCCACTAAGATGTCACGTAATTTGAACTGAGAACTGTTACCATGGCTGTTTACTGTGTGATTTAAATATGCTAAAAGGGTGTTCATTTGTTAAGTTTGCACACTGTAAATCATTGTTTGCTAGAATTTTTTTGATTTTCTGTTCGAAATACGAACTAATGCTCTTGTGGGAACAATAACTTTACAGGTTGTAACTCTTAAAAATAATACCTGACACTGGTATTGTTCAGCTTGTTGGCTCCTCTCCTGAGACACAATCTTCTCTTCTACCAGGGCTGCCTCACAATCTGTCAGCTGCAGCTCCAACTGAGCGACAGAGGTCTGCAATCACAATTAAAAACAAAAACAAAACAAAACTGGAGAATGACAATGACTTCCTATGTCTCTAATGAGATGGTGGCGTGAAAAAAATTAGGACACAAGAATTTACCTTCACAGCTGTCTACAAAATGATGTCCGGATTGAAACTTTATGGACAACATATTTTATGCATGCGACTCTCACACACAAGCTGTTTGACAACTTGTACCTTGAGTGTTGCATTATTGACGCCGAGGTCTCCATTTTCAGCGCTGAGTTTTTGGACTTGTTGCATCACAGTTTCATTGGCCGCGGTGAGCTCATCCCTCTCCCTCTGCAGCCTCGCTGTCAACTCTGTAATTTGACTTTTGAGATACACCTTCAACATTTACCAAATGAAATTGTTTGTTGTTGTTCTTGTTTTATCAGTTTTCACTGTGGAGTGTCTAACAGAGAAAGGACTGACCTTTTCAGTAGCTCTATGTGAGCGACAAGTTTGTATTTCTCATCTGTCATTTGTTCTTTCTGCTGTTTCCTGGAGTCTCTTTCCAGGCGAGCATTGGCAAGCTGTACATCCTGTATACAAAACAAAAAGTAATATTGGAAATTTACCAACCATCTATTCATCATGAGGCATCGATATTTAAAACTAATACGCACTTTCATATCATACCTTTTCCTTCAACTGTGCATAACATTTTTCAATGGCAGCTTCAAATCTCTCAGCTCTCAGTTTCTGTGCGCAAGTGGCTTTCTTGAGAGATTCTTTATCCTGAGCTGCCTTTTCACTCAGAGACATCAACGATACTTTCAGACCATCAATCTCCAGCTTCTGCTGAGTCAAGGTTCTCTCTAGAGTCTGTAAGTAAGAGACCGCAAACCCACAAGAGTATGGTATAACATGACAAACTTTTAAAAATAGCTAATATCTAAGAGGGTAGCAAGCTGATGAAGGCGTTTGTACCCGTAGATGTACAGTCAGGCGGTTGTTTTCAGCTTCTTTGTTACGCAGTTGCCCCTGCAGGTGAGCCCGAGTCGCCTCCACAGACTTGGTCATATGAACTGCACTTTTTATGTTCTCCTGTGGTAATCCGTGCGAACAGGATCGTTCAAAGCACTGACTGTTTAATCTGCATGACCATCCGTACTGAAGATTGAGCTGTGCTTACCTGCTCTTCTCTGCGCAGATCCATCATTTCCTCAACTCTCTGTTCCATCTCATTCAAGTCTCTTTTTAAATGCTTCAAAAGACAAACAAACAAAGGACAATCGGTACAATGCCAGAGAGTGGAATAAAGGTCACCTTTTTTTCTCCCCGTAGGAATATGCTTTGAATATGCTTCATTGTAAACATTTTTAAGCCTCTTAAATTTCACACAGTACATGTTTTTATGCAACATATTTCAGTTATCACATAACTTTAGGAACAACATTTGCTGCGTTGATGGTTTAATGATAATTTAGCCAGCTGTGATTCTTTGAAAACTCTGCAGTTAAAGGTATTAACCTCACATGAGCAGATACGAGAGAATACTACTAACAATTAGTACAAATCTAACCTCACCTCGTTTTCGCTATCAGCCTGTTTAATCCTCCTCAGCAAGGTGTCAATCTCTTTGTCTGCATGAATGTGATCAGCCTAAAGTGAAAGACATTAGTTACACTTTGTTAATTTGCAATATAACTTCTAAATATGCGATGCTTGTAAACGTATACTATACCCATGACACACATAAAAAATACAAGGTAGAAGGCACTGAAGCCAACCTCTGCTTCTTGGAGCTGCTTCAGTTTCTGTCGAACAGACTTATTTATTCGTCTAAAATCCTCCAACTTCTCCAGCAAAAGCCCTCTCTGCCTGGCAATCCGGCGCTTATCTGTAACAGACTGTCTCGAATCCTTAAGCACAAAGGGGGGAAAAAATATTTAGAATATCAAAACGTACGTTGCAGCAAGGTCTTGGGTTCACTTTTGAACCCAACTTGTTTTATTAAAAAAAACCAAAAAACATAACATACAGCAAATTCATCTTCCATGGCATCTTTAAAAGATACGAGCTGTATGGCTGCAGAGTTGGCAGCTGCTTCAGCATCCATCAAAATTTTCAGAAGAGGGCTCTTTCCATTGGCATGGTCTGCATAACTAAATGAAATCAGGAAGGGAAAAATGCCTTGAGTCAGGTGGGCTTTGAATACGAACCCCACCCACCATTTTCGAATAGGCATGTATCACAGAACCTCACCCACTGGTGTCAGCCTCTGGGGTACTTGCGTGGATATGAGTGCGTGTCCTGCTCTCTCTCCGAGGCTCATGGGAGCTCACTAGTTCACCACAACTCAGGGTGGCATCCTCCCTGGAAGAGCTGAAACCAAGGGTGGGAATTTGGAGTTCATCCTCTGGAGACATAGTTCTTTTAACTGCCAACACAAGCAGCAGTTGTGATAGTTAGTCTACTCCACAATAACGTGGTTTAAATGCATAACACCGTATATTGTCATTAACTAGCAAGAGACTAGGTTGTCAAGCAAGCGTCGTAAGCTTAGCAACGGACACCAGATGGGACAAGGTTAAGTGGCAACTCAGCTGTAGGTTGCGTTAAAGACAGAAAGCAACGCGCCAATTCTACCAAGCAAAGGGACTGACATCTTCCTACAGTTACTTATATAAAAGCTTAGTTATCACTTACAAAACAAAACCACTTAAAATATAAATATTAGTGACACCTTCACCTTACAACGGTTGCGGACACGACGCTACTCCAAACTGAAGAGCCCCCTTTTAAAAGGCGGAACAGGATTGGTTCTTTTTCTTCTAATGCGCCAACAGGATTGGTTAGTCGTGGAGCGTCGTCTTATTTGCTCGCTGTTGATTTGTTCCCTAGGGCAGAGTGGGCGGGAATTAATTTGATTACAGTTGCCAGTAACCAATTATGTGGAGACACTGGTTGAAACCATAGAAACGAATAGGAAGTTTACTGTCGGTGTATAACGTCCTCGCACATCATGCTATACGAATAACGATGTTATTGCGTGAAAGTCTCCATCATTCACAGCATAGCACTGCGAAAATATGAAAGCATAGTAATATAAACTGTTAAAGTTAAGCGGTTTTCAAAGGATAGCTGTTAGCGCCGCCAGTGCTCCACTGAAGTTAGCTAAACAGCTAGCGTTAATGGTCGAGTAGAAATGCTCAAAGTAAAAATACTCTTCGTTGGTCCTAATGAGGTAAGTAAATGCAATACTCCCGGTTCATCGTAGTCTAATTTACTGTAAGGTGTGGATAAGTACTGTCAGACAATGGTTGTTGTTTTTTCTTTGTAAGGCATATTAGCTAATAGCCCATCCATGCTCAGCACTAGCTTGTGTGCATTTGTCTCTGTTACTTCAGGAGTGTGCAGTGTGGAAAGTCATTTAACTCAGGTATAATACCATAGATATACAGACACGTGACTACCCATATATTGTACTTAATTGTAGTTCTATGTTCTTTTACACTTACATTTTCCATCTAGATGTCAATAGTCTAAATGTATCCATCTGTCTTTCAGAGTGGTAAAACGGTTCTTGCTAATTTTCTCTCGGACACAACAGATAATGTAGGTGGTGAATACAGACCTACTCAAGGAGTCAGGTAACCTGCAACTTTAACTTCACCGCTTTCCACTTGGTACAGTTAACTTAACACATCTCATCCAATCTCCAAGATAATAAGAGACACCGAAATCAAGTTATTTAGAGTACTCAATTTCAGTGACCTGTGACAACTCTGTTACTCTGGCTCATGCTGCAAAATAATAACTCACTGTCGATCTTGAGAACTGTCATTTATTTAATTTACAAAAACCAAATGCTGCTATTCTCTGCTGTTCAAGGATCCTGGAGTTTGAATCACAACCTGAAGGTAGTAGTGACAGCAGGACATGTGAGGTTGAACTTTGGGACTGTTCGGGAGATTTCAAGTGAGTTGAATAAGATTAACGTATTTTGAATCAGCAGGCATCGGGATGATATTTTTTTTTAAAAAGTATTTCCTACATTCATACATATGTCTCTCTTTCTGCAGATTTGAGTCATGCTGGCCAGCACTCATGAAGGACTCCAGTGGTGTGGTGATCATTTTTAATCCTGACGTTCCAAGTCACCTTAAAGAAATCGAGACATGGCATTCAATGTTCATCTCCTCTCAGGCTTTGCAGGACAGCCAGTGTCTACTCATAGCTCACCACAAGCCCGGCAGTGGAGTGGAAGAGGGACGACTGCCTCTAGGTAATCTCACTGCAGGCAGTTTGAAGCTGTTCAATGAATTCTGCTTATTGTTTCTCAGCTAACATGTTCCTTCTTTTCTAAGCAGCCCCTCATTTGAACAGACTTCCACTAATTCAGTCCAACCTGGAGGAGGAGCCAGAGGACGTGAGGAAGGCTTTCTGTAGATACCTGGGAAACGTTGCAAATACAATGTCAGAAAGTCGAGAACGAGAAGAGATGTCTATTATTACATAGCGGTGAACCCTGGCATAAGTGCAGTCTAATGGCTTATATTTGTACCTGTAGTTCCTGATTTAGTGACATTCATGTATTCTACTTAGCTATTAATTACTACCAAACATTTATCACAGGTGTGCATGAAATCTTCAGAATATTTTCTTATCTTCTTTCTTATATCTGTATACACCTTTTGTTAAATATGACTAAACTGACTTTGTGAATAAACACAAGACAAACTGTACTTCTCAAAATAGACATTTATTTAGTTATTTATTTGAAAATCTGGTGCAGAATGTTAAGAATGTGTTGATCATTAGTGCAAAAGAAGAAAGACCGGCCCAACATTTAGACATCATATCCAATAATGCCCCCTTTGCCTATGCACTCTCCAACGAAGAACCACATCAGCACCTCGGTGGTCACCAGTCCGTTCCTTAAGGCATCCTGCAAAAAAAAATAAACACGATCATGTCGATGCCGTACGTTTCAGACAGGCGACGAGAGCTACTGTACGTGTGTATACATACCTTTACCGTGGTTTGTCCCAGACGTCCTGACTGGTAGCTCTTGACGAGGCCCTTGGCGGCCTCTATGGCTTTGGGGATCTCAGCAGGTGACGGTGGGACGAGCTCCACTCGGGCGTAGTGCCAGAAGGTCGCCAGTCGGGGTCTGGAGTATGTGACAGCGGCTGCGAATCACACAAAACGAGCTACTTTAAGAATAAGCGAGGACGCAGTAGAAGTCCCAGAGCGGCACGGTGAAGGTAAAAAGCGTAGCCTAGCTGAAACTTTTACAACTAGTGGCTGACGAGAGCCGCACGGACACCTGTTACACCTGCGCAGAGGTCACACTGAAGTTACGCAGTCGCTAACAAGACGTTACGTTACGCCAAAGCTGCTGGCGCCGAGGTAACGCTTCACTCCGCTGCTTGGTTACGACAGGCGAAAAAAAAAAAAAAAAAAAATGGAGAATAAACTTACCGCCGACTAAAGTTGGTACTTTGGCAATGAGTTTCTGTACGGCCTGAGCCATGGTGAAGCAGGACGCGACGCAGAAGGAGCTACAGGAAGAGGAGGACAGCACTGGGACAAGGTTTCCGGGTCGTTGTTTTCAAAGTAATGGGTGTTGAGAAAAAGGCGCGGAAGTTAGTGATTTATTTAAAAAAAAAATAAAAAAATAAAAGCTTGGACGAAAAAAAAAAAACTGAAACTGAACGAAGGTTGTACAACCGAATCCGACTTTAAACGCATCACCATGCTGTCCCCAGTTGAAAATACATGGATAGTGTCACATGCTCAATTTGGCAATAATTGCTCCAAAGAGGCTTATGAACCAGGAAGAGGGAAGTGATTAAGAAACTGAACAACGTCCTGCTGTTTACCCCAGACACACAATTAAGAAAACCACACAAAAAAACAGCTGCGGGGATTAAACGTGACCTGATCTGAAGTGACAGTGATTGTCATAGAAGGACCTCAGTGTCGGTCACTTGGTAGACTTGTGTATGTGTATGTGCACTGTGGAAAGGTGAGAGAATGAAGCGCCTCCGTCCTTTGTATCTGCACAGCATGAGCCTGTGTGTGCATGTTCTCGGTGTGTAGCCTCAAACACATGACTAAATCATTAGTCACTATCCTCTTACTCACCCCACAGCCCACGTAAAACACACTGCTGCGGCGATGGCTAGACCTGCGTTTCTTCAAACAAACAGCCAACCAATTCAACCATCTGTTTGATGGATTATTTTTAATATATTACATATTGTTGTTCACCTGCAAGATAGCTTTGGGTCTGCAAATACCTGGAATCTGCCAGAATTAATAGCTCTGAGTGTTGTAAAGCAATATTGAGTTGTGTTTTTTTTTTTTTTTCTTCATATTTTTGCAGGAGTACAAAGCTGTTAACAGGACTGAGAGCAGAGCACCAGGGCAGCTGTGCTCTGCAGGCAACGTGTGGAAGAATTAGATCTTCCAGAGATTAATCACTAGAGGGTGCCCTCCAACAGCTGCCATGGCAAAACTGAATTGAAGAGAGAACAGGTTTAGCCAAAAACCCAATATCCTAATCTTCCACGCTCCACAAATGCATTGTTTGAACAGTTGTATTTTACAAATGTCTGTCGGTTTCCTCGTGACACGGTCCTTCTTCTACGGTGCTTTCTTCATTACACACTTATCTTCGCACACCATTTCCAAAAATACCAAACATGTCAGCTTGAATTACAGTAAAAAAACAAAAAACGATGGATTGTCAGTTTGAAATAGCTGCAAAACTGTCACCTTGGGTTTCCCTCAGTAGTGTGACAGCCCTTGAGAGCATTGTGTGAATAATATACCACAGGTATTTGAACAGAACAAAGAATGCCTTTATTGATTAACAGAATACATAGACGAAACATAGAAAATCTGAGACCACAGCAAGTAAAGGCAGCACACATGTAGGGTTAAGTAAAAAAAAAGAAGAACTTTATTCAATAGGGATTCATTTAACGAATGGAACAAAAGCACAATTTCTAGCAAGTGCAACATGCTGTCAGGTTAAATGTACTAAGATAACAGCAAATACACAACTCCAAATGACGGGTTGGGTTTTATGCAACCTGGAGACACACACACTCACACACACACACACACACTCACACACACACACACACACACACACACACACACACACACACACACACACACACACAC
>JAPQRN010000010.1:14961180-15001584 GCA_037367275.1 Coranthus polyacanthus
ACATTCACACACATACAGGAGACGCAGCTGCTGCTGTGGTTTCTCTCACATAGGGAAGATGATCTGTTGTCACGCAAACTGGCTTCTCATTTGTTAACGGATTGGAAATCTTACAGCTATGCTGCTTTAGGTGCACTGTGTAGATAATGCACTCATTTTACAGCTTTACATATATTGCAGTGTGTACCTGTGATTATGATGTGACTGTATGCTTTGCGCGGATGCAGGTGTATTTATAATTTGTCTGTGCAGTCGGTGTTTGGCCTTTGTGTGCTGGTACAAGAAAAAAAACAGGCAAAGAAAGGCAACACTTTTAATTGCAGTGTCCGACAGTGAAATGACCATGTGTGCAGTTACTTTTACCAGTAACAATGTCTTAAAAACAGTCGAAGTTGTCATAAACATTTTTTGCTTAAGACCTCATGTTTGCCTTCTTATGTTTCTCATTAAGTGTGTTCACACTGCCAGGGGTGACAAAAAATAAACATGTTTTTCTGGAAAGCAGCCTATCAGGTAGCATTTGTACTTTAGTAGTTGACATTTGGCACATATCACCGATACAAAGTGCATCTCCAGTAAAACAGATCACCTGGTTTTTTTCGAGCCCTTACTGAGTTTCCATTAATAAGATAATTCATGTGATGTAAGTGGACATCCATAAGGTCAAGCATTTAAACAGTGATGTTTAATCCACTGGAAATTATTACCCAGAATGTGTTGTAATCATTATCAAACAATTTACAAGCTTAAATACAGATATATACACATATGAGAGCAACAGCGATTTAATCCTCTCTTTTCTGAATCCCATTTTCTAATCGTTGTTTATTGTTCTGAATTATTATCCCTGTTGAGGGACGCTCCTCTGCTCCCTCTTGCTGTTTCTGACGTTAAGTGCCAAGAGAACCTGAACAAAGTCAAGTCAACGGGTTACTGAAACACAGCACATGACTTAAAACGACACCCAAAGGAGTCTTCTTGGATCCTCGTGCAGTATAATGTAGAGAATACAACTGGAAAAACTCTGCTTCTGTGATCTTTTAGTAACACTAAACCAACAGAAGCAGATTTCCTCCATCACAAGGTTATACAGAAAAAAAAGAGAGGTTTAAATAAAAATAATAATAATAATAAAAAAAAACACATATGTGAATGCTTTCTAATGGATGATTATGTTCTGGATGTTCTTTGAAGAATGGGATTAGCAAGTATAATGACCTGTTTGAGCAGGAAACATTAAGCTGAATGTAATACTTAATATAAATGTACATGTACAAAAAAAATTGGACGCACATTTAGTCTCAAATACAATGTCATTCCTGGAGAGATGATTCCAGCTGAATCCGCTGTGTCGCTGTTTCTAGAGGGCCTAACTCCGGTTCCTGCTGAACTGAGCCAGTGCTTGTTAAACATCCAACTGTTATCAGCTCAGTAGGCACAGGAGGTTGAGCCCAGGCACCTGCACCTCCCTGCCTTCACCACAAGGGGAAGCAATCAATAGGTAAAGAGGGATACAACTGAGGTGTGTTACAGTCTGTTTTTATTTACAGATGCAATATGCAACAGATAGGCCTAATGCAAAAAAAAAAAAAAAAAAAAAAGTGAGCAAGAGACCGTTCATCCTTATAGTTGTGCAATAGTTCTGGTCTTATTTGAACAGGTTTTCGGATATGTTCACCCAGTGCAATGGAGATACACGTACAGTTTTTCTACTTATGCAAATTTAGCAACAGCCACTGCGTAAGAATCCAAAATTTTGTGCGTTTATATCGATACTAAAAACTAAAAACTAATCACAATCTGGTGATTTTGTCCAGAAAAAAAGGTGATCCTGTTGAATTTGAAAAGTGGAAATTTAAATACACAACAGGCTTCTAAGAATGTAATTTACAGTCTTATACATAATAGTAAAATCCAAGAAAGTATTAGAAATTAAGTGTCAATTTAGAGTCAAAATATTGTTGCTTATGTTTTTAGAACTGTTCTTATGTTGGGTTTGAATTAGGAGTGGTTAGACTGGAGATTTATTACACAATTAACTCAATTAACCAATCATAAAAAAATCCCAGTCCATTTTCCCGCTGAAATCAACTGGTTACCATTAGCTACCAGCTTCTACTGTATCTATCTGCTCATGTAATGCAATGTTAAGCTATACGTTAACATGCAACAAACTTACTTGCATGTTATTAGACTATATGTCACGTTTCTTGCTAACACACTTTACTTGTTAACACAATTAGCCACAGTGATGGTGTAGCTAACATTAGCAGCTAACAAGCTGTCAATCAAAACGTTATCTGCCATGTCATTTTGTAATAGTTACGAATGTTTATTTTCTTTCAGCTTTTTGTGGACACTTAACGAGACACTCAGTTTTGACATCACATATATATATATTTGTATTGCTTAAAACCAAATCTCCAGAGGCTTTAAATGTTGAGAATACAACTGTCTATTTACTTCTGTTGAATTAAGGTGGCAGCAAAAATCTCAGAGACAAATCATCTGCGCGTCTAGTTGTCATAGAGGTAGGTAAAAAAACGGTAAGACCCTGAATACTGTTGAAGTCATGCTTAGATTGGACTGAATGCCGCATTAAGTTGGTAGAGACTGAGTGAAAGTCCTACAAACCGGTAGCTGTCAATACAATATGAAAGAACACTGATGCATTTTTAAAGTGATTTGTAATTTAACATGGTTAGAACAGTCTGAGCTCATCCTTAAATAACTGGATTTACATTTTACAAAGCTCTCTGTAGGCGGCGCTGTCTCTTTTTCCCTACAGTACGTACATGGATAACTGCATGTATACGTGTCGCGCACACACATGCATTCAGCGCTTTTCCCTCATGACCACCCAGAGAGTAAATGAGCTCAGGGTTCACAATCACATTGCTACTTGTTTTCCCGATGGGACATTTCCTGTGCTTCCTTCCTGTATGAGTAAGACCCCCCCACCACCACCACCACCTCCATACTCCCCATCCTCGATGCCCCTTACTCATCTCCTCTTCATTTAAGATCCTCCTCTTCATCATGTCTGAGAAAGTGCCACAAAACGCTTCTTCTTTTCTTCCTCCTCCGCTGTCTACAGAACATAACAGAGACAATCACAGAAGAAAGATTGTAAGAGCCTGTTGCCAACATAACTGACTTCAATACCGCACATTATGGCATGAACAATTTGAAGCATTGTGTTTGGATAAATATGTCAGTTATACAACAAAGAGGCCAATTGTATGTCTGTACGTATACTGTAGCAGCACGTTTCTGGTATTATTTTGTCATGTGTACAGTACATTGCAGCAGCCTGGATTGTGTACTGACTCGCTGTTATAGCAACAAGAATTAATAGATGGAGATGTTTGTAAGGAGCGGAACTTAGCCACTGTGAACACAGGCTTTCACTGAACTGTTCACGGAGCGAGCTAAGTCCTGCACCTCAACCAAACTATGGGCTCACACACGTTTACAGCAAAGGTTCTTCTCCTTTTGTATTCCTTTTAACTCATTTTGCAGAAGATGCTTTAAAGATTTGGCGCAGTGAATCGTTCAAACATGGGTGTGACCAAGCAGACATCAGGTGAGTTTCAGCTGTAGCTGGTTGGAAATCCCTGGCAATGTGATTTATATTACATCACGACCAAATCACTCTGCCAGGAATCCCTCCAGCTAAACCAACGACTCACTCCTCCTGTCTGACATGAGGAGCAGGAGGAGAAGGGGATAGATAGAGGAGGAGGGCAGAAGAAGAATGACGAGGAGCGAAGAGATGTCGATAGTCATCCAGGAAAATAAAGGAGTAGAAAAAGATGGATGGATGTTATGGTGAGAGAAGGTCACAGGTGAGGACAGGGAGGGAAAGTGAGCAGACTGCAGGTGTCTATCTGAGCACACATCAGCGTGGGACGCCACATTTTCTCCCTCATCACTATGTAATTACGGGACACATACACACTCACGCACAGTTTTAAATGTTAACACATGCGCACTCACACGCCGCGCTTGTGAGGAGAGCTGGCAGAGTTTGCTTTCATTGCCGCACCTGGACAAACACAACGCTTTTATTTATACATTTGGGCCGTTATTGATTGACGGCCGTGTTGGCGAGTGGCTGTAAGACTGAATGCGAGGGATCAATCAAGTTTGCACATGTGAGTGTTTAGAGAGGGTGTGCTGGTCTGTTTTCGAATGTCTCGCAAACTTATTTTAACGTACGTGTGGTAATTGCACCCCAAATCCTTCACATCGCTGCAATATTCCTGTAGCACACATGCACAATACAAGTAGCTTATGAAGAAAAGTAATAAATTACACACAATTACACGTCGGGACACGTGGCCATAGGAAAAAGCATTTTCCACTTTTTAGGATGGGGGAGTGGGTAAACAGTGTGTACCTGTGAAAAAGTGTTATGTAAGAGTTCAGTTTGTGTGTGTGTGTGTGTGTGTGTATTTATAATGTGTGTGTGCGCAGTTAATGTTCGGCTTTTCTTTTTTTCACCAAGTACATGTGGGAATATTTTGACACAAGAGGCAGTTATCTGCTAACAACTTCCACCTTTTTATTTTCAAACTTTTCCACCTTTAGCAACTTTCAGAAATAATATTTGAACCAGTAAATGCACGACTGAACCAGTGTAGATCCATTCAGCTTGTCGCACTGGCTTATTTAAACAATTTTCTATCAGTCCGTGTGAAAATTTGTCCTTCTTTAATGGTCCATTTATGTAAACCTGTTTTTGAGTCTTCCATTAGCGACGCTGTGTGATTTAAAAAAAAATTTTTTTTTATGCCTGCCCGGAAGCGGATGAACATAATCAACCCTTAATAACCCTTACAGTATTATGACTAAAAGAAATTTAAAAACTGTTGGATAATTTTATTATTTGCAGAACGTAGCTACATCCTGAAAGAGATTTCCCTTGTTTTCCATACAGTGCAAGTACGAAAGCAGTGTTTGGTGTTCCTGCATTTGTCACACCAAACTTCCTCTCAGCAAAACACTCGAGTGAGTCAGTAAAGAAAGCTGGAAACAAAAAAAGAACAAGGGAGAAGTACCACAGAACAGCTTGTACAGTTCAACAGCAGACATGAACGAGGCAAAAGGGGCATCCGTTATTCTGTAGGACATTCAAATGAACATGCGCTTTCAAGCAAAGAGTGCAGGCAGACTGAATTCATCGCTTAATTATCCTTAATACTGAGTGAAATGACAAGGACAGACTTTGCTTTCAGATACCGGAGGACGCATGGACTCTAGGGGGAGAAAATGCGGGAAACACTGTTGACCCGCTCAGTGATTCTGCTTTGAAGAAACAGAAGTAAAGGGGTGCACGTGGCTGGCTTTTGCAAATATTTAGCTCGGCGCAGTATTTTATAGAACAGGAAATATGAATGACCAATCCAGTGTAAACAGCAGCCTTCCTGTCCCTCTGACACTGATATTCTGAGTTAAATGTTTTTGCTGCTGCCGGCCAGAAACTTTCTCAGTTGCAGATGCAGGTCTAGTCAATCACGCTTTAATGTGGAGAGCAACGTAGGTGGTGGGTGTTTGGAAACATGATCTGTTTGAGTCTGTAGAAGGCTCAGCGAACATACGCATGTACACACACTCACACACATACACCTACCTATCACCACGAATCAACATTCAAACACATACATATCCATTTTCTGTCATAAAATTCTCCAGGGCATTTATAATATGGTCTTATAATTTAATATAAGAACATATTAAATAGTATAATAGTAATAGTAATAAATCAGTTCATGTGGGTTTAATTACTTTACTTTGTCTTTGGACGATACGTTTCAAGGGGCATATCCTGATACAACACATTTTAAAACTCCAATGTGTAACATTCGTGTGCGCTTACGTGGACTTAACGTTGGACTCAGTGTCCCGTTGGCCGGCAGTCGTTTGCTGACGTTAGCAAGCTCCATTTCTAAGCTAACGGTAGCTAGTGTCGTATGCTGTCTACGGTGACCATATTTTGATTCCCAAAAAACAGGAGACTCGGCTCCGCCTCGAGATACTTAAATGATACTCTAGGTTTTACTAGGTTTACTCAAAGATGCCTTATAACTTTAATATATTATAAAGTATGCCTCCTCTGTTATAGCAATGTCTCTTCATAACAAAAGACACAAATTCAGATTCTTAGAGGTTATTCACCATGCTTTATTATTTGAATTATTATTTTAAATTCTATTTTTAATTATCAAAAAAATAAACAAATAAATAAAATAAAAAGGAATTAAATAATGACAGAAATAATGCCTCCTGGGAAAAATACAAAAATCTTAAATAATATTAGAAATAATACCTCTCCTGTCTTAGAAAATCTTTTTTTTTTTTTGGGAACTCGTCAGTGAATATAGTAGCAACGCAATGCAGCTCAGAACAGCGGAGGCGCCCACAAGACAGTCTCTTGCGGAGCACCGTGAGTATTCTGTGAAAAACGCCAGCCAATTTAAGTACGTGCTTAATGGTCCTGTGAAAAACAATGAAACCCGGACATTTTCACTAATTTATAAAAACCCCCTGGACAGGATGTGAAAAGAGGACATGTCCGGGGAAAAGAGGATGTTTGGTCACTCTAATGCTGTTGCCGTTGTAGAGGAGCAGAAGAGAGGCGCTGAAGAACTCGGGATTGAGCATAAACATCACCCTTGACTTTGCAGAGAATTTGGCCCAAGTCCATTTGCACAGAAATCCGTTTACAGGCTTTCATCATGGATGTAGAAAACCAAGAAAGTCGGGGAAGATGCTTGGTTGTTAAGGTACTTTATGATGCGTTCACGCATTGGAAATAATGTAAATGTCTCCACATAGCTACATTACATATTGTGCCTTTAATATCCCAATGGGAGTCTTTTTCTTTTTCAGCAGTGCAGTGAGTGAAGTACTTCATTTCGAACTTTCTTTCCCTCAATCATTTTACATCTAACATTTGTCTGGATTCATAACTGGCTGACGTTATAGCCTCGAGCTAGTCAGTAGCTGGGCTGTAACAGTCAGTCACAGTAACTTAATAGCTCGGTGGTGTCTAGCTGTCTCCAACTAGGCTTCCATCTCCTTCACACTCTCTGTATGTGTGAAGGAGAGAGTGGTATTTTTAGATTATGATGGGCACTAATGCAGTACCATTGTACCACATTAACGCTGGCAAGAGAGACAAACCTCCACATAGGGGCTGTTGAGCCAGTGGTTCCAACTGCAGCATTTCTGGACACTAAAATACTACAACGGGCACCGAAAGTGACACACAGCAATTTGAGGCTGTACTTAATAAAAAAAAAAAAAAAAAAAAAATTACTCCTGATTTTACTCACAAAGGATTGATCATGTGTCTCCAAAAACACACTCACATGACAACATTAAAGTAAGTCCAACATTTCAACCAGTATAAAACTTGTTCACTCCTTGCCTGTGGCTGCCTCTTGGCCATGACTGTTTGACAGCAAAATGAGCAACAATTGGCCTGGCGGAGCTCCAGACCGCCTGAGCTACTCAATAACAGCAGGAAGTACGTCCATGACTAAGGCCCTCCGCTCACACTGTGCACAATTCTCTCTCATTTTCTGTCCTTCATCCTCCACGCTACAGTAGGTCTGAGAAACTTAGCAACTGCTGCCGATCCCAAGGCAATATAATGATACAAAGGTGTATGAGTAGATAAATAAATAAACAACCTTGGCCTCATGGCAGTTTGCCAAAGGTTTTTGTTTTTGGTTTAACGGAGCAAGCAAAATTCTTAGTTGATGAAACATTCATTGACCTTCAGAGCTTGAAGGAATTAATTTCACATTTCTAAGCATTTTTCTCAGGGAAGCTATGAAAAAAAAAAAAGGAAATCAAAAGCAGCTAATTTCTTTTAAGCAGCCAGCAGGTTGTGTACCTCATGTTTTCCACTTCAGTTGCTAAAAAATGCAACGATTACATCAGGGCCTCAAGCTCGTCTACAGGGCAATCTAAGCAGAAAAAGTAAAACAAAATCCTTATACCTGCAAGTGCTGACATGTATCTTTAGAATAGGAGGTTTAAAGTGCGACGACTGCTCTGAGCTGCCATGCTTTCATCAGGTAGATAGGTATGTTTGAAACACAAAGTACGGCAATGACCGGCCTTTAAGCGCATCCATCTCTGAGGCTCCAAAACATTAGCAGCTGCCACCTCGGTCTGGGAATACATTAGGCCAACACTCAGCACATGGATTGGCTTGAGCGAGATGTATGGGACTGCCAAAAATCTCTGCACCTCCTCGGCTTACCTTTTCACTCTCTGGAGAGCTACCAGCCAGGGCCCTTCTCTTGTGATTACCCCGTGATTTTAACAGCCTCAGCTGTGCTGTATTTTGGCTAGACACTTTTTTTGGGACCAGGCCAAGGGCACACATGATTGGTTGGGGTCTGTCTGGGGCTTGCACATGGTAGGTTTATCCTAGCTTGACCTGCAGCGTTTAGTAACGTGCACTGAGAAAGAAAAAAAATGCTTCTATGGGATGTTGGGTCAGATTTGTCACGTTACTCATCATGTTCAAAGAATTGGATCAGAAGTAAGAAAGTTGATCCCGTCAACATCTTTAGGTGGCTTCACTCCAGAGCTGTGAGTGGCTCAAATGGTGGCGCCACACTGTCCGTGTCAGCGTGGACGAAAGAAGCAGTGCATTTTCGTTAACCTATGGGAGGGTTTCTCTGCATTACAGTTGGCTTAGTGCCTTCAGAGGGAAGAGGGGACAGAGTGGCAGGCAGGAAGAGGGGGAGAGAGGGCAGGACAAAGAGAGAGGCAGACACAGAAACAGGGAGCAGTGGGAAGTCAGAGTGGGCAGACGTGACGTAAGAGCAGACAGCGAGAACTTCGACAGGGCAAGACAGAAGAGCTTTAGAAACAGAGATTTAACTTCAGATAGCCTGCAGCTACTTTTCCACAGCTGGGTGCAAGAACAAGTCAGCATGCAGTGTTCGCTTTTTAGCTTTTCACTACAATGAAAAACAGGAAAACCACCAAAAAACATCGTTTGAGGTGATATTTGCCATTCTGTGCATATCAGCTAAAACCGTACTGTCACAACAAGACTTTAACAGACTTTGGTTGTATCCCTGGTCTTTACAAATGCTTCTTGTAATCTACAACGCAGAACAGCACGTACAGCTGTGGTGGCTAAAGACATGAAACACTGGCACACAAATCCTTGTTCATTAAAGTCTACACAAAGAAGATAATACGTGCTGTTATCCCCAAGGGTTTAACATCAGATAGACATGTTTCGGCTTGCGGGCGTCATTAGGGTCATCATAAAAGACATTTCAAACAGCATTAAGATAGGATCGGTATGAAAGAGAAAAAATACAGTGAGGTGAGAAAATACAAAAAAACATCGCCTGACATGTATGTGTGGATATATATGATTGGCTGTTTTTTTGTTTTTTTTGTTTCATACCTACCCTATTTAAATGCTGTTTGAAATATCTTATATGATGACCCCGATGAATGCCGCGAACCGAAACGCGCCCAACATTAAAGTTGTTCGATATATACTGCAAGTGTTGCTGGAGTTTTGACCTATTTTAGTGTTTTTCCATCTATCTCCACGAACCTTGGATGCGTGAAGTTGTGCCAGAAACTCCTATTTAATTTCTATAGTATCTCCAAGAGGTTTGAAATGGACTCCTTTAAACATATGATGTATGATTCTTTATTTACAGTAGTTCATTGGCACCCAACTGACCCACACAGACAAAACAATCAGAATATTCCAGTCAAATTAACTGCTCTTTTGATCTCCTTGTTTTGTAGGAAAAAGTAGTTTTTCCTTCCTCGTGCTTATTATTAGTTATTCAGATCAAAAGTTTAAAGGCTTGTTTTTGCAAGCAGATATTCCATTATGTTTATACTGCGACGGAACATAATGAGTTCATAATTAAATACATGTTTAACAGCCCCGCCAGTACTCATTTGAAGATTTTCATCCTCCAAACGTCCAAACACAACCTAAAATATAGACTCAATTGTCAACATGTGTGTAAAACTAAATTTAAAAAAGCCTTAAAATAAGCCTAATTACAAGCCACAGGATGGTTTACATTTTCCTGTGAAATAAATCAACAAGAATAATATGGTTGAGGTTTGGCCACTGCAGCCAAATCACTTCTGCAGAAACTCCTTGCCCACTAAATCTCTTACAGACCCACGTCCCAGCAAATGTGGAGGCAAAACAGCCCTTGAGGAGCCCTTAACATTATTTACCTCTCAACATGGCACCAGGGGAACATATAAGCCGTTGCAGCTTTTTTTTTTTTAAAGGGCGCTTTGTGGACTCAGAGTCTTGGATCAAGCCTGGACTGGAAGACCAAATTAATGCTTTGGGTGCTTGGAACCAAACCGACCCTTTAACTGAGACCTAGAGCCATACATCATGTTCAAAAATACTACAGGGCTGATTTTATATCCACTTTATATACTATTATTATATACACTTTTATATCTGAATGCTTGAGTGACATCAAAACCTGTTTTATTTTAGGTCTGCTTTAAAAAGAAAATATATCATTCATTGTTAGATCCATTATTCTAATATAGTTATATGATTCACATATTTTAACATCGCTTGCTTTACCCAAGTCTTGACCCAAGTTTCGATTTTTTTGACGTGTTTTACACAGTTACGGGATACAGTCGCAAGCGCAATCATCTCCACGATCTCGGTAGATTTCAAGTCGTTATGCATTTGCTTCAAGTGTTACAGTGTGTTAGGTGGTCGGACGATGAAAACAGTTCCTTTTCTTGTTTGTTGTTAAAAGCACTGACCTTTAAAAAAGAAAAATCAGACTGAGCCGACGTAAACACAAATAGTACGGCGTATGAAAGCAGCTTCACGCGCTCTGCCAAAGACAAAAATTAATTCTTCAGGAGACGATGACCGTAGGCAGTCAACATGCAACAAGTATGTAATCCCCTTTGACGAAAAAACCCAAGATGAGACCGACCTCGAGCCATGCAGCAGCAATCATACTTTCCCACACATAAATGAAGGTATAGGGAGTTTACGGGGCTCGGAAAAATGCAATAAAAAAGCCTTTCTGTGAATGCAGCCATCTGTGGGACTTTAAAAGAACTTCCTGTAAACAAGACTTGAGGAGAACAAATCCTCTCACACTCTTCCAACACTCTACTGCTGCCTAGAATTAGCCTTTCATCTTTGTTTTCCTCCATTTTTTCCCCTTTGCTGTGCTTACGCCGTGGACGTTTGACTCGACTCGCTCTCAGCTTTTAGCTCTCTGCGTCAGTGTCTTTCTCACCTTCCATTTCTTCCTTCCTTGACTTGTCCTCAGAGCACCTTGCTGACGTAAATGTGTTTTTTTTTAATCTAATGTGGCTGCTGTTTTTGCTTTTCAGAATCGCAGAGAGGTTAAAGCTCACAAAGTACGAATCGCGATCGCTGTTGATATTATCACGAAGATGTGCTGATATGTTTATCTAAAAAGAGACGATTCTTCTTAACATATAATGCAAAATCTGTATTTTCCCCTTCTTTTTAGAGCAATAAAGAACAACATTTTTCATGCTGGTGACTTATTATGTTGTAAACAACATAATCAGTCAAACAACCTCATGAAATATTTGATTTAGGAGCGTTTTCCCGGTTTCTACTGTGCACACTAAATAACAGGCTCCATAAAATTCAATCAACAAGGCCTGGACACCGTCTCAGTGCACGTCCACTGATGTGTCGTCTTTTATTAGATCCTCAGCAGTTTTATAGAACAGTGTGGCCAACACTTTTTACAGTGCAATGTAAAAACAAATTCAATCGACTCCAAGTATAAGCTTGTTTGGTTTTTTTTTTTTCAGTTTTTCTTTCTGTTTTTCCTCAAAAAAAAAAGAAAAAAAAAAAAGATTCATCGCTTGTTGTAGCTGCCAAAGCGGAGTGAAATTGATTTAATTTTAGTTATTTAGTTGATTCTAGCTATTTTAGTTTCCCTTAGGTTATTTAATTATCTGACTGCTCGCTGTCCGTGACACGTATGAGTAAAACGTAAGTGTATAAACGATGTAAACAAAGCTGAACAGTCGTTTCACGCTCTAAAAATCAGCATATGGGTAAAATATGATACACATCTTTTTAATAAAAAAAACTTTACTCGCTTCATCTTACAACGTTTTTCTGTGTCTATAGCAATTTGTCACGTTGACATGCTTTTGCACCAGCCCTTTGTTCAGTGCTTCAAGTAAAACCAACACTGGGCTGCCTTAACACACTCCTCCTGTCATGTCGATTGAGGCAGGTGTGTTTTTTCAGCCAGAGTTGCTGTGTTTCGCTCCAGTTTTCTGGACAGTATCAGCCTGATTTTTACTGCTCGCTGAGGAAACCCAGATAGACTAGCAAAGCCAACTGGGCAGTCAGTGAATTTGGGGAGACTCTTGTGTGTAAATGTGTGTGTATGTGCGTAAAATGATGTCAGGTGGAAAAGACTGGTTACTTCCTCCGTCTGTGCCCACTTTTAAATGTATGGAGAGAGGAAGGAAGAGAGCGGGAACGTGAGAGACCGAAGAGAAGCCACATGGTCCGAGTTTCATATTCTGTTGTGTGATTACAAAACTGCTGCAGCATATTTTCCCACTTGCACGCACATCTTCACAATTAACCAGCTTTGACAAACATTCTGCCTCGGCTTTAATGCAAAACTCTCGACACTAGCAAGTGAATTATAGCCTTTGAAAAGCAACCGTTTATTGACGAGGAGAAGGGAAGGCCAAATTGAATGGCGAAGGCAATCATACGTCCATGACCACGCACAATGGAAACTTCTTAACTTTCTGTAATAAAGCTCAAAATACGTAGTAACAGGACAACGCATAAGATCTAACACACAGAATAAAACCAAAAGAGATTTACCAAACCAAAACGGAGATAGATGAGGAGTCAAAAAACACCATATACACCTAAGGTCTGATTAGTATTTTCTCATCTTTTTGCAATTTATTGCTTGTTCTGAGTACATATTGACATGCAAAATTTAGATGAAGCTGAAGTTGCCTGCCAACAAATGAGCTTTTTTGCAATCCTGTGAACAAATTTTAATATCGGTGTCTGTTCAATTGGTTTGAGCAAACAACAAATCAAACTGCAAAAGTGTGCGTTTCTTAATTAAACTGCCAATTCACTAATAAATAAATGACTATGACGACAGGTCGAGGTTGTCTGTCAGCCCAAACTACAATTCTTCACCTCCGAATGAATGAATTTTGATAAGTTTCATGTTCATGGAGTTGTTTCAGAGGATCAAGTGAATATTGCACTGCATCGACTGTGTAACTTCTCTGAAGTGAATCCATTAAATGACGTACGTACAAGTGCCATTTCAAGCCAACGCCGCTCTCTAAAGCACGTCATGAATCTACTTCTCTTCCCTCTTTCAAATTCACCTTTACAAAAGCCTCAACAAGCAAACTTCACTCACCTCTGAAAGTTTAAGAAAAGCAGAAACTGCTCTCATACTCACACATGTCTTTGAGTGGGGGGGGGGGGGGTAAGGAAAAAAAAAACTCTGATCCCTCAACACCCTGAAGCTGAAAAGATCCAAATGTCACAGAGTGCAGCTCAAAGGCAACACAGCGCAGGTCACAGAAGACATACAAGTGCACGCTGCTTTCAAAAGCCTCAAGTCCAAGCTCAAAGTGAAGTGTGCTCCAGGCTCTGCTTTGCTCCACCTCCTCTAGACTCCTCTTTAAGTTAAAGGGTGTGGACTGAGTCAAAGCTATGACTATAGTGTCCACATCATTCACAGAAGTTTGGCTCATGAAAACCACACCCAGTAAGAGAGAGAGAGAGAGAGAGAGAGAGAGAAAGAGAGCAGAAAGGGAAACACTGAAGTTTTCCTTAAATAACAACGGAGGAGGAGTGAGGAAACTTCTGGTTTCAGGGTCACCCAGAGCCCTGAAATAACCAGGCAGTAGGCTCTGTTATGAAAAGAAAATTATGACGCAGAGCAGCGGTCATTTCAGGATGTTTATGTTACTTGGCAGACGCTATGAGCTTTTAAGATGGCGGTAGGCGTACAGTGGGCCCTGACGTTAAACATCAGATTACTGAGATAAAAGTCATTAGTTTGTTGCCGTGTTTGTGTGTGTTCGTGCCTCCACATGCTCGTCTGTGAGTGCGTATCCGGCTGTGTGGCGCGTGTACATTTGTGAACATGTGGGTGCGTTCATGTGTGTGTTTGAGTAGGCAGGGCTCAGCCTATAGTTTGAGGCCGCCTGCGCCTCCACGTTGATGGCTACCAGCTGCCATGTCTTTCCTGTCTGAGTGGGTATACAATCCATGCTATAATGCAGTAATCATACAGTATGCTTACATCTGTTTGCCGTTACCCAAACACGTGCAATCCCGGCGCAATTCTTTTGCCCCTGCTGTTTATTTGATCTCACTTTATTATAACATAACATAAGGCCCTTGGTGGCCGCTTTCATCCAAAGGGCTTTTACAATTCCATGAGAGCGCAGCGCGGCTTGGCGGGAGTTGAATTTTATTCCTGGCAGTCGCAGTGCCATGCTCCTCTTTTTAAACCGAGTTTATATCTCGGTCAGTTTCACAGTTACGGATTAACGTCGAAACTCACTCGGAACGATAATTTTCCTTGAAAACTCATTTGAATCCATGTGTTTGGAACAACCCGGAATCCAAACATTCCGTTTAAAGGATAAGACTGTATATGTTTGTAATTGTCTATAAGTCCCATAAAAAAAAAAACCCAAAACCAACAATCTGTTTCTCCATTCTCTGTTACTTTTCAACTTCCCTTCCCCAAGGTAGTTTCATTTTGAGAGAAAAAAAAAATCCTTAAAATGTCCTAAACCAGCTCTAGTTTTAACACACATTACTATATAATTCTTGTGGTGCATTATTTCCGGTTTTGGAACAACTATTTTAATCAACCTAAAATAAACTATAGTGATTATGTTCATTGTAGTAAAGTCGCCGGTGTGACTGTGTTTTTAATTGTTTCTGGAGATACGGTATATATCACCTTGGATAAACACATCAGTACTTGTTAGTAGGATCAGCCACGGTCAGTTTTGTCTTCTCATGGTATTTGATAAGTATAAGAAATATATCAAATTTCAGCCAAGTTGTTATGTTATTAAAAACAATCATAAGAATCACCACGACTTTTAAAAATGAGGAACAATTATACATTACAGGAAGCGAGCATGTGTTGTTAATCCTAGCTGAAATCCGAATAGACATTTTTCATCTATTTCACGTTGGCTTGAAGTGATTTCACTGATAGATATATATGTATTTATAGTGTTAGTTTGCTGGTAGTGTAATGCTGCCCAGCTGTACAACTTTAACATCTGTCACAACTTCAACATGTTGATCATTTTCTCGTAGTAGTGTGTGATTTGATTTCCTCCTTCTTGTATGATAAATAAACGGGCTATTCATCTCAGAGAAAGTCAGGAAACATTTCGTTTTTTACTTTGAAATCATGAGCCGAAATATTTGTTTACAAAAAGACAAAAAGGGTTGTTTTTTTTTTCGTGCCATACAAGGAAGACACGAGAGCAATTACTTTATAGCTGAGGTGTGAAGGCAAACTCCTTTCCTCAACTGTTTTATATTTCCTTTCTAGGGAGTTGCTCTGTCTTATGTTAACAACACATTTATGGCAAAGTTCATACAGGATTTCAAGACTAATCAATCATAAAACTGTCCATTGAAACCAGAGGTAGCGTTTGGAAGATAGCCAAACTGGGCGATGTTTGTCCATTAGTTTCTATTTATGGCCAAATATTATGTTGCTAGGAAACAGCCTGCTCTATCGAAAGTTATCAAATTATCATTAACAGCTCAGTGTGTGACAGGAGCATTTATGCCAAATCCCATCATTTCACTTTTACGGAGCTCGTGGTGCATAAAAAAAGCACAAAGACAAATGTTCCAAGGACACATACAATAGCTACCGCTGCAGTTCAGCAAAAACCTTTACAAAGACACTGACCACCATCAAGCCACACAAACTCCAGTAAATGGTGTTTATTTGTCTGCCTGGCACAATTTACTGTGACTAAATGGATGCTGAAATATTGACAAAGCCTTTCCAAGGAGCCATATAAAGTACCATCTCACAAAAGAAAGCTCTAGAAGCAAACTATAAAATGTCTTATTTGGTGTGGCGCGTTGCCCGGATGTTAAAAAACGAGGTCTGGCTACGAACGCGCTATCGGTGACAAGCAAAAGAAGACCAGAGAGGTGATCCCATCAGGAACATTTTCACCTGCGCTGCTGCAGACAAAACCAAATGCAAGCAGAAAAGTGTGAAAGCAGGAAATGTATCTTGATTTGGACTTTTCCATTGAAGGGTTCAGTGTGGCTGTGCATGGTTGCACATTATAGAAGTGATGTTTTTAAGTTTTAAGTCTTGAGAATAAACGCATATAGTGTGTGTGTGTGTGTGTGTGTTCCTGTTTCCCTGTGTGTGTGCGTGCATATGAATGAGTCATCCTGGAGCGACCCCACCCTACGTGGGCGGTTGATTTGGCGGGCTGGGAGTATTTGGCCTCTGTCAGTCTGCATGTCCCAGAAAGAACTGCTCACATAACTGGCCTCTTTGTTCCAAATGTCACTCCTCTCAAAAGAAGAGAAGGGATCCTCTCGTGCTCTTTCCTCCCGTCTTTTCCTGCCGCGCTACGGCTGAGTCTGACACACATAATGCTGCTGACAGCTGCCTGTCATGGGGAGGAACGCAAATGTTGAAAAAGCGAACAAATGCCTTCATTTTTTTCCTCTTTCCGCCTCCTTTAAAATAAAGCATCCTCGGGGCTTGTCTTATTAGCTTACTAATGTGCGCTGAAATGTAACTCGCTTCCCTGAGAAAAAAGTGTTTGCAAAAACATTTTGCATGGACAGAAAACACACTGGACTTGTCTTTTTATCTTCTTCACTGCTAGTTTTTTTTTTTTTTAGAGTGTGTTCAAAAGCAAACAGACCCTAGATTTGAGAAACAACTGAAACAAACAACAACTATTAATTTTCAGTAAGTATTCCACATTTAAGTGACCCTGTAGTGTTAATATAAGGCCACCGTTTTGCACATCAACAGTTTTTATATCAAAAACAGTCTTGGAGACCAGAGAATGGGATTGTTTTGGGTTTTTTTTTTTGTTTACTGCTATAAGGTGAAGAAGTGGGATGTATACCGACTGTCATCTTTTGTTCAAAAATGAATTTGCTGTTTTGACAGTGAATGATGAGGAAAGATACAGCATAGTCAATCCAAGCTATGTTCAACAACCAAACAAACTTATATAACTGTTATTAAGCTTATTTTTCCTTGCGGTCCACTAACAAATGCTCTGTGGCCTGGTCCCGGTCCATGGCCTGGTGGTTAGGAGCCACAGATTTAATGGTATTAAGAGACTCCAAACCCCATTAAAGATCAGAACTTTACTTAATTGCTGGGGTGGTAATGTTACCAGGTAAAAAGAAAGCGTGCAGACAGTACTTGAAAGGGACTTGAAAAACATTCCCGCTTGCCCCTGTGCCATTTCAGATCAACCCATCCATTCTTTACCATGGTGTAAATATCAGACTGAAGTTCAAATTTTAATGGCAAATGACTCATAAAATCTGATGAGGCTGTAGCGGCATGTTGTTTTGTGAATGATCAAACAAGTGATGTTATGAGCAAGAGCTGATGCTCCTTTGATTCACAGTTTAAGTGTAAATAATACACTTGTGCAAGTTCAGCCACCTCAGCCCTGAGGCAGGTGTGTTTTCACACCAAATCCTAAAAGTACAGCAGCACTGTTCAAAGATCTGACAGTGTTTTTTTGGGCCTAACATTCCACTATAACCGCTTAGCATATTATAATTCAGCTGGTCTGAGAGGAAACAAGACTTGTGCAGCTCCTCTTGACTGTATTTTCAGACTTTAAAAATCTAGTCAATCACAGGCCGTTAAAGAGGAAGAGGGTGGGGGCAAAAACAGATGATTGACAGCTGTAACTGTGTCAAGACGTCATCAGACGTGTCTCTACTGCGGCTCGTCACAGACAGGACGCGGCAGCTATCCTAACAGTAATACTGTGGCTTAACTTTTCACATCTGGACGCATAGAGTACCTCATGGGCTAGTCTGTAAAATGTCTACAAAATGCCATGGTTTGGTTAGGTTTAGGCATACAAACAATTTGATTAGGGCAAGGAAAAGGATCAGGGGAATGGCCAAACACAGCATGAAACGGGACACGAACCCTGGTCTCCTGTGTGTAAGTCCAGAAACTTTGGTGTTCCACCCCAACCACCTCCCGTTAAGGTTTTTGTGACTTAACATCACCTGGCCTATGTCGTCAGTTTTACAGACTTACACTGACTTCTATCGGGTAACCTGCGCTCTGACAAATTGACCCTATAGATGTACCTCAGGCATGGAAAACGGACGCCATGCAGTGCTGTGTGGCAGTGTGTGAAGTCTTGGGGAGTGAGAACGGACTCGACGGAGAGAAGAGAGCTCCAGGAGAAGGGTGTGCACTTCTGCCTACTGAAGCTTTAATTCATGATAATTGCTGAAGTGTCCAGTTATTGCACCAGTTCGTCATCCTCCACCATCATGTGAAGAGACTGCTCCACCCAAAAAGGTTTGGCACCTGGATAGAAAGTGCATTAAAACCAACTAACCATGGCTGTGCCCTTATTGGCCAACTCCTATTAGTATGTGGTTTACTCCTGTATTTCAAGTCGTGGCCAAGCGAGCCGTGCGTGTTAACTCTGAGGCCAAGTCTGGAAACACTGAAGAAGCAGAAGGTGGTTGACTGATGACCCTTATAAATCAAAGATAATTAGAACAATTTAGAGTTCACTAAGTTCTTTGAAAAATTTGAAACGGAACAATACAATAATAGAGATAGAGTAGGTATCTTGATTTTATTGTCAATTGTTAGCGAGGGTTGTGTCTTTTCAAAAATAGCACAAAGGAATGAATGAATGAATGGTAAGGATTTGTTTCAAACACCTTGGCACATGCATCAAATTCCACTCATGAGCAGGACGATTTTAAAAGACAAGAATCTCTGTATTGTGTTACTTTCATTTCTCAATCTGCCGATAAAAATGTATGTAAATTCCCCCCCCCCGAAAGCCTTTTGTTGTTGCATTTACTGGAATTTTATCTGATAGGTTGAGTTACATATTGTCTGTCAAGAAGTGTCCCAGTTTCACTTTTCTTCATGTCATATCATGCCTCTTAATTAAGATGTAACAATGAATACGGCAATGCATGTCAGCGTCAGGTCATAAATGGGGTGTACTATTACACTGACAAAGTGAATGACACAGGTGTTAACCCTTGATCATCCAAATATATCTGAATAAAAGGGCGGTTTAATTTTTGGGTGTATTATTACATTTTGTTGCAAGCTCACTGTCATGTTTCATTTCTAAAAGCCAGAATGAACGTGTGCTCAGCCCTCTTAAAGTCAAAGTACCATATATTCATTACAGTGTTTTTCAAGCCACACTGTCCAACAGTTTCCAAGATGACTGTATAACATCACTTTGTCGGGCCTCTTGTGCTGGAGAGTGGCAGCCGTACACATTTTGTGTATTGAAATCCCCCTGTTTCAGCTCAGCAGCATCTGGTTCTGGCAGAGGAGCCGTTTTCAATGTGTCAATTCGTCAAATAAACTCTGGAGCTGTATAAAAATAAAGAGAGAAACATTCTCAGACGCAAAAACAAGCTGCTGTGGGAGCAGTGCGGCTCCAGTGCATTCTGTTCCCAGTTGTAAATCTGTGCTGCTCATGTCCTGATGTCCTCTTCTTTGAAGTTTCATCTGAGAAGAAAGCTTAAAAACCAGAGTCGAGTGGCCAGGAGATCAAGTAAGTGTGCGGCCATGTGGGCCTCTTAATTTTCCTTTAATGCCGACCATTAGGGTTCATTTCTGAGCGTCATGCCAGAAGGGTTAGCTGTCCTGTGGCAAACATCATTTAAATAAAAACTTTAACAGCTACCAGTTCCAAATGTGACATTTACAAAAAAATATGTCGGCTATCCTCAGCTAATTATTGCCTCCTGCATCCATCTGCGTGTCAGTCAGACTAATTGACAAACTTGCACTTTTTTACAGCCCTACAGTGAGTCAGGACCTCGGTGAGTTATGGATACTGAAACAATATGTATATGCGAAATCCTCAAAGGCCTCCATAAACAACACAGCTGGAATAATAAAAGTCAATAAATCATCCAGCTCACGCCTGCACATTGAAATTCATAAACACACTGATATTCTGGCAGCCTGCGAACAAAAAGAATAGCGCTATTTTATTTTATCTGTGTTCCAGTGCCAGGGAACATTACACTTTCCCAGTATTTAATGGCACGTGAATTGGCAGGGCAGAGAGGTCAAATGTAAAATGTACGACTTAAAGGCGATGTGGCAATATGGAAACACTTAAACAGAGGCGGGTGTGCTCCATTAGTCCCATCCAGTGTGTGCAACCACTGAGTGGAGACAGCAACGTTTCACGCATCAGAGAGGCAAATCGTCTTTGTCACCTGAACTGGATTACACCTAATGCAAATAAAATGTCAAAATATTCAACGTCATGGCGTAAAAGGTAATGAATGTAAACAGCTTTGCCGAAAAATCAGTAATAGTAACCAGCCAACCATGGCACGAGGGTCAAATTTCACGTTATACACAATTTGTCGTTAGAGCCAGCTCTCTGAATATTTTAATTAGTGTCAAAACTCATCTGACTGTTTCCAGCCTAAATACTTGGCAGTAGCACATTTGGCGGCGTCGTTGTATCTGTAAGATTAAATAAAGGACAACGCTGCAGAGATATGGTTGGCAGGGGGTTTGAGACACTGGCTATGCAATCACAACTATGCAATCACAACTATCTTTGTTCGAGTAGGCTAGGGACCCCCGTTGCTGCTTTTCATCTGCTCAACATTATGCAGTCATTAAAGTCTAATACAGCGTGTCACAAAACACGTACCATAGACCGTACATAAATGGTGTACGAAACCTCCATGACATCGCCCACTGATTTGTGTGCTGCCGTTTCGAAGCCTCGATTTTGCCACCGTGGTCGTTGCCACCTTGTTTTTTTTGGAAACGTAAGTGCCCATTTTTTGGATGAGAAGGTGGAGCTGGGGAAGAGTGAGGGATGAAAGCTGCCAAGCTAATGCTAACTTACTGAAAACACTGACCAACGCTGTCATATTAAATGCAACTTCAAGCAATTTCAGCTATTTGACAATGTGAACACATGGAGTTATGTTCGATAACAGTAATGTCACATTTGCATTGTGTTTAAACACAAGCTGTTCTTGTGCTACGGTACGCTAAAATTGAGCTTTTTGTGGAGACAGGAATTCAAAACAAAGCCAAGTGACTCAATCTGACAAGTTTAAACATGCTAATTAGCACTAGCTGAGGTCTGTGGGGACTGACCCGCTTTTGATGCCAGACACCGGTGGACACTCAAGGAACTGCAGTTTTTGCCACTTCCACATTGGCTATACGAAGTCAACTTACTAAAAAAGTTTTGTACTTCCAACTCCCAAGACCTAGGGTAATATGTATACATGTATAATATATTAAATAAATTAGTCTGTAACGTGTAAGAGAATGACAAACAGCATAACTGGTGTAAATGCTCAAATAAATCAACCACTCATCACAGTTTTACGAAACAAACATACATCGTTCCACCTGCAGCTCCTCACAGTTGCGCAGTTGTTACTGTGGAACTCAGACCTATTAATTATTCAAAGTCTCAACAGCTAGAGTGGCTGACAAGTAAACCACTGGGTGTTCCTTTTGTTCTCGCTCAGCAATAAAAATCAGACATTTTTCTTTAATCCTAAGTGATTTAGATGCAAACCGACATGACAACACACGTTTTATGCTTTTGTTATTTTCATACAAAATATGCCATGAAAAATATATAGTCGTTAAACAGGGCTCTGAAGGTTTCCGTTTCCGACAGGTAACAGCCTGTTCTTCCCATGTTGTCGGCAGGTCCTCATGAATGTTTTATATGTAAGCCCATTTAGTACCAACTCAATGTTGTTTTTCTAGTTTAAGGGGCTCCGTATGAAAACTGTACAAACGGTACAAACAGTGGAAAAGCTCTACTGATTGAGTTCTATGCATGATAGTAATTAATGCTTCCTTTTGTGTATGTCTTTAAGCCTGTATATTAACTGAACCACGATCCTGAAATATTTAGGTAGAGCTGTTCTTGTGCTACGGTACGCTAAAATTGAGCTTTTTGTGGAGACAGGAATTCAAAACAAAGCCAAGTGACTCAATCTGACAAGTTTAAACAATATGCTGATGAGTCTCTGCTCTTTATCTGGTCTAATTGACCTCAGCCACACCCAGCAACCACTGACACTGATCCCATTCAGTGTGTCCTCCAGTACTGAGAAGAATGTGGTGGAAAATGTAAACACAATGAGTCACATCAGGGTTCACGTCAAACTGAGAAGTGCTACGTGAACAAGCAGCAGTGCCACGGGTCAACGACTCACAAATTGGAACCATTTACCCTGAGTTTTTGTTTATAATACCCTCTTTTGTGCCTCGTGTTACTCATTGATGGATGAGTATCAGGTTACGAATGTCGCAAATTTTCTCAAAGATACAAGTTGTTAAACCCAACTTAACCACAGCAGGTTTAAATTATGGTGCATTTGTTCGCTATGTCACTTGTCATCCTGCATTTGAGAAATATAGCAGTTTGGTCTGAATCGCATTGGGTAATTTATCTCAGATAGTCCTCATATGGATAATAAAAAAAAGAAAAAAAAAGAAACTATGTGTGGCTTTAATGTAAGACCTTCAAATTATTTCTTCCCCATAGTGATAAATAGTGTGAATATGTGTCAGCCATAGAAAGATGGATTTATAATCGCCTCTTCAAGTACTATGATGGATCACTTCCCTGAGCTGATTAATAACAAATGATGGATCGCTCTGAAGGCAGATGCATATTTTGGAGAACCTCTTTCTTGTCCATGTTCTCCAGATGTACAGAATAGTCTTTGATTTTTTTTTTTAATACCGCCAGCAGAGACTTGAAACGCCATTCACAACTAATGCATTTGGGAGACGGCATTGTCGGCGGAGTTGTCTTTTTAGTGTGGTGTATTGCTCACTGGAGAATCCTCAATGAAGAGACTCGATTTCTTCAGAGCACATTATTTCCTTCACTCTCTTTAATGCGATGCAGCTTATTCATCCTGGATTCTCCGAGCACATGGATGGATGGATGGATGCATTGTGTCTAGCAGTGATGATGATGGTTACAGGGATTTTTGACAAAAAACAAAACAAAAACCAACGGAATATAATGAGTAAGATTGCAAAGAATATAAACTCATATCCCACCTACACATTCCAGCTAAGGACAGATAATAAACACGGTCCTCCATGTAAATAAAACTGCTTGTTTCAGCTCCTATTCCCATGCTTCAAAAAGGCACATTAGGGATACGAACTTGAACCTTAAATGTTCAGTGTACAGGACGAGACATGTGTTTAGGTGAAGTTTGTGTCAGAGTCTGTTTTGTGCTCGGAGCTGGCCATTTGTTAGCCGACTCCATTTCTAAGCTAACAACTGAAAACAGCTTGCGGACTGATTTCTATGCAGAGGATTCAGGTCATTTTTTTTTTTTTTCCCACCAAAATCCTTAAACCTGATCTCAAGTTCAAGACAGGGCAGTTGGAAAAGTATTAAGACAGCCAATGTTTAGTCTGTTTTATGTTTGTGCACTTCAAAGTTTGTGTACTTACATGAAAGTTTGCGTTGGAGTCCGTTTTGTGCCGGGAGGCGTTTGTTTATTGACATTAGCTTACTGCATTTGTAAGCTAATGAACGTCTCGGTTGGCTGCATCCACGATACCAGCCCGTACACTGACATTTACATGGAGAACTCGAGTCAGTTCTTCCACAAAAAAAAAAAAAATCCTTACTTACTCTCGAGTTCCTTAGAGCCTCTCTTCTGCTCTTCTACGGCGGCAAAAATGTGTGAGACGCTAGAAACGGTTAGCTTAGAAACAGAGCGGGCTAATGTCAGCAAACAAGCACATGAAGTAACTTGTTACATGTAAGAGCAATGTGTTATAAAAGGTCACTGTAATCAGTAATCAAGAAAAAAATAGGTAACCTAATGACAGTTAAAAATCTAAACGTTACACAGGGTTACATCCAAATACATTATTTTCAGTTAAAAGCTTGTATTATTACAGCCGATCCAACCAAGGCGGGAGGCCGTGAACAAGAACACGTTCCAGCGCTGGAAATTCAACAATGTTTCCCGTCTGAAATGAAAAAAGGGCTCTAACATTACTGTACAGTGTCAGTTTCAAGTCGCGGGTTTAGGACTTTCCAGCTGTATTGCCCAGATTCAAACATTTGTTAGAAAACTAATTAAAAAGTCATCAAATATGGTAAGTTACAGTTACAGTCTGATGCAGTAATTAAAATAGTTGCATTACTTAATACATTTTAACAGGATAATTAGGCTAATGTGTAACCTATTACATTTCAGAAGTAACCCTCCCGACACTGCCAGTGAGGTAATAACTATATTTTGACAGATTTAGAGTAATTATGTTGCTGTACACATGGAGATGAATGGAAACTTTGAATATAACACGAGTGTGTGTGAAAACAGGAACCCGATGCTCCAGTGTTTGGGTTAAAATGAGGGGGGAAAAAAACACAACCCTGACAAAGCTGCACTTCATAAACTTCGAGTTCTTGAGTTCATTCTTTGAATCAACTATATAAGCAGATGGTGAAAGTTCCACTATTTGGTGGATCTTGGTTTTTAAATGATTTACTGGCAGCACACCACAGTATATTAAGATATTTCTAATGGAAACCAACATCTATGCCAGCTCTGAAATTTTACTAATTTAAAACATGGTTGGTAAAGTCTGTTTTAGCTGCGCAACATTTTCACCCCGACCAAAAGTCTGGAAAAAAACATCATAAAAAAACCATTACAAAATTATAGGTTATTGAGTAAACAAGTTAAATTCATGATACCTCCTTCTGTACATGGCTGGTGAGTTGAGCATCTGTGTATTTGTTGGTTGTTTTGGTTCTTACGGCGATTTTCTGAGAATTGCGAACATGCTTGACGTTTAAAATTGCCACTGGAAAATCACTTGAGTCGCACCTGAAGCCTTTTGTGTTCGACTGCTGGGAATACACACACGCACTCAGCACACCGAGTACACCACAGTCTGTCGCGTGAGCCATGTGCTTGTGGATATCTGTTGGCATCTGGCTCTTATTTCCTTTCTCCATGTCACAGGCGCAAAGGCTTTAAGCATGAGTCACAGCCCTCAGACCTCCGGGGCATCCAGGCTCGCCTCCACAGACACAATACACGATCGCCGAAAATGTCACGACCGTTTTCACAGACTTACAGTAACGCAGAATCAGACGCAACCTTTCAAAGTAATGCTTTAACACCACGGTTTTATTTATCTCCGCCATGTGTTAACAATTAACTAGATTTCATTTATTCGGCTTTTAACGAGGTGTCTCGTCTTTTGGCTTCTGTTTTGATTGTAGACAGTTTAACCCATTGTTAAACATTTTGAAATACAGATGGGGGGGGTGGGGGGTGAGATATTCACCCATGACTTCCGTCTCTCAACAGTAGGCCATGATTGTGCATTTGTGCGTGCCCCACAGCGGCCATGAGCGTTCTGTTTTTTATTTTGTGGATCATGGGATTTCATCTACTTGCACAAGATGTCAGTGAGCACACTCAGATGAAAACAAACACACATACTGTACTCAAAGCAAAATAAAAAGCCGACCGCTGACACGTCAAAAAAAACAAAAAAAAAACTGTAACGCTTTAAATGTGACAGGACTGTGTCTGTTTTAGGGGATAACAGATCCGAAAAATGATACTTGATACAACATGCCATCTGATTTCTACTCTAAATTTAGAATGGACACCCGGTTTGCATGCTCGAATGTTCTCGTAGGCTATTGAATTAGCGACTAATTCCTCCACAAATATTGTTTTGATGCAGATGCCAACAGGGACATCTTAGCCTCTTTTGTCTCGTGTTTTGGACTGTTGTGTGATTAGCAGTGGAAGTGTGGGAACAACGTCGGGGCCAGAGGGCACGCTTTGTTCTCGCTCTGTGTTGGTCTGGTCCGGTACGATATACAAGGGTCATTTTTGAGGAAGGTGGCCTTAACAATGATGCACTGACTCACAAGTGAGTTACACAGGCTCGGCGGTTTCCACAATGCATTAAAATCTGCGTCATGATACTTAATTAAAATGACTCCGCGAAAATAGACAATAAGCTGACTGAGACGCATTCCCCGATATCACAGAGACAGACTCAGGCACGGAGGATGTCGCAGGAATCTTTATGTGTTGCAGCGCCTGGAGGAAGGATTTTACTGTGGCTTTTCAGCATATATCGACACAGTGCATTTTTATGTGCTTTGACTCTCCTAAGAATGTGTTACAAGAAGTATTCACGTCATTTACCCTCGTGAAGTAATGTAGCAATAAATATGTCGTGTACGTCAATATAAACAAACGGCATCAACTTTCATATAAAGTCGTGCCTCAGCATAGAAAGAGTAGTGAATCATTATGATGTTACACCATAGCGCGCAAGCAGGCTTTTAATGGTTGTAATGATTGGCAAGTTTTGAGTCTCATTTACCTTTATTCCAGACAGTTTCTGCTTTCTGACAGTATTTTTTTTAGCGTGAAAATAAATGTAAATGTAAATCAATATGACTGGAACATAGCTGAAAATGAGCAAAACAAATGAACCCGTTAATGCTGTGGAATACATAGCACAATATATCTGAACTATTATGTACCAAAATGTGCATAAATAAGAAAAGTAGAGGTGTATATATACACAATCACACACCAAACATATTAGATAATACTGAGACGCGTGCATTTTTGTGCTCGGGAGATAAGCAACATACTTTATTTTTATTTATTCATTACTGTTCTCATCAATATTCATTTTGTTTTGCTAGATTTTCTATACAGCCAAACCCCTCCAGGCTAACAGTGGCAGGGCTGTAAACCTGATAAAAAAAAAAAGCAATTTGAACATATTAAGATGCAACTTATACAATTTACCAACATGATTTTACAAACTTCTAATGAATAAGTGTCTTTGCAGCATCACATATATATAAGTTTCTGTCAGCAGGCACTTATAATAGTTTTAGCGAAGTACAAATACAATAGCTTTACATACTGTTTGTAGCGTATTAAAGATGTAAAATGAGTCGGGAACCAGGTTTATTTGTCTATAATGTACTAGACACTCACATTTTGAAAGTGACACGTGGTTAAAGCACAGTTTAAAAGCGTAGATTTAAAAAAAAAAGAGAAAAAGAGCAGCTTTAAAGCGAAGTGCTGGTGCATTTCCCTGTGCAGTGTGGGGCAGTTGGCCTCCGTCTGCTTCTGGTCTCTGGTACAACTGTCCCGCTGCCCAGTGAACCAGCTGGTCCCGACTGTCAGCAGGACCTCCGACTCAGGCAGCTGATGGTGGCCAGATGCTGAGGCTCTCTCTCTCTCTCTCTGTCTCTCCCTCTCTCTCTTTCCTCTCCCTCACACATAAACACACCGTGAGATTCGTGAGCACATCCTCTTCTGGAGAGCAGAGGACTCGTAGCTACCTCAGTCGACCCCGCTGCATGCTGCATTGATTTCAAAGGCAGAGGAAGAGCTCAGAGGGAGAAACACGGACCGGGGGCTCAGGAGTCGGGTCACACAAATGTGCAGCATCCCAAAAAAAAATTAAAATCCTGTTGCCAATTACAGACAGGTCATAACAACGCAATACCCTCATGAAAAACTCTGCTTATTCCTCAGCACGAAGCGTCACGTCAGTAACATTTGCAGCACATTCGTCTTTTTAACGCGTTTGACTTGATTCATTAAGTATTCATTCCTATTTAGTGGATTTTTGAATTCAAATGGCACAAATCAACAAAGTTTTCCAGATGTTAATACAACTTTTTATTTTTTATTTTCATAGTGTTGCTAAGCAGCAGCCAACATTTCCTGGCTCTTTTGAGTGACTGTTTTTGTCATAAACTGATTTTCAGATAAAGAGTTGCAGAATAGTTAGTCCACAATGGTTGCAGATGCGCATACAGTGTATGTGTTAAAAGTCAAATTTGCTTGTAAAAAGAAATGGATATAAATGAGTAAGATTACAGAGGCACGAAGAAGAATTTGCGTTTTTTTTAAACAAACGTTTGATTCAGTATTAACATCTGTTATATTGCTAAATCCGTAACCCCAACAGCCTGTGAGTCATGTTTGTCTAAACTCTGCTATTATCGCCTCATATTTACTGTCATTACTCACGTTAATGAAAGGTTTGGACAGGCCCTTTTCAGTACGATGTTTGACCAGCTGAACTGTACAGCTTGTTCCCCAACAACGACCGCAACCTTACGTGGAGAGGAACCTCAGGCAGAAATGAGAAAAAAAAAAAAAATCGAATCATGTTTGGCTCATGGTGCTGGATACAGCAGACGAAAAAAAAAAACAAAAAAAAAACCTTTTACAGCAGGACTGGCATGTTTTGTGCACTCTACAGCAAATGAAAAGCCCACATTGGTGATAAATTCACAAAATGAAATGAAATGAAAGCAGATCGTCTCAGTGATCTCTTCATTTTATTCCCGTTCCTCTGGTGTTTATCTGAGGAGCAGAACAGAAGTGTTTTCATTTTCTTTTCTTTTTTTCTCTTTTCTTTCTGTTCCTCACTTGGACACTTACCAGCAGAGAGTATTCTGCTCTGGATGGTAGAGCCTCCGGTGAAAAGGACTGGCAGCGAGCCTGCTGTTCAACTACAACCATCTGGGGATGTTTGAACGTCAGTAGTGAAAAACATCTCAACTACTATGCACTTCTTACTAGCGTTTAGTGAATTCTCTGCCACGCTTGTAAAGTGTCTTTCTTTACTTGCTTTTCCTTTTTTTTCTCCTTCTTCTTCCAAAATCAATTAAAAGGTTGCAAAATGTGCGACCAGGAGGAAACTGAAGGAGAACATTTCCATCATTTGGTTGTTGTAGTTTTCCACATTTTTGCTCAATACCACATTTATCATTTAAGAAAAAAATATTATACTATATACTTTCGTCTTTTAAAAAACGTAGCTTTTCGCAAACATTACTCAGACAAGAGGAAAGGTTGCATTACTTTGGGATTATTTTCACTCGGGGATTAATACATATTTCCTATGTTAATGAGTATTTACAACGGTAAGATGTGTATGTGCGATCGCCTCAAAATAATCAGTGGTTCCCTTCATCATCACAATGAAAGACAGCGTGTTTTACCTGCTGCATGGGCAATAAATCTGCAATACATTAGACTTTTAATCAATTTGTTTTTGTTTTTTTGGATTGTCTACGACATTTGCTGACAATAAGCAAAAGAAAACTATACAGAATTACATTTTGCTTTGGTTTAGAATTATGATTCCCTCATTTTTTTTAATTTTTTTTATGTAGCTCAGTATTAGAGAAGCAGAAAAAAATGTTGTGCTGATGGATGTGAATGAAAGTAGTGTTTTATATTGTTGAGTCAACAGTGTCCTACTATCCTCTGCGGATGCCTTCCCAAAACCTTTCCAGGCTTAAAAAGAAATTCATCTCCTTGTCTTCTCTGGAGAAGGACCTACTATAAAAGGCTTTACGGTAGAGACCACCATCCATGCTCGTCATCCTGACAGTCTCTGTTTGTTATTCCAGGCAACTGCACAGCCTGATAGGCCTCCAGCACCCGCAAGCAGTCTCATTCAAACTACATCTCTCTGATTCCCTGCCACAAACCGTTCCCCGCGACTTAATCTGTCCGCTTTTTGTCCTTTCCCCCCTCCTCCTCCTCCTTCAGCTCATTTACCCGTGAGTCATCGCTGTGGTTTGGACTGGGGATCAAGAAAGTGCAGATGTATGAATACGTCTCAAAACAGAAATGGAGTTAAAACCCAAGGGTTAAGGGAAGCCTGGTTGCAAACCGCTACAAAATTTCTTGACTTAATTATGTGCCAAAGTTGCCCTTCAGCCATTTTTTAGATGGTGGTGAAGGAGAAAGTGAAAAACCAGGATGAGACGTACAGTTTTTGAATGTGAGTAGGACGGCCCTTATGGGGCTAAATCCGTCAGCCATGTGCATCCACCCAAAAAGAAGAGGCTAAGATGTGAGGCTCAGCATCCGAGAGGGAAATGAATACTGTATTTCACCTCGTGCTGCATAAGTCTATTTTAAGTCTGCTTCCATCGTATTCAATTGTACATCAGTCAAAAACACATGGGTAGTCACAGTCTTCTTATTCTTAGTATCTCTTCCACAGGTCTACACTGAACTAGAATAAACAAAAGCATTCACATTTGTTGATCCTTTTGCTCGGAATCAATTGCAAAATAACCATCGACTCTTTAGATCCATTCAAGGTGGTTTTAAATGACTCGGAGACAGGCGCATCTGGCCGTCTATGTTGTGCCCGATTCACTTATATATCGACTTCATTGACTTTTGATGAATATTTGTCAGATACATTTGATTAATTTATGATTCTGTTCTTCATTTCTTTCATCGTGTAAATGGTATAACATTTGCCTGGATGCTCTTGTCAAAGAGATTTGTACTCACAGTGATTCCTTAATGGTTAAAATAAAAATAAAACTCCACCGCAATTTCGCAACTCACCTTAGATTTGTCCATCATTCGTATTGGTAAATAATAACACTGCACCCATGAAGCTAATTGCTGTGTTTTACAGTCCTTGTACAAAGAACACAAATGTGGCCAGAAACACCAGCAGCCAGACGAACCCTCTGTGTGAATATAATTTATCTGGAAGCAAGAACAAAGCTGAAAATTAAAATGATTATCCTAGCTGCATATCCAGACTGTGTTGCCAGGTCTCAGCAACTGAATAAACTGCTGGTGAATAAATTGTTATGACAATAAATACAAACCTAATCAAAACTTTACTAAAACTATCGGAACAAGAAAACATAAACAGCAATAAACCTCAATCAAGATCTGACCTGTATTAGGTTTTGGACCCACTGCGTGAGGAGGACAGTGAACTCAACGTGCGATCGCACTGGCAGACGTTCTGCAGAAGAAATTGGTAACACCTGCAGCCACGCCCACTGCCCGAAGATTTGTTAAAATGGCGGGCTGGCAGTGTACCACGTTGCACCCGACTTTTTGTATGCAAAAATCCAATATAAATACAGAGGAAAACACATGTATTTGCATGACATTGCTTTTTCAGGTGCTGCGTTTGGGAGGTCTGCCGGTCCCGTTGCGCCGTGCTGTGATGTTTTGGCAGACGCATTTACACACCCCGCGCTTCACGTCTTGTTGAGCTAAAGACTACAGGGTGAGTTTTAAACCTACGTTTACAAGCCACAAGTGGCAAAATTCTCCTCATTACCCATTTAAGCATCGCGTTTAGCTTTGTTTGCTTCTTACTCACCGTACTTTCTAAGACCACCTCGAGTGACATTAGCAAATTAGCCGTCAGAGATTACTCTCAGCATCTGCAGCCCTCGACCGACTTATATGCCTAATGAGGATCAATCCGGAAGGACCCCCATTCTTTTTGGACTAATAAGGTTTCACTCCTGGTGAAATCCATTTATTTTTCTATAATTGGGTGTATTTTCACGGCCATCCATTCAATTCTGCCTAATTGGGTGTATTTTTCATGAGCAGATTTGACAAACTGGGACGAATCAAATAACCGCCCACCTTCGACTCCCATGTTAAAATATTTCATCTTTATCTGGAGCTCTTGAAGCCGCTGGGGGTTAACGTAAGCCAGATCGCACTTAATCTCTGCTCTAGTCAGTCCTCATTATAAGGCAACAGGGGAGAGATGCAGCAGACAGAGCCCAGATTGCAGCCCTGTCGTCTGCGTATGCTTGATGTGGGAACATTGGTACTGACAGGGACATATATTGTTTCTGCTCAAATTGCTATGTTGCACAGGCTACCTTTGTTTTGGACAAGACAAGAAAGCTTTTCTACCACATACAGTTATTTTTTTTAAGAGTGCCATTTCAAGTTAAGACAATTTCCCCCCAAAAAAGAAACACCTTAAGCTGCGTATTTCGTCACCGTGCACGAGCTCTTTGCGAACGAGAACCTCTCCACTGTCAATTTCCTCTCGTGCATGACGTGGTGAGTTCCCAAAAAATTATGTGTAACTGTGCATGGACATATCTGTATTTATATATATCGTTTTTTTTAAATACTCAACCTACGGTATTATGTTAAATTGTGGTATTGAGATCTTTAGAGAAAAGTTGTTTTCACTTGTTTTTATTAGACTCTGTATGGACCGCTGCCATCTTTAGGGGAAATAATTGGTTAGGTCTTTCAGTAGTAAACTGCACCAGCCCACCAACGAATCACCAGCATGTAACTGCTTGAAGTTAAGAATATTTTAAGCCTTTTACTTACTGTTTTACTGCAAAACTTAACTCCAGATCGAAACTACTTTTCGTACATATAAAACGCCTCTTTGTCGAGGATACTTACACTTAAACGTAAATGTGATTAATTATATGTCATGATTTATCTGCCAGTGTGGCATGAGAAAAGCCTATTTAAATAGTCCACACCCTTGATACCCGTTTTTCAAATTCTCCCCGTCTGTGAAAAAGAGGGAAGTGTGCCATCCGGTTACTGGAAGAGCCAACCAACCATGTGGAAAGTCTGCTTCAGACTGGCATTCTTTCAAAACCCTGAGTATGTACGCTCATTCTGTAGCATGTTTGGAGGGAAACCTTTTTTTTTTTTTTTTTTTTGTAGCGGCGCTTTTGACTGCGTTGAGAGCCTGCAGTCCTGCCCTGCAACGAGCTTCAAAAACAACTTGATATAAATCTTTCCAATATGGATTTTAAAACTAAACAGAACCTAAACAAGACTTGGTCGTGTGGGCTGCAGTAATAGAGGCTGTGTATGGCGTGTGTGTTCCTCCAAAATACTGCAATCAATGTGAAAATTAGGAGGGGGGGGGGATAAAGGATTGGAAGTAACATTACACTAATCCACAGATTTTTTCTCCAAGGAAAGAAATGTGTAAAGTCAAATAGAGGAAGGAGAGGAGAATAGAAACAAATAGTTCTGTGGTTTTAATTCAGTGGTTTATTAAACATCTGAAATGTGAGTATCTGCAGTTTTGTCCCTTTTTAAAAAAAAAAAAAAAAAAAAAGTCCAATGAAACAAGTTTGTTGTCGAGAATGTACACGCTAATTTCTCTCCACATGATCTTCATCTTTATGAAAACAGATGTGGTCTTGTTTTTTTCTATATAGTTCGCTTTGCCAAATAATTTGGTATGAAAGTCATCAAAAACATTTATTAATAAAGGAAAACTCTGATCTGAGGACAGACAGTACACTGGTACCTAATAAATATAGTTGTAATACCACATTAAGAGTTCATAATTCAGGTCTGTAGTATATTACATTATTAAAATATCTTCGTCGCATTTCTGCAATCATTATTTTTCGTTCTTGTTTCATTTTAAAAGTTTACTAAATACACAGGTCTTAACAAGCAAATAAAAAAGTCATAAATAATGAATTTCGATGCAGAAGAACAAGAGAACAACAAACAAATAAGGAAATGACAGGAGCCAAAAAAACGCAAAATGTCATTTTTAACATGCAGTAATCAACAGAGTAAACGTCATTCTGAAGGTTTCTAAAAGCAGCTCAGATAGAAGTTCCCGTACGGGGAATAACCGCGGATCCCTGGAGAAACTATTCATACTGATGACGAGCAGTGTCTGGAGGTTTACATTGAGATGCTAATACATGGAGATGAAAGCTGCACAAAGGATTTAATGCAGGAAAAGATGTGACCGTGATGCACGAGGTAGGCCGCCTTTGGATGTTACTGGGTTTATGATGTGAGGTCTGTCGTACACTGGGTTATGAATTTCATTTTTACAAACACTTCATCATGCCAGAGCAGGTGCATGGCTTTGTATGGGTGTGACTTCTCCATTTACAGTGATTTATAGTGGATGGATCACTATTAACATAAAGTGACTCCCCACTTAAACCCTGCCTGTTGAAGAGGAAACATTCACGATGCGCTGTCTTGAAGAGTATTTTCTTTTTCACAGAGGCATCAGCAGTGTACATCGTTTTGTATGTTTTTATTTATTTATTTTCTTAAGACATGGTGACGTACGCTGCTTCCATTTTGTGCAAACATCCTCCTAGACACTTTTTTTTTTGTAGACATTAATACATTTTTCTGCCCTCAAGAGTTTTGTCATTATTGGAAACCACTGTAAACAACATGAAGATGCCTGCTCCGCTTTGTGATGTTGCATGAAAGTGCACATGGTTTGCAGCATAATGGTTTTGATATTTAAAAGACATGGTGGGGGATTTCTTTCAAGGCGCAAAGCTTGATGCTTTACAGATACAACACTTTGATTCAGCTCACAACAGCAGCACTCACTCAGAGGATAACGTGTGATCTAATATCTGCACAATCACATGCTGTGCATTTAAAATGATGTTTTCTACTGGAAACTAAATGCATCCTTTGCACATTTTGACTTTTTTTTTTTTTTTTTTTTTTTAATATCTCGTTTATTTATGTTAAATGGACACTTTTACAATCGGAGGAAGCAAAAATAAACAAGGACAAAAAATGGACTTTTGGTTCCCAGCTCTACATCATTAACATCCGGTGCAAATAGGGACCGATAGTCTCCGGCTGCTCTCTCGTTTTACAACTTCGTCTTTACAGTTTATTTTATAGGAATCCACTTTTCACATAGCAGAGGTGTGCTTGTTTTCCCCGCAGAAGCATTTTTAAATCAAGACAGGACTAGTAAAGTATTTTTTTTTTTTTAAATCATTATGCAAATGATTTTCAAATGTAATTATACTTTTTATGGCTTTTAATTAATGAAGCATACATGTGCCCGTGCATGGCATAAACATTTGTCTCTGTCTGAGAGCGAGCGTCAGACAGAGATAGAGAACCGGTTGAGGGACTGGTGGGTGTGTTCGGGTGTGACCCCGATGACTCAGCCACCAGCTATGTTCTTCTTCAAGGTGAATGAGTCATAATCTCCCTCCATGGGGAGATGACTCTTTCCAACGGATATTTGTTCCTCTAACGCGTATCACCTTTAGTGTAAGAATCCTGAACCCTGAATGTTTAAAGCTCACTTCAAAATCAGTGAACGTGTCAGTAAAAATTCGGAACGTTTCCTTCCTTTCCCGTGCAAAATAAATGTTTAAGGAAGCAAACGAGTGAACGTCTCTGAGGGTGGCTTCATTTGCATTTTCTGATGTGTAACTAAACGATCAAAACACTTCATGCAAAACCAAGAGTTGGCCACCGACAGCCTGCAGGTACTAGTCTTCATAAAGAACTATATAAAAAAAAGCACAAGTCAATTTCATTTTCTTATAAACGTCACGCTCTGACAAAAATTACTCGTATTGTTTTTCTTTTGGTGGAAATTAACACTTTGGCTCGCCCCACTTTTCTCCTGTTTCGTCTGTGTCTCCGTCTGCACCCATCCCGCCTGTTTGAATCCCTCCTCCCCCTTCTCCTTTCCATCCCTTTCCATCCCATCTCTTTGTTTTCACCCGCTTTCATCAGTATTATCCTACCATTAAACTGCCCATCCTCTTCTCCTTCAGCCCTGCTGCCATATCCAGGCGGCTGAGACGGATTTGAAAGCCTCAAAGTTATTCAGGTAACGCCACCAGAACTGTTGTTATTTTCTGTGAGATGAGAGCGGTCATCGTGGTTGAAGAGTTCTCATCTGTTCTAAATAAATTCCGCCCTGAGGGGGTGAAATGAAAGCACTGAAAGTAGTCTCCACGTGAGCCAGGTATTAAACTGAAATCAGTGATGGCAACAATTACGTTGTGCCGTACCACATATAACAACGTGATGTCCAATGGACGCAGCCTGTTTGTTTGTGACCGAACCTCCATTTAGAGCAGGATGTATGTTTCAACACGTTGCTGCAGCAGCTAAATGAGCCACTTGTTGAGAGTCCCACAATGCTGCTCTGAGAAACACAGGAAGAGAGCAAACAAAGAACAGCGCGGACCAGACCTGGTTTTCTAGGCGCGTCATTTGGCAAGGGGTCACACAGGAGGTTAGCGTGATCGATGGATCCATAGCTTCCCTTTGTCTCTAATGGGCTGAAGGAAGAAGATGGAGAGAAGGAGGGGAAGAAGAGATGCAGCAGGACAGAGGGGGAAGAGGGAGACAGATTGAAGGAATGCAGCAAATGAATGCAGACTAGTTCTGTTTTTTCAAGTCTGACATCCAAAAACACATCATGTTTGATGGAACGCATCCAAGAGGGGATGCAAATCCAGATCAGGGGAACAATGTTTCTGTAAAAAGATTGATGCAGCCATTCATGAGAAATACCTGTGTCACACACACATAGACATGAGCGAAAACAGTACCTCGCTATGATAGCAAAAATAACCACATTCAGTTACTGTCTGAAGGAACGGAGCAGAGTCCAAGACAATAATGAATCCAAGAGCAACCTCTTAGTCTAAATGAGGACATTTATTTTTCAGATCTACAGATACAGGATCAGTGAATGTGAGTAATGAGCACAAGAGAGTTCAAATGAAGTGAATAACCTAAACTAATATGCATTACAGTTACAAAGGGTGACGGTGATCATGACAACGGGATGGATTCATTTATTTATTCATCAACAGAATTTGAAAATACGTTGAGCAATAACATTTCACAGGCCCTATTTTGTCAATATAGTTGAAATGTACAGGAACCGGAATGTTAAACGCACAGATTGCAGCGCACATTAAATCCAGTTTCTGAAGTAAAAAAAATAAATGCTTTAGAGTTAAAAAAGGATTTGCTCTTGAGATGATAAGAAAATCTAAATTCAGGAAACTGTTCTCCAGAAATCACACTGTAGGTTCAACACGTACAGCAAGAATAAACATTGATTTGGGATTTTTTTAAGATAGCGGATATTGTCCATATGTTTGACAAACACAAACATATCACCACCTTGGATAATGCAGTGCATACATGCGTTTATTCCAGTGAAAGGGGGAAGTCTTACACTTGGTATCAACCGGGGTTGATGTCTTCACTGGGATAAAAAGAAGAGGGCAACAAAGTCGAAGACAGAGGGAGAAAAGGAGAGAAAGCCATGCTGGTAAAGCGATAACAAGACAGTACGAGGCAGAACACACCGCCTGCCCTGCAGCCGTTGCACACATTAAAACATCTCTTCCAATCCCCTTGTCGTTTTGGTTGCATGTGGCTGCTAGTCGCACGAGATTCTTCAGGTATTAGTTTTATGGCACCTGCACAGCTATGATTAAAACACCTTTAATAGCGCTTTACACCTGAAAGACTGGCAGTCGCAGCCATTCGTATACGTAGATAATGACGACGCTGTGGCTCTTGACTGAACAAGTGTGTGGCAGGCTGAGGACGTGGGAAAAGTTTGTAGTTTACATGCCCTGCTTTTTATTTGAGAACAGTTTTTACTACGAGTGACAGCATAGGGATGTGGTTTTCTTTACTGTTAATAATTACAACTACCATTACCATTGGTGAGGAACAAAGACTGCTTAAGAGCTCGATACTGTTTTTTGCGGCACGCAGCTCCAAGTGGACGCGCATGTTGCAGTTTATCCAGTAGCTTTTGATCAGTGAAATGAATTTCCACCCATCTGTGCTTCATCTGTTTTTATTCCTTGAAAAACGCAAAATGTTCCAGTGTTTCCCAGTGACAAGGTTATACCATCGTGCCCTTTTGTTTACCGTATGTTCCGGAAGACCCTTCAGAACAATAAAGACCGAGTGTTTATAAGCTGAGTGGCTGTTAACACGTACTTCACTGAACAGCTCTCTCTTCAAATAGGCTGAACGCGGGGCTTCTGATCATCGTGTAAGCTGCTTTTGCATACAGTGCAGTGTAGATTCGACTGTGTTTTTGCCCCCTTTCTCCTCTCTTTGCTTTAGTCTTTCAATAAAATGTACGCTTATGTCTTTAAATGTTTCTATTAGACTGTAATACACGGCTAGTTTTATTAAGTTCAAATGTTACAAGTAACGTATAGGCTACAGCAAAGGTATTTATGTAAAATATTGAAGTTAATGAAGGCAGGCATTTTCTCCAAATAGGAAAAGTCATTTCAGGCCACAAACTTGAAGTGACGTGTGAGTGATTGCATGTGAACTGCAGGGAAAAACTCAACTGCACGTTCACTGAAAACACTGCACACATGCATATATGCACACACACACACACACACACACACACACACACTATGTTTGACCTGTTCAGCAGGGTTTTATTCAGCATACCTGTCGTTTCCTTTCATTTAACTGACAATTAGCTGCAGTGTGTCTTTTAAACACCCATCAGCTACTTCAGGATAGTAAATGGTGTTAATAGCAAATGAAAACAGTGCTAACTTAATCTAAAAGTTTCTCAGTAGTAAGCAGTTTTTAATGGGGTTTTCTCAGTGATTTAATCACCATAACAAAACATAGTTTCACCTGTATTGCTGACAGCAGAATTCACAAGGATGCTTATCTTGAAATGATCGCGATTGCCAGCACATTAATCACTTCATTACTCTGAATGTCCTTAAAACAGCGCAATGAAAAAGCTTTAAAAAACATATTTGAAAGTCGCGCACACTGTTGCAGTTTTTCCAACACTCAAAGAAACAATATACAGTATGTAAGACGTGTTACACCTGAAGCATTTTGCATTTTAATTGTCTTATAATTTAGGCTCATTACCTACGTTAACTCTACTGTTTGGAAAAGAAAGCCTGCTCTCTATTCATTACCCTCTCTCTCCTCTGCCAACCATTCCCCAAAAAAACCCCCATCTGTCATAAAACTTGTTGCCAGAGCATAAAGTCACTTCTCCATCGATGAAAGATGTAGGATTATCCAAGATGTCTGCACAATGTCTTACACTAATGTTCAAGTCATTAATGCTTCAAGGATGAGAATCAGAAAAACGTCCCGGCAAAAAAAAAAAAAAAGTGTCGTGTGTTGTATTATTTAATAACTAAATAATTCAAAATGTAACAGATTGTTAACTTACTTATAGTTACCTAATATTAAATATTCAATGATAGATGAATAAGTAGCTGAATAATTACTATTGTAATCTGATTGAGGTTTTGTTTGAAGGTTTATGTAAAATGTTGATACTTGGTTTTACAGAAATACACATTTTTTACTGGAAGAAATTATAAAAATAAAAATACTTTAACCGTTCACTGAAGAGTAAAAGCATGTTTTAAATGTTCACGTATTCAGCATAATAACTGCAATTGTCATGTGTTATAAATCAACTTACAACTTTTCCACTTTATAATGAATACATTTTTTCAGAAATGGAAAAAAAGTCCTCATTGTTAGGATAACTTTTGCAAAAATAACTACTGCTGATCAAATTGCACTTAAAGAAAAGTAATTTATCAGTGTTTCAGATACCTGATACTCATCTAAAACCCTTTCCCGCCTCTTAAGAAAAAAATCCTTTAGATCTTTCCTCAGTGTTGAAAACCAACACCTCAGTCCGACTGCACTGAAAGGGCAACGCGCCGGTACATTGTGTGATGAAAAATAAAACAGTGCATCAAGTCGATGGCAACTAAACAAATAAGGCAATTATCAAGACCACCGTGATGGATTACACGACAAATGGAAAACACACACTGCATTCCTGCTACTTAACGAACGCAGCCCGTAGACAAACAAAGGTGCAGTTACTGAGCCGCATGTAGTAAAAGTGACAAAAGTTCATGCGGTTCGTGTGATCTCAGACGATCAGGGCACCTGAATTAACGACTTAAAATTGCATCACGTCGTGTTTTCCCCAGCTGTGAACATGTGCACATTTGATTATGGGAGACAGAGATGGCGGTAAACATGGAGGAAGTGCCACCAACGTCTGACAAGCCGCTGCCAGCTTCATGTGAAATCAGACGTTATATCTGTGTCATCCGTGTGTCTGTTCCTAAAAGGGGTTGTGGCCATCCTGTGTGCATTTTAATGAAACAACCAATTACTATGTTATGTGAACCTGAACATCCCCTGTTTTCAGAAAGAGGTGTGTACAAAAGGTGTGATCTCTCTCACACACACACACACACACACACACACACACACACACACACACACTGGGCTGATCTGTGCCCAGACAGGCTTGTTTGTACTAGACAGAGTGGCTGCACTTTAAGTGTCTCTTGGCACCATCACTAATAATACCTGCTCTGCTCCAGGTGGCTTGGCATGCTGCG
>JAPQRN010000010.1:15005385-15022830 GCA_037367275.1 Coranthus polyacanthus
CTCTCTCACACGTCTCCTCCCCACCACTGAGTCTTTACATTACACACACACACACACGCTCTCAGATATACTATATATATATATATATATATATATATGCAAACGCACACACACACTCTACATTGTGTTTATGTGCTCATTGCTCCATCATTGCTCCATTTATTTTTAGACCAGAGGCAGGATATTGGGTTTCATTAAATGTACCAGACCCCTTTTCTTTCCCCCTTTGCCTCCTTCTCCAACCATTTTCGCACACACACACACACACACACACACACACACACACAAAGTCAGTCCCAGGGGCAAGGTGGCGGTGGTGTTGGTGTGGTTTCCTGCTTGTGTTGTGACGTGAGGCAGTTCTACTTGCTGGTAGAAAGGCCTCTTTGTGTATGACCGTCTCTGCCTCCCCCCCCCCCTTTCCATCGCTGACAATTATTTTCCCCTCCAACCCTCAGCTGACAATTTGGTGTGTTAAGCCGCTGTCGTCATTCTTCATGTCGCTGTTTCGGAGAGAAAGAAAGAAAAGGGCGAAGAAAAATGACAGAAAAAAAAGAGTAACAACTGCAGGTTTAGATTTCAGCAGCTGCACCTTTCATTTTTTTGCGATGATGGCGGATCAGGGGGCTGGAAATGGCCTCAAACTGTTTGGGCTGAGGCTTCTTTTCTTCAGCGTACGCACAGCTTTAAATGCTACATTTTGCCTGACCAGGCCACCCAGAATTATATGACTTTCCTTTTAATTTTTGTTATTTTATATTTATCGTAAGGCCATCACGGTGAAGACCACAAGGCAGTTTCCATCTCCGCAAGACAAGGAAAACATTTAGCATGTAACACCCAAATCTGAATCAGCAGCCAGTTCATACACTGTGCTCCAATCTTCAGAGATGAGAAATCATTCAGTTGAGTCCAGTTGCTCCGTTACACATCACTGGTCCTGTCTCATGGGGCTCTCAAATCATCTGATGTGGTTTTTGGGGCCAGAGCAGAAGCAGTGGTGTCAACAATCATACTGATGTTGCAGTCTGAGCAAAGGCTATTTTTCTGTCTTCACAAACAGACTTGATGCACAACAATTTTCTTCTTTGGAGCACACACCATTGCCAAGAAAAACTACCACAGATCATTAGCCCTCCCTGCCAAACATTTCTCTTTTTTTTTTCTAGTTTTTCTCACAGTGATTTGCATCTTTGCAACTAAACCGTTTCGCCAAGCGACTCTGGCTCTCTGTCTCCCTCTTCAGGAACAGCAGCTTGTCAGCTCTCAAGAGATCATACTGTTGATTTTTGCATCATGCCTTGTTTCTTTTTTCTATGTTTCGTCTGACTGCTGCTGAATGCTTGGAAGTACTTTGTATTCCAATTCCCTGGTGTATCCCCTTATGGCTTAATACAAGACAAGGTAGGTGATGCACCTGCCTACAATCTTATTTAAGTTTTTAAATGAACTCAACCGTAGCATTGCCACGCTTATTGCAGTGGAAAGAAAGGGATTAGAGATCTGGTGACCCTCTAAGAGAAGCAGCTCTGCCGAATCTCAGTACGAGAAAAGGCTTTGTCTGCTTTAACTCGATACAGCGTGTGAATGGCTGCTATTGACTTTAACTTTACGTAACAAAAAGGACCAAGCAGTGAACTGTCTTGGAGCTGCACGTTTGATCACACATTTGCTGAAAGGAAGATATAAAAGACAGCAGGTAGACGCGCAGCGACGAAAGCTGTGGTTTGTCACCATTAGGAGTCGTGTAATCTGTCAACATGTCCGACACATCGTAGTAAACACACACAAAAAAAGTTTCTCGTAGTGTGTTTTTGATAGGACAAACCACGAGATCATTGTTTTGGCAGTAATTTTAGGTCATCACTTTGCACTTTACTGAGCGACATGACAGTGACAAAAATACCTCAGAGTCCTGATGATTTCCTTCGTCACAGGCAGATTGAGTTTTCACATTTCATGCTGTGTTGAAAACAAAGTCAGAAACAACACGAGTTTGAACTTTGATTGTTCCTGTCTCTTTCAGAGAGTGATCAATTACACCTGGTGACAATGTACAAACTGAGGCCCAAAAACTCTTTTGATACAACTCTGTTTACCAGCAGGACATAATGGCTGTATCAGAGTGACGTTAGAATTCACTTTTATACTCGCCATCCCCGTTTACTTAAGTCTTTAAACAGGATGGTGAAAAAGCGGTCCAGGTCTCTCTTTCACTGTTGCTCGTTACATTATTAATCTGAAAATTAATTTCCTGTGGGAGCCAAACATTCAGGTAGGAGAAGAATTAATCATGTAGAAGAGTTTGTGTTATAATCAGATGAAGGTTAGGAGATTTAGGAGCGGAAAGTACTTTTCTTAAAGTACCGTACTTAGGTACAAATTTGAGGTACTTGTACTTTACTTGCTTACTTTCCATTCTATGCAGTTTTATACTTCTACTCCAATACATCTCAGTTAGTGAGTTAAATGCTGTACTTTTTACTATGTGTCTGACAGACTTACTTAATTTTCAGATACAGTTTTTCAGCTCCTTCTTGTCCAGTGAAAAAAACATATGTGTTGACTTTGAATGTTTGCGGATTAAGTGTTCCCTTATGGGTTGAGTTTAATATTCTCATCTTAAACTTTAAAATAGAAAATGCATTGTCACACAGTTGAAAACAGGGCTGTTTTTCTGAGCTCATGAAAAGCTGACTTTTTAGAGATGTGTGGTTCTCACAGGACAGCGACGTTACAAACATGATCTTACACAATAAAATGCGTTGTTGCTGATTCTGAATGCAGAACTTTTACTTGTATTTCCACAGTATGCTATTAGCGCTTGTACTTCAGTAACGGATCTGAATACCTATTCCACTTCTGCTTGAATGTCTCCGAGATGAACACACGTCCTTTCCAAATGGGGAGATGCATACCTAAAGATAGGTGATACCTTAAAGATCTATCTAAAGATCTTATCTATTTTTTTCCACTTGTCTAAAGAATTGCTGCACAGTTGGCAACAATGTTAGGACAACAGATGAGATATCTCATTTGAAATGAAGCCCAGAAAAACAGCAAAGCTGCTGTTTGTCAGAATCTGAGCCCAGAGAGCACGTGTGGGCAGGTAACGAAATGAACATCAGGGATGTTGACGGATGAGGAGGAAGGAACTCCTGAGCCCAAGGATGTCTGTCTCATTCAGAGGACAACAACCCCTTTCCCGTTATACTGCTCTTCACTCTGCCCGCAGTTATTTTCTCCAACTCAGCAGCAAGAACACTAATTGGCTATAGATGATATTTGGTAGCTTGCAAACAACGCTCCATTAAATCCCAAAGGTGCACGATGAGGTCGAGGTCAGGGCTGTGGGCAAGCCTTGTCATGGACATCCATAGCATACGATTCTTCCACACCAAGATGGAGAAACTATGTCTTTAAAGACTGCGTCATCCACACGTGAATTATCATTTTAATTTTGAAGGCAATGTTGTCTAAAATATTAAACCAAAGCCCAGATTGTAAGAGACAACCCCCAAACAAAAGACTTTGTAGCAGGGCAGGTGTCGATATACCTTTGATCACAAGAAGCCCATTCTCACCCCACTGCATAAAAATGACATGTTTTTAGACTTTCAAATAATGTGCATTGTGTGCAGATGAGGATTTTGCATGTGTTTTATACCCTAGGCACAGCTGTGGAGAATTAGTGCATCACATGGACTGTATCTCTGGGCAGTTCATTCAGTCCATTAACTGAAGCCAATGCACCAACTGCACAAATACAAACACCAAGCTATGTACACAACAACCAATTGTGCATATATGGATTGTGTCTGCTCGTTGACAGATCAGACACGTTGACAGTTCTGCAATCACTGATTGCAGAACTCACCACAACAATCAGTTCTTTGTGTTATTGCTGTTTTGCAAAAATCGTGAAATGTCCTCATTAGATCCAGTGTTTGGTTTGTCCGTTCTGGGCTTTTTAGTTAAGGGGATAATAGCTCTGGTCCACACTAAAACATAGTATGCGACTGTAAAGCACCTTAACGCTGGATACCACCTGTTATAAAACGGAAAAAAAGGAGAAGGAGTCAGTTCTGAGCTACTGTACATGGCAGACGCCATGGAGACAACCTGGACGCTCTGTAGATAAAAACAACTCATTCTAACAGAGGTTTTTTGTTTTGTTTTTTTTTTTTTACTTTTTTGTTTCCAATGTGTGAACAGATGGCTTAAAATGAGCAGCTTCCGTGAAATTCTCAGTTACCTGCATCCACGATAACAGCCTGTACACTGAATTCTACGTAGAGGACTCCAGTCAGATTTTCATCAAAAGCCCGTAGTGCCATGTTTTCATTACCTGTTTTCTACTTTGCATTGTTTTTTAACACATCTGTTTTGTGTGAGACTGATGAGAGAAGAGCAAATTATTTCTCAGTTTCATCCATGAAAAAAACTGATTTGTTTACAGATTTTGAAAAAAATTGGTGTACTTACAGATGTACTTTGAGCTACTTGTACCTTTTTTATCACAGTATTTAGCAGTGAAAAATCACACAACCACTGAGAAGATTTGATAGGTTCCCTTCTTGTAACAGTATACTGTGTGCTTGCATCGTAACAGAAAGTGGTTCAGTCAACGAAGAAGCTACAAAGAAGAAAAGGGCGTAGCAGTTCAATATGATGCAAAACTAAACCTTTAACAGAGGAGCAGAAAAGAACGTCTAAGCATTAAATACAGCAGAAGAAAAGTGTGTTCCTGAGAATTACATTTTGTGATTAAATTTCTTGTTGCGGACACATTAGTGATATAACCATGGATGAAACGGGTCATCACATGCTCCATAAAGCTAGTGGGGAGTTTGAAAAGAGTCATTAAGAAGCACCCAAGCAAATTCTAACATTAGAGCTACTACGCTACGTTCTGCAAACAAAACTACCACAATCCCATTTAAACCAAAGGAATGGTTTACCTGACAAAGGAACAGGTTTGGCTTAGATTTATGTGACAACATATTGTGTTAAAACTAACCAAAATATTTCTGCCTTGTCTGTACTGCCCTAGCACACTGAAACAACCCATCCTCAGAATGAGCCGCTTATCTACAAGGTGAGTGGATCGGTTTTTATGGAGTCCGCCTTGTCGCATTGCTATGTTTCTACAGCAGCTCAGAATGCGTTACTGTCACCTACTATGTTTGAGCGTGGACCAGAGTTATTATCCCTTTTACTAAAAAGCCCAGACTAAACAAACACTGGCTGTAACGGGGGTCTTTCACGTATGAGACGGTGGGGACTAATCACCTCCGAAATGGCAGCATTAACCCATCCACATCACAAAGACATATAACTGTACTGTGCACACTTTCATCCTTCTTTTGAGAAGTGATCTACGACAGCCACGTGTCAAACTGAGAGGAGTGTATTGATCAGTTGTACGAATGATTGGGAGCCGAGGATGATTAGGTTGGATTAGAGCCAAACAAGAAGGTTTGAGATATATTTCATCCATTTTGATTTGTAAGGTGTGAAAAAGCTTCTTCATTAAACTGTAACAGCAAAATTATAGCTAACGCCTTGTACTTGAACATTAAAACAATAACTTTTCAGTACGAAAAGTAGGTTAAGATTTTATTAACAGTGCAGTAATCTCTCAAGTGAAACCTGTGGAGGTATTTTTTCTCATTCTAATAAATCAAGAACTAATGAAATGCATGAGGACTGGCGTTAAAAGATTTGTCGACACAGAGTACAATAAAAATACACGAGTACCCTGCGGCCTACGTGTTGCCAGCATAGACCTTTTTAGTGAATCAAAACTCCCACATTCTGTCTACTCACCATTTCCCGCAGCCTTTATTTAGCTCAACTCGATACCAAGTGATGTAAAAGCTGCCTGCGGTGTACATGTGTTTTCCGAGCTACAGTTATCTCAGTACTAAAAGTACAGCAAGAGAGTTTAGACTCATTGTTATTAAGGTCATCGTCACCAAGTACATTGGTGCAATGTGTGGGCAGATCTTCTGGTGAATCACAGTTGTTGTTGCATTATTGTCTGTTTTTGGTTCCATGTGAAAGTCAACAGCAGGGACTGTTGTGTTGTAAAGTTTTCTTCTGTTGCTGTGTTGATACATCTGACATTTGAAGATTAGGGAACAAAAGGGAATTCAGCTGAATTTTGCTTTTTCACATCGCTGTGATCCAATTCGTCTGTCGTGTAGGCGGAGGATTTGGTGTCATGCTTTTTGTGCTGAATTGAATGACTTCTTTCCCAGCACATTTTCCTTTTTTTGTCGTGATATAATTTGTGATGTTTTCTTTGAAGTTATGACAAACACTAATAGGCTACAGGCACGCTCGCAGCTCTGTAAAGCTGTACTTCGGCAATGTGGTGCTGAAAATGAAAAGGTCAGCGTCAAACACTGATGTTCTTGATGTTCTTCTTGTGTTTAAGGCTATGTCCAAACTACTACGCCATCCACAACAACTCACCTGCAGTGAATGTAGTCAGTAGTACCATGACAAAAAGCCAAATTTAACAACACAGCAGCTGTTAGCAGAGACAACAAGGACGGAAATGCCTGTAATTCCATATCTGTGTTGAATTAGCTGCTGATAGTCAAGGTTGATGTCTTATTTTCTTTCCTTGACAGGGTAGTTTCCAAAGTAAAATAGGGTCAGCAGCTTTACCCAAAGTCTCCACTTTACCGTGAGTTACCTTCCCAGATCTCAGGCTCCTAACCGTAGGACAAAGACTTCTGGTTTTAAAGCTAAATGTCCCTCATTTAGCTTAGCGCGTTGCTGGTAACAAGCTGTGCTGTCTGGGTCTATTCCCCAAAGGCGATCAAGGCAGAGAAACACGGCGGTAACGTTGCACAAACCTTTTTTTTCCTCTTCAGAAGCAGCAGAAAAGGTACACGACATTCGCGATTAACAAATGGCCGCGTAGTGTCAAATGCAGCCTCGACCGACTGACATCGAGAGAATCATTTAAGTCAGACGGATTCATCGTCTGAAAAACCCTGAATGTTTGAATTGAATTTCATGGCACAGTAGGTCAGACGTTTCAGTGTGAAAAGCCAGACCTAAAGCCCTGTGAACTGCACTGATGAAAAATCTTTGTCTTCGAGCTTCATTCTCTTAGAATAAAACATCAGAGCAGAAGTAAAACTATAACATTCTGCTCGCTCCAAATAACGACCCTTTGAGAACAAGTCGAGATTTGTTAACATTTCCTGGTATTTTAAAAGCTGGTGCTCGTCATCCTTTGGCTTGTCCTGTTCTTGAAGCTAGTTGTAGTTTTTATATTGAAACTCTCAATTTAAATGGTCATACCAAACAATATTAGATTTATTTATCATCAACTACAAATACCTGTACAGTATTACATACTATAATGTAAAGTCCAACTTCATTCCTCAGCTCAGAACAAATGCCACATTTCATACTAATCATAGTTCTCTGTAACATGGACTGGAAGCAAAAGCAACCCTCTCATGTTATTCATTTATAAAGCTCCACTGCAGAAGCACAAATGATGGTTGAACTGCTTTCATGTAACTGCTTTTATTAATCCCTATGCGTCTTTGTGTTGTTCCTTTCTGCTGATTGTGTTTTGTGTATGTTTGTTGTTCTTGTTCAATGAGATTACCTGATTAAATAAAGATGAAATAAAGGAGTAATAAATAAGTCATTGCCTTGATTTTATTTAAGAGAAAAGTCCTTCTCTGATTGAATTTTTTCAGATTTTTCCTAAAGCGAGGCCAAGCATTAATTCACTGAGTATGAAGTAATGAGGACTTTCTACAGTAGCTTTGACTGCAGTGATGTACATAATTGTTATAAAACAAGTCTTGAATGGTTCTTCTATCCTGTCATCTGGCAAAGTAAACTTACTGTAAACGTAATTTCTTATTAATCAGAGAAATTATACAATTATTAGTGCTGGTCCAGTTACCTGGATGTCAACCCCACAACATCATACTTCGTTTTAAATCATTTATTCATACATTTAAATGCGATTCTGCTTCATTGTACAAGGTTAAAACGAACTGAAAATGTTGTTGGACATCAAGAACAGACATATGACAGAATCACAAGGTCAGAATAATCATACATACAAGAGGATACTTAATGTAAAGCAGAATATATTCACATATCTCATACGCTCTACGGTCCTAATGTACACTGCTCACAATGTACTCTGGAACAAATGAAGCACATTAAACGGCAACAAGAGCTGAGATTGAAGTAAAATTAATCATGAATGTAACTTTGTTTTGTTGGCTTCCATTAAAAAGGGAAGAATTAAAAGAAGAATTGAAGGTCCAATCATTTCCTGCCTAAATAAAAAAAACAAAAACATTTGAATTCAATGAGAGTGAAGGTGTATTTTTTTCCGTATTGTGACACATTATTAAGTACAGAATCAACCACTGACCATGTTGAGTTTTTATAAATGTCAGTGCATTTGCTGCCTTTGCTCCTAAATGTCATTTCATTTAACTGACTTCCTCGTTGTTAGCAATTTATGGCTAATTATGGCAGCAAAAACACTCTTCCTTTCAGAACATTTTGATGCCGTTTAAATAGAGCCTCGACGACAGTATCTACAATTCAAATGAGAAACAGATGTTCTACAGGACATAATTGAAGTTCTGATTCTGAATCTGTCTGCGTGGGATGGAGACAAAATGACTGGCAAGTTGGCAGACGCTCAGGAGATATATTAACATTAATGCACACTATTCCCATCACCAGAAAGGCATTTCCTGAACAGGTTCTGCTTCAAAATACTTTGTCACAGAGCGAAGAAGACAGGGCTCATTTCGACAATTTGTCATGTAGTCTGACAAGGTCATACGAAGATGTCTCTTTCAGAAGGTGTTTTCAGGGAAGATGTGACAAGTGTTTCCAACAAACAACACCTGGACTCTGGGTTAAGATGACTGTTTTTGCATGTTTCTTCAGTCGAGTACAAAAGTGCATGTGAGGGAACATTGTGAATGTTTGTGTGTGGGACACAAAAGAAAAGTAAACACTATTTACGCTTCACCGCTCGTAACCCCTGCTTCAGCCAAGCTCGCTCGCACTCCTCACTGAACTTTAACCCCGTGTTACCCTGAGATAACTGTTTCACAGCTGGTAAAAATGTGGCAACAAAAGAAGAAGCAAAAAAAACCAAACATTTGATGACGTTTTTTTTAGACGTAAGCTCTCATTCACAGTTTCTTCAGTTTCTTGAGACAGACACCAGAGAGGGTTGTTACACATTTGGCCTGACATATGCTGAATGAAAATATTACCTAGCAAACCACCTCCATGTAAATACACACTTGTATCTATTACAACTTTTGTACTGAGTAAGAAAAGAGAAAAAACACAAACAGGCGATTAGACAGGAAAAAATGTTGCCATTGTAAGTTTTCGCAAACCGTAGAAAAATGTTTGTCAATGTTTGTTTGAACCAAAATTGTGTTTCATATCAACTTTGGTGCACATGTTATATATCCACCTTTTAGTGTTTTTTGTGGTGACTTTTTTTGTGCTTCCTCTATAGGCAGGATGTGCACGTACAAAATGCAGGACTTGATAGGATACTAGAGTTCACATCCCGACTCTTGTTGGTTTTTAGGTTTTGCCAGTAAAAGTGCTTTGGTTACTGTTGTCATTCCCCTACTCTCTATTCCCTACACTTTACTGTCTCTCTCCATCATCTCTCTCAAGGCAAAATGCCCCAAAACAATGTTAAAGAATATTGCTAAATGCGTTGTGAATCATATGTTATCACATTTTTGTGTGTCAAATTCTGTCGGTGCCTAAACGTAACTGTAAAAATCGTTAAATCGCACGTGAACGTAATGAATGTGAGACGTATCTAGAAAAGTTGCTATTTTATTATTATTACTCACATTTATTTCTGGAGACTGGGTTGTGATTGGCTGAGTTTAGAAGCTTAGAATTCAACATTCAATTGCACTTGAATTATGTACTTGAATAAACTGAACTTCATCAAATAGTGGAATATATTTCACATTTCAAACATATTTCAGTAGCCTCGTGAGGGTATTGTGTGTTTATAAGGCCATGAGCGTTTTGGAATATAAATCCTCGTATGTCTGAGCATAAATGACTCTAGCTGTCGACATGCTATGTAGTTTATACCAAAGCTGCAGACCTCATCAGCTGTCATCTTACAGGTATTGGGACTCCATTGGCAGATTCCCTCTTTTTTGTTATCAGATCTGTACATCTGTCCTCTGTTATTTGGCGACTTGATGGATGACATACTGCGCCAACACTGTCTGGCCTTGGCAGTGAAAACAGGTAACGTATTGTGCCAAACACTCTTAGGGTCCATTCATGTAATGAGTCTGTGTTGCCCCACATCGGTTTGTACTTAATAAGATAAATAAAGCATGTCTGCCAAACAACAGCCCGTCCATTTCACGTCAGCCAGTTGCTCTATTAACACTTTCGCACAATGAACCCATGGCTGGCACATTAATTCTCCCATTACAAACATGCTTTTCATTTTCAGTTGTCAGATTCAGTTCACACCGTTATTATTGTTGCCTTCCTCTGCAGCAACAAATTTGATCTCAGCATTGGCAGTCCTTGAGGCCATGCTGCTGTCTCTGACCTTGTGCTTGAACAGGAAGGGGAAGGTCTTCCTGAAGGACTTTTGGAAACTGGCTCCCATGAAACCATAGACTATGGGGTTGACTGAGGAATTGGCGTAGGACATGCAGTTGGCCCAAGTTTTGATCTTATATGTGGCGTAGTTAGGCTGGTAGTTTGGATAGAAAGACTGGAAGAGGACAAAGATCTGGATGGGACCCCAGCAGATGGCAAAGAGGAGGACGATGACTACCACCATCTTGGAGACTTTGCTCCTGATGCTGATTGTTCTCTCAGACAGGAGGTTTACCTGAGGAAGAGGAGAGGAATGTGAGAATATTATCTTATATCATCTACTCTTTTCTACCCCTAACCCTAAGGGGTAAGGTTAAGCAGAAGATCTGTAAGTCCAACATGCATGTTAGTTATTAGGCTTCATTTGAAAGAGAACATCTTCTAGTTTCTGTATTTAACATGTGATTGAAATACAGTCTAAACTACATCAGCTTAAACATGGCTCAAGTGTAACCCTAACCCTAAAATGGGTCAGAATTAGGGTTAGGAAAAAAGTGTCGCAGGAAGGGCTAAAATATGACAGACAGAGAGAAAACAATACAATACAACAATAAACACAGCATGAAATGGAGCACAAACCCTGATCTCCTGTGTGGAGGTCCACAAACTTTGGTGTTCCCCCATAACTACCTCCTAGTAAGGTCTTTGTTACTTAACGCCACCTGGCCCATATTGTCAATTTCCAACATCTAAGGACTTACACTGACTTCTATCGAACACCCTGTGCATCAAAAATTGGCGCTATAGGGGTGCCAGGTGCCAGGTGCACCCCTACAGCGTGAAAACAGACGCCAAGGGCTCATGACCAAGTGGCACCATGTGACGACTCTTTTAAAAAGTAGGTCCCCAGGAAAAAAAAAAAAAAAGTTGGGAAACACTGCTTGAGAACACTTTTTCAAAGACAGTCAACATCAAAAGCAAAAATTGTAAAGTGACATCCAAGCTCTTAAAGAAAATTAAAGAAAGTAAACTAAAGAAAAGAAGAAACAGCCTTTTTAACTTTTAATTACCTGACAATAAAAGGCTGACAGTCGTATCTTGTGTTAAGAAAAGCAATTAAAAGCAAAACAGACCTTGTCCCTACCTGATAGTTGTTGTCTACAGGTTCGACAGTGGGCTGACCCACTCGCTTCACCATCAGAGTGTAGCAGAATGAGATGGTGAGAACAGGCAGCAGGTAGGCAGCAATGAACTGGTAGAGGATGAAAGCCCTTTCATGCGTCTTAGATGGGAATCTCTCCATGCAGTACTGCCTCGGGCCATACCAATACCCCTCTTCAATACGCTGGTACATTAAAATTGGAGTGGACAGGATGAGGGAGCCTGGGCAACACACAGAGTCTTGTTAGTGAAATTGTCTAGATGTCTTTTAAGTATTTTTATGCACAGTTAATACAGCTCTCTGTGATGAATGATTGAATAAATGGAGACTGGATGCAACGTAAGGTAGGTAATGTAGGTTAAAAGAGAATTTTTATCAAAGGAGCAGGACAGACCGATCCAAATGCAGATGCTAACGACCATGGCTACTTTCGGTGTGCGGTGGCGCAGGGATTTCAGAGGGTAGACCGTAACATAACAGCGGTCCCCGCTCATTGCAGTCAGAGTGATACAAGTGGCTTGCACTGTCACCTGGGAAATGAAACAAAACAGAATACACAATTTATGATGAGCCTGCATCTGCAGAGACACCATGACATTCGCTGTCCTCGGTGCAGAAGAGTTCAACTCACACGGACTTAAAAAAAACACTTTGACTTCCTGCAGCCAAAATAGTGACAATATATGAAGCGCAATCAGGAAACCATATATTTTATCTATTCATGGTGAACACATGATCTACAGAAAAAAAGGGAGAAAGAAAAAAAAAAAAACATTCAATAAAATTTCCGTTTGATATGTAGCCCTGAATTTTCATTTAAAGGTTCATTGTGTGAAATTTAGTGACATCTAGTGGTGAATTTGTCATCACCTCCCACCCTCCCTCGGCTATGATGCCCTCATTACAGCCACGGTTTGTTTTGTCTGTTTCAGGTGATAATAAAGCACCTTAGCACTGGATGCCATCCGCTATAAAACGGGGAAAAAAGCAGAAGAGGAAGTCATTCTGAGTTACTGTAGAAACATGGCGGCACAACATTGTGGACACAACAATTCACATTTCTGTGTGTATGTACGTGAGGAAATCCATACTGCTTTGAAATACATACAAACAAAAGGAAGGGGTCAAAAGTTCTCTGTGCTTTCTTCCAAATAGGATCTAATTCTGTCCCTCTTTCTTTCTGTCTGTGCATCTGCCTCCTTCTCTCTCTCCTCCTCTTATCTGTGATCATGAAGCCAGAACCCATTACTCTTCAGAGGTTGGAAGTATGCGAAGGGATATGATGAGAGAAACAGAGGGGGTCATTTTCAGTTCAGTGCCGAGGCCAGTGAGGAGCTGTACTGTATACCACGGTCCCTTAATGTTTAAGAAGCCCAGGGTATGAAGACCACATAACTTTGTTATCTTTAATGGGTCATATTTATTCCAAGGAACGAGCTTAGGCATTACAAAGAGAATATATTCACTATGATTAGTTTGTGATGAAATTGTAAGTGATCTCATTTTTTTTTTTTTACAAAAAGGTCGACTGACTGTATAATATGTTTCTTAAAACAGTTTGACACGGTCGTGTTTCTGAAGTCTGTGGTTTTCAAGGTATTGATGCAGTTTCTTGACCAAACAACTCCACTCTCTATGGCTTAGAGATCAATGTCTGTCTTTGACTGTTTTTTCCTTCAGACAGGTTGAAAAATCAATTAAAAAACAGTTCCTTTGGTTACATCCACTCTAACTGACAGCTTTTCAGCCATTTTTATAAAAAACAGAGCGGGTCGAGAATTTCTCCCGTCTGTTCCCAGAGGAGTTGGTGTCACTAATAAACAGAGAAAATCAACACAGGACATACTGGGGAAACGGCTGATAACAACGCTGCACTTCGTGGTAACAGGTGAACTGCAACCCATAAATAGTTTTACAACGTAGTAAACAAAATGTATGGGAGATTTGGTCAAGTGTATCGCAGCATGTTCTTTTATCATTTATCATGTGCAGATTTGATGAAAATGATTATTTAGTCTGACACTTCCTTTAAATATTCATTAAAATAAATCTATAACTTATTCAATATATTCTAGTGGGAATTTCTCTAATTAGTAAGCAAGCGCAGATTTTCTCATTTTACTGGCCTTCTGACACTTGAACCAACACACTGCTCACATTCAATGCAACAAAGCGTCTTGCATCTTCATCCTAATTACTGTAGATTAAACAAACAGTACCCTCTTACAAACAAAGGGAAAGGAACTTTCTTTTTGCTTTGGAGATAAAGACGGATATGAAATAAAAGCACAAAGAAGTTCAGCGTTGACTTCCTCATCCATCAATTTGCAGACAGACAGTAGATATTACACTGTTTTAATTTACTGCAGTCGGCAACCTGTCGTATATTTTTCTCTTCCAAGGAACACCGATTTCAACATAGATTGAGAGACCAACAGACATTTCCTGCACCGGAAGAGAGATGAGCGACAGATGAACAGGGGAACCTTTTATGCATACTAACCTTCATCTTGCTTTTATCAGCTCTGTCATTAATAATAATCACTATGAACCTGTCAATGTCAACAGGCGTCTGCAGCAACTTATGGTTTTGTGTTAAAGTTATGTGGCTTTAGATTATTAGTGGCGAAAAGCAGCGTTAGACAACATTGTGTTGAGTTTCAATTTTCACTGGACTTTTTCCATCATAAAAGGAGCTATATAAATACTCATACTTTTCTGGCTTGTTATTTGTGAACAGTCTATTAAAACTCTGGCCCTCCTCTCTGCTCAACGAACAAGGGAGAGAATGACGGTAGAGACTAAATGAGGGTGGGAGCGGCATTAATGAGAGAAAAGATGCGAAACTGAGAGATAAAATGTTACTTTGGTGTGTTGAGGAAGCATGTTAAACACGCCAAAGCTTTTGCACAAACCCTGCTCTTCCTCCTGTCTGCTTAACCTGAACATTCTCACTCCCAACTCGCCAGATACAGACGCCACATTCCGACACATAGGTTTAGGCGTAGAAACAACTTGGTTAGGGTTAGGGAAAAGGGTCGGCGGAAGGGATAAAATAAGAAAGAAAAAGTGAGAAAATGAACACAGTTATAAACGGGGTCCACAAACTTTGGTGTGCCACCATAACCACCCCAACCTACTCCTGCTGAGGTTTTTACTACGTAACTACATCACCTGCCCCTGTCTAAGGACTCACACTGACTTCTCTCTGGTACCCTGCGCATTGAAAACAGATGCCAAGGGCTCGTGACCAAGCGGCAATGTGACAACTTGGGAGTGAGAATGGGCTAGCTTAAACCGAGTGTTGCTTAATTCAGCCTTGAAAGCTGCCTCACAGGCAGACACACCTGCTGCACACAGAGACTAGAGTAGAGGCGCGCTGTTATTGGCTGCAGGTACACACTCAGTGTCAACAGGTGTCACGCTCAGAATGGCCCTGAACACAGTGAAACAAGTGGAAAAAAGGAAAATACAGGCAGAGGGCAGTGTCTCTTCAGGGAAATACACCACCACACACTTCTAGTGGGTCATAAGTGATGACTGAGGAGGATTATTGTATGACATCTTTTTTTTTTTTTGTGTGACAATGTTAGATATTTTACCTTTAACTCTCCGCCCAGTCAGATTATACAATATGAAACAGCAGAAGAAGGGTAATGTGTTGCTTTAACATAGACTGTGCTAACACTACAGCTGGTTGGTTCACTTCGACTGCTCTTTCCTTTTGGTTTTTTTCATTGTACTGTACAAAGTTTGAGAAACAAATCAAGTCAGAAGTTCATGTTCCTGCTGTTAGACTGAGGCAAAAAAGCAGCCTGTTCTACCGCCTCATTATAATCACTAAAAACCTAATTACCCTTTATGCAATTATAACAAAAAACCCCTTTCACTTTGACTGATGAAACCATTTTTAAACGCTTGCAGGGCTGGAGAGGAGTGGTGTGTTTGCCACACTACTAAGACCTTTTTTCTCAGAACCGTCACATTACTACGATCTTAAAACATAGTCTTTGTGTTTGAATCATGCGTCCATGGTCATAATTAAAATGCTTTCAGCGATTCTGTCTGCCTGTGTGCACCTGTTCTTCTGGCTGCCAGAGAGATGTTTTATTCTTTTATGCCTAATTTTGACATTGTTCATCCAGTTCTTTGGTGGGTTTTTTTGCCTGTGAAAGAAAATCTCTGCTTTTTTTTTTTTTTTTTTTCCTTACCTGCCCAACAGATCATCACCTTGTGTTTTAATACACTTTGAGTTCTTTAGTCTAAATAGGTACTTTTATAGTGTCTTGTGTCAAGAGCCCACTCCTTGTCTCACGTTCTGCGTTAGCTCGGTGCTGTAATTGCTCTTAATAAGCTCCACGATGACACGGTGAGACTTGTGCTAATGTACACGGAAATCATGTACATACAGTCACTTCACTTACTGCTCAGACTCACTGAGATGGATAGAATATTTATAATGCTCTCTTCAGGCTGATGAAAGGTTGATGGAATATGTAAGTAACCCTTCAAAACACACGTTGCTGTAGGAACATGGCGTTCTGTTTTCAGTCATCAGTTTGTTGTTGTCATAACGCTGCCCTTCACCTTTTTATTCTGTTGTTTATTCCTTGAAGTATTTGTTACTTTGAGTTACACTTCGTCGTTCAATGATCATCAGCGGTGAGCGGTGTATTATACATGATACAATGGCTCGTGAGGACACCTTTTCAAGCTGTAAACTTTGAACTCTTTCTGAAAATGAATATAAAGATAATAATAGCACTTTTTAAAGTAGAGCCTTCTTGAGACGGCCCTTAGCAGTCATTTTCAAAAGGATATGCGGAGACCTTCTTCGGTGAATTATAAAGATGAGTTTTTCTGTGAGGGTTGAGTCATGAAACCAAACCATACTGGCTGATGATGCTGAACGGCATTTCATTCCAGGCCTCTTAAAATAAATACAATTAAAGGGCTTTTTTTCATTAAACAGCAAATCAGACGTGGCAGTTAATAAATGCTTCAAAAGACAAAAAAAATTGTAATTTTGATCAGAGAAACACACGGTTCATGTTTTACCTGCTGTAGAAAGGCGACAAATTTGCACATAAAGTTGCCAAAGATCCATCCGGGCAGAGGATAGAGCGTGGCAGTGAAGGGGACGCAGCACACCAAGAAGATGATGTCAGTGGCCGCCAGGTTCGCTGCACAGACACAGAACAACATAGAACATGTCTGGTGTTAGATTCAGGCAGGCAGATGTTTGTTTTGGAGGAACATTTCAAACCATTAGGCGTCCATCCCCCTTCGTGATAACTGGAATTATAAAGGATACACCTGTGAGAAGCAGAATGTTTAGAAGCAGCCTTAACCCATGTCCAAACTTAAACCTGTACTCAGATCACTTACAGTTACTGGCATTGTGTATATATAATATGTCGGAATCTGTGTCTGCATTACATCATGGATAATTTTCATCCTCACAACACTGTGACGTTACATGAATATGCTACACATTCTCACTCCCGACTCGTCACATACTGATGCTTCGTCGGGGTGTCACATTTCGATGCACAGGGAACACACCGGGGCTGTGTCTATCTGTGTCAGATGTCTAGACGGTGCCATAGTTACATAGTTTGGTTAGGTTTACGCATAAAAACTACGTGGTTAGAGTTAGGAAA
>JAPQRN010000010.1:15026085-15036700 GCA_037367275.1 Coranthus polyacanthus
GAAGAAAAGATTATTGTCCGAGACAGGAGATGGGGGGGAAATCATGCAGTGGATGGAAATAAAACAGGTGGCAGAGGTAAAGTGGACAATAAGGTGAGTGCGTTGGAGGGAAAATTGACACGAGGGAAGGGTATGGACTGTTAATGTTAAAAAGGGCACTTGGGTTAAAGTTAACAGAAGAGAAGCCGGAAGGGACGGTGGGCAGAAAAGATGAGATAAAGACTCTTCAGTTGCAGAAGGGTGCTTATTTTGAAGTTTGAAGCAGGAACATGACGAAGACAAAAACGACAGAGGGCGAGAGCACGACCCCCACCCCCCAGCTTTAAAGAATGTTGTGTTTCTGACTAACAACAGAAATCCTCCGAGCAGCCTGAGGATTCATTCACTCTGTGCTGAGAGTCCAGTCGTCAATTACCCAAAGGTAAACAATCCATAGTGTCTGCAGCTTCCTCTCCTTGGATTCATTTTCACCTCTGTTTGCTCTGCCGCTGCCCTTCGTCATCCTGAGGTCCCGGCATCATTTCACTCAGCGTCGTAACCACGGAGGATTTGGCAGAAAAGTAACCTGATTTTAAAAGACGCAGACTTGTGTAGGAGTCGCTACTTCATTCGATAACCTTGCAAAACGTCTTCAAGGTGCTTATTAGCATCAGACATCATCCATGAATTATTCTCCAAACACAGCTAAACACTGTAATTCAGGCGTCAGTGGAAACAGCCTTGACTATCCTTGAAGACAGAGAGCAGAGCGAGTGGGACGGCGTCGGCTTCAAAGTAAGAGAGCAAGAGCAGGGAGATGCAGTGGGGAGAGGAACTACGCGCACACACATTTATACACACACAGACAGCGAGTCTGGATGCACGTGGGCAACTGCCTGATTCTGGGATAAATAGCTGATGTCAGGGTTTCCTAGCAACGTTATCCCTCCGTCCATCTTTTTAAAACACCCTCTCACTCGCTCCCTCATGTTGCACTACAGGGGACAATAACGTAACTCGCGTAGGTAACGTTAAACATATACACAGACAGGACAGAAAGGATGATGAATGAGCAGTGCAATTGTCAGCACAAGTGCGATGTTAACTTCGGAGCAATATACAACGCACACTATTTATAAAAAAACAGGACTCTTATTATTAATATTTCTATTCTATATATGATAAACACTATCTTTGATTGTTGATTTGGTGGTTTCATACTATGCTGATTGCAGATAGCTTGCACCCATAAATAATTTACAAATATGCACGCGCCTCCTGTTTAATCATATACTGCTCAAACAAAGAACTAGATTATTTTTGGTGATTCTCAGTAAGGCAGCAAAATTAAATTAGTTGTCAAATAACCAGTCAGGTATGCAGAACATGATAAGAATGCCAGGATCTATATCTCCTCTTTGGCATGCATTACAATATAACTGCACCCAAGCAAAAACTGTAAACTTTATTCATGTACAGTGATTTATTATTATTTCGTCAAAATCCTTTTAGCATTTTTTAGCATTGTTAACTTTTGTGATTAATATAGCCCGTGTATTTTATTGCTGTTTAGCTCAAGTTGTTTCAGTATTTATTTCATGTACCATCGGCACCATTGGAAAATGAGGTTCCTTCCTCAGTGTGCTTCTTGAGGTTTTAAATAAAGAAATGAAATGAACGTCAGTGTGTACTCAAAGAGAAAAGAATCCACATGCACGGCAGCTGCGTGAAGGGTTCTGTCTGCAGTGCCGGTGTGCTACTGCCAGGTGCAGTGCAGGTACTGTGCAGATGCTGCAAGGTTTGCTTTCCAGTGCCGTTAATCCCTTCCACTCCAGCCCCGTGTTTCCTCTGCTCCCTGTTTTCACTTTCTCTCCCGTGTTCTATTGTCCTGCTCTGTTTCACAGCCTCTCTCTCCTCAGTAGTTTTCCACCGTCTCCCAGCCTCTCGCCCACTCACCTGCAGTCCCCCCTACATCATCCCAGTCTGGACTCACACTCACCTCTTATCACCTCGTACGGTATACCTCCTTCCTTCCATCTGTTCCCTGGTGGACCTGCACCTTCCACGTGCTTTTGCCTTTAGGAACCCCCAATCTTTAGGGGGGTTCCTAAAGATTGCTTTAGACCCCTGAAATGAAAACCACTGTCTGTTCTTTTTCTTCTGTTAATCTCACAAAGTATATGATATTGTGCCAACCTGCATCCTTATTAAAATGGATTAGTGATGAATCACCTGCATGCGTGATTCATATTTAAATAGCCCAGTAGTTTGCACCCTTTTACTTTCCTCAGTCAACTCACCGTATCCAGCCAGTCTGCCTGTTTTTGGGTCTGATTCCTGGGTGCATCATGAATGCTGCAAAGATCTAACTGGAGAGATACCCTCTGCAAAATCAACTTAAAATATCAGGGAGTGTTATACTTGGCATCTTTCTACACATTTGTTTTAATTCTACCGTCATTTCTTGAGACTCTGCGAAATTCTGCAGGAAATGAGCACGTCCCTCGACTACATTTGAAAAAAAAAAAAATCTTCCACTGTTGCACGCTGATGATGTGTAAGCCCCCTGCAGTGTCTCTCCATACCCCTAAGGAGCTACAGAGCCAAAACCTGTCACTGTGAACTGGGATACAGCAACATTCCCTCCTCCTGTAAGACCAAAACCCTGTTTAGGCCAATAATCATGTGGTTTCTGACATTTCTCTTTGGACATCACTGATGTAAAAATGTCAGTACATAATAAAAACTGTTTGAAAAAAAAAAAACCTCACAAAGCCAGGTAATCTGCTGTGCCTGTTCTGTGCCAGTATTGCATTTTTGTGTCAGCTGGATTCCCACAGGAATTATAAGATCACCAAGGGTGCATTGGTAAGACTGCAAGGAGTTGTTGCTTTTTCTCGTTTATTGCCACAAGAGCATTAATTGAAGTTAGAATGTGGTTATGGTTCACAACTACAATGACAAAGAAGAACATCAGTATTACAACAACCATCACGTACTTAATAATTAGACACCTATTCATTGCAGTACTATAATGTCAAAAACCTTTGTCCACCTGACATCAGGCTCTAAGAAAATATATAAATGGATATCTTTTGAATATTTCTTATCCCTCAAACTGTTACACATAATAATCAGTCTACAGCAGGGGTCAGCAACCTTTACAATCTAAGGAGCCATTTTTGAACCTTAAGAGAAGGCAAAAACTAAAGTTGTGAAAGAATATTTAACCCCCTCTACGTTTTACCTCAAGGTAATGTTAGTCCATTTATGATTATCTGGTACTTCTATTACAATACTGCAACTAAAATAAAGACAGCGGTTGAGATTTTTGGCATACACTGTAGGCTTACTTAAAAAATGATTAATTATGAATAAACGCAAATAGAGTTTGGCATAAAAAAAAGGCACCAGGCCCTAATGTAGCGTATGAAACACACTTTGCTTGATGAAATGTTGAAAAAATGATTTTATTCTATGTGTAGTCTGCACCTTTTGACAGTTGGACACTCATGGCCACCTCTTTTCATTTGAAAACAAAAGCAGTTCACTACGTTAGCGATAATGAGACCAGATAATCATGGGTGAAGTGGGGCCTCTTGTAAGATCAGGTAGGAGTTTTGTACACTGTTCAACGACTGTTTTCTAGTAATTACTTTCATACTGTGACAGGGGATAACCACATCTGTATTTTCTTTTGCAGTTTTTTTTTTGCGTAAGAGTAGGAATGTGTTATACCTTTAAAATAAGTCCAATACAGGGCAAAACAGTCAAGTTACAAATAACAATGCTGCTGCGTGACAGTGTCTTCAGAAAATGCATAATCCATGTACTTTGGCGCCAACAAGAACAGGGCTGGCTGAGGACAAGAACTGAAACGTATCATGCAATCTACATGTGAGAAATTCATTAAGTCCATTAAAATACATTCATTTGAAAGATGTAGTACATGTAGTAATAGAACAAGCTTCCTGGATGAGTCACAGCAACAACCCTTGTCATACATTTAGAACACATCCCACACAGCTTTAATGTAAAGGGCAAACAGACGAAGAATCCTTTCCAGTTGTAAACAGCACTGCTTTAGACGGGATTTAAACGCGCGACTCGTACGATCAGGAAAAGTCACCACCAGAGAGTATGAATTATTGATTTGTGCTTTGCTTTGAAGGCTCTGAGCTCTGTTGTGGGGCACCTGAGATACCATTTGGTATTCTGAGGACCAAGTACCTGAACTTTAGGAACCATCATTAGAAGACACGCAGGAAGAGAAGGAGAGGGAATGAGTAAACACAGACAGTGGGGTGGAGAGAATGAATGGAAAGACAATAAGAGAGTAGAAGAGAAAGAGGCAAAGTTGCACAAGAGGAAAAGTGACTGGCTTTTAGGGGGTTATTGGACCGCCTGCAGATACAGATTCAAGTGCAGAACAAACAACTTGGCTTGGCTTGACAACCTAAGTGCATGACGTGAATTTTTATTTTCAGCTCCAGTTGCTTTCTTATCCAGAATACAGGCCTCAGAATACATTTACAATGTGTGTTTAGTTGTGCAGTGGCCTTGTCATGCAGAGCATCAGTCCAAACAGAAGACAAACATAAGGGCATTCAGAGAGCAGAGACCTTTACCGAAGGCCAGTAGTTCACTCTTCTTCTTGTTCCACTATATTATTAAACCACTAACAAACCACAAATTATGACCTGTGTTCCCTCCTTTTTGTCAGTTGGTGCCAGTAGTTTTACCAAAGGTATTCTAACTAAATACAAAAGATTGCGCTCTCCGGATGTAAACACATCATGCATCGAGCTTTAATAAGGTTGGTCTATGCTACAAGTGCTGCTGGAGTCCCTGACCTGCTACAAGTGTTTTTCCTCCTCCATGCACCTTGGAAGTAGGTGAAGTTGTGCCAGAACCTTCCATTTTGTACAAAAACATCATGGACTTGGGGTCTTTGAAGGGAGACCAGAGGCTGTTCTGTTTGAATGTAGTCCTATGGGAGAACTGCCTCAGAACCGAGGCCCTGATTCCCTTCGAAGACTCCAAGGCCGTGACATGTTTACACGTAAAGGTTGGAATCATTCGTCTTTAGTTCTAGTATCTTTGAGTTACCTTTTTAAGTTGTAAGTTAGCCTGTGGCTCTTCAGTGTGAAAGAAAGTGATAAACAATTCCAGGCTCCACCCTTTTTATGGATCTGGTCCAAAATGTAAGGCTTTGAGGTATCCTTGGCCCATGTCCTACCCTTCCACCAAATTTCACGAAAATAAAAAGGGGGACTTTTTATTGAATATGAAAATAAAAAGTAGGTGCCTCCAGCCCTGGCTATTGCTGGAACAAAGGTTTAAAAAAATCCATCACCTCATTATCAGCTTGTTGTTTTTGTTTGTCTTAACTTCACAGGTTTTCTTTTTTTTTTTTTTTTTTGCAGTGACTTTATTACAGCAGATGTGCATATCATGCTGGTCTAGTGACATGGATTCAATGGATTTGTGTTGGACACATTTGTAACAGTTCACAATTCGCATATGGTTAGACACGGATCCAACCCAGCAGGGACCATATCTGGACATTGTTTTCACACTGACGAGGAGCAGATATGCCACTGTGGTTTGAAATGAGAAATAAACACAGAAAAGTGTAACGTGGATTTGTAGAAAGCAGTTTTGTTGTACTCCTGCTGTCTTCTGTACAACCAATCGGAGAGTACCCACTTTGCGCCGAAGTCGATCTGTGTCCGACCCCTGTGCTGTGTTCCCTCTAATATGTATAGTGGGAGAAAAGGTGTCTTAAAATGTATTATTCAGTAGAAACATACAGTCTATATACCTGTAGCACATACAGTACATATATCATCACATCATACACAAACTCACACAGACAGGAAAAATCATTTCTCACATTGTGTGTGTGGATTTTTCATGAACTTTCACATTGATCCCATAGGATTGTTTGCCATTTAATATGGAGGCAAGGTCCTCACATGAAATGAGCAGTCAGTAAGAATCCCGGTGTAAATGACATAAAGGCAGAGAGCGAGAGACATGGCATGCTTAACAATTTTACATGCATGTGCAGGTCTTTGCGTGGCTATCAGTATAATAGTAAAGCAATACATATCATGCTCTGTTTTATTTCCAGCTTGTTGGATGTGGATTGCTATAGACATACAAACAACCAAGTAACGCTGAGCAGATGAGGTGGAGGTTTGGTCGTCCATATCAGAGGAATCAAGATTGAAGAGTTAAGACTCGAATTTTAATCAACCGTCTCAGACTGAACAGAAATAGCCTGGGTTGTTTTGTAAGATCATAAGATGCTGAAGCTTCTTATCAGACACACGAATGCATCAACAACACCTATTTCCCCAAGTCCTATTGTTGGTGTGAAGAAAGCGCTATTTTTTTTTGAGCTGAAAGCAGAAAATGGCTCCAGCATCTATTTTGTGGACTATCTCTTGGATGCTGTAAATAGAAATATTTTAGAGGTTGGTGGATTCTATTCTCCAATTCAATTAAATAGGTTAGGTTTAAGAATGAGAAGTTGAAATTGAACCTCTCAAACATGTACAACCCTGCTTCTCCACTGGTCAGATAGTCAAAGCTTTTAATTTAGCATAGCCCTCGGCTCAGTGCAAAACAACTGATTCTTAATAATCTCAGCCATTTATGGTATTTCTATTATTCTGCTCCTGTGAGCACTAACAAAGGAATGACTCACTGCAATTAAAAAATAAATATAGCTAAAAGGAACACAAAGACCACAGTCAGTGCTTTAATGTCTCCGTTGTATCACAGATAAGGAATCAGCATACCAAAGTGCTTGTGAGGCAATTGAACAGCTCAAATCCTCCCACACATTTTGTGGAAACTCAAAGGGCTTTGTGGGGCAATTTCCATAAGTGACAATAACATAGGTCCAGCATTTTTGTGTAGAAATTCTAAAGCATAAATAAATACGCCTACACCTTCGCACAACAATGCAGGAAGGTTCTGAGTGACTGGAGCCGAAGCACGTGCTTTATCCTGCTGCTCTGGTCTCTGTAGGTGTGTAGCAAAAAGCAAGAAGAGGACGTGGGGGTGCAACCGGAATTGCTACATCCAATTCCATGCATCTTGTGTGACGCTGTCATTGACTGGATTTTCCACAAACTTCCCAAAAGGTCCATGCCCGGAAATGTCCTGAACACAGAGGAAAATAAAGTACATAGAGAGTCCTGGCATGTAAATACACCACCACACACTCCTAGTAAGTGATGATTGACAAGGATTGTTATTCTTAGGAGTCTATAGTGTTGTACAACTGCATGAAACTCTTACATATTGTGCCTTTACGTCACCCATACTAACAGAACATCAAATGAATGTCCCAAGTTTTTCAGAGCATTTATCTATTCTTCATACAAAAGACAACAAAATTCTTCAAAATTGTTAGTGATTTAAGCTTACATATAAACAATATAAATGAGAATTGACTTATCTACTAGAAGATCTTTGGTTTACACAACATGTCTTTATGGAACAACCCATCGTGGCTGTACTTTGGCAGTTCCTAAAGCTTTAAATATTGCTGCTTACAGATGTTGCTTCATCCAGTCATTATTATATTGAATCTAGTGTGTGTGTGTGTGTGTGTGTGTGTGTGTGTATGTGCCCATGCCCCAGGTTAATACTGAACTCATTGAAAACCTGAAGTGCACCCGAGGTGGTTAGCGTTTCATTATGCATATGCATTTGTTGCCCTTACAAACTTTCCCTTCACCCGTTGACTCCAAACAGACAGCAACTGACTTTGTTGCGCTGCCACTAATGAAAAAAAAACAACCTAAACCACTGTCGAAGAATGAGGCTGTTACCAAATTTAAAAGCAATTCACAAAACGTCAAGCATAGATGGAGGAAAAGCATGTTTACCTTTTAGAAGATAATAAGGCTCTGGGAAATGCCACGCGGCCGCCTCCTGCCGAGTCGGTCCCCACAGACCCCCATGATAAAATGCACAACTATACAGCAGAAGTAAACATTTTTACACATTTCCCTGTTCATAACAACTCTATGGGGAGTGAATTTTCCTATGCCTATATAAATTATTTTAATGCTTAAACTTATGCATAATTAAGGATGCAGCCGCTTTGAGTGACAGGTGAGTGCCGTGCGTGTCTTCCGTGTGGGCTTTGATTGACGGCTAACTTGGCTGCTGAGTCAGACACGTAGAGCTCCTGTTTAGTGAATAAATCCATTGTTTCTGTCCTGACAGACAGACGTACTGTAGCTGTGGTTAAGAGTGTCAGAGGATTCTGTCATGACGTTTACTGGTACTTAATTGCAATACCCGGACTGTGAGCATAATGTAGCTACATTAGCTAATGTTGGCGTCAATTCATATTGCATTACATGGTCTGTCAGCTAGCTTGCTAATTAGGCCAACTAGGGTTAATTAGTGTGTTTATACATTGCACAAAGATGGCATTAACATTTATTAAGTAGCTGAAATTACTTGGTAGTGTTTAACATGACTTTGTTAGTTGATGCGGTTGGCGTTTTCAGTAAGTTAGCGTTAGCTCGGCAAGCTCCACCCTCCAAGCCAAATATGAGCACTTACGTTTCCAAAAACCTCATATGAACCAAAACAATACTAGAAAATACAAAACAAGGCCATTTTACAACCATTGACAGCCTAATAAATCCCACTACAAATCACCCAGTACAAAGCACAATGCGCAAAGCACTTTCAAACTTGATTTGAGAATTTGAGACGTTTTTCCATCAACATGAAGTGCAGTACTGTAAAGGAAAGGTTTCTTCTCTAATAGCAAACTTGGAGGCTGCCTCTGAGTGTGGCTGTTCTGACCTCGTACAGCACACAGTTGTTACAGTAACAACCGGTGCCAACATTGAGTGTATGACAACATTCCTTAATAAAACAATATTTTACTTCTTTGACTTAGCTGCCACTTAAACCACATTAAAGCTCTGTAATATCTGTCCTAGACACTTAATACTCCTGACAGGAGGCTTTACATCCTCACACTGTGAGTCATATTCATCGTATAATGAAGCTGAATTGAATATCTTACAATAGATATTCAAGATGGCATGAAAATCGCAATAGACCAACATTTAAAAGCAGCTAGTCCATTTTTCTTCATTAATCTGTGAGAATAAAGATTGTTTTAATAATGCTTTTTAAAAGATCCCTGGCATAGCAGTGTTTCTGTCTTTCATTGACCATTAGAAGTTTAAAACATGAACTCCGCTCATCAAGAATATTTAAATCAGCCCTGACTCATGAGATGTTTTACAACCTTCCTGCTGAAACAGCAGTAACAGCAGTGCAGGGAGGAGGAAACAGACAATAGATTGTGCCAAATTAATTTCTTGTCCTGTGTAATTAAGGTTTTGTCCTCTTATCTCAACGTTTGCAAACTGCTGTCCAAATATTACAATTCCTTAATTCTCCTTTTGTAATTAGCATGTCCTACTGTGACATTTACTATAGAAAAAAAACCCAATCTACTTAACGTTGCACTGCATCTACTGCCTGATTCAAACTGGTGCTACATTTGGTAAGTGATGTCAAGGTGATAACAACACAACACGAGGTAGATAAGAGGGCTGGTGACATGCAGTTATGGGTAAGGAGCCTGTAAAACACAAATGAATGTTATGATGATAACATACAGGGCTGCACTGATAAGAACAACCATTCTGGATTGACACAGATACAAAAGATCATCCATTCACGGTCAATACACCTACAGGGAACAGTGCATTGTGAATATTAGGTTGCAGCCCACACAAATCAATACTGTTAGGTTCTTTCTGCATTCTACTCCAAAACAGCAGCAGCTTGTTAAATGATATATCAAGAAGCTGTATCAAAGTCAAAGGCAGCTCATGGTTCATTAAACTGTCAAAGTCGTGAAAAGATTTACAAATTATCCACTGCAGGTTATTTGTTAAAATACTGGTTTGTAAAACTATGTCGGCTCTGTGGCTATTATGATGTTGTAAAAGATGTATAAATTATTCACAGTGTTTTGGTTTTGTTTTTGTTTTTTTACATTTTCGTGAAAGCGAACACTGTTGTTAACTCTGTATCTAAGTACAGTCTTCACTTGCTGAGGGGAACATATAAATAATTGGAGCGAATGAAAAAGGTTCACTGATTTCTAACACATTGATTGAATAGCATTAGCATATTTTAAACAAGCCGTGGCTTTCGCTATGCACTTCGAATGTCCATTGAAACTCTAATTAAAAACCCGAATTGGCAAAAACATTTGTGTCACAGGCCGAGTTGTTTCCTGAGCTGGAACAAGACTTTTACATATTTCCATTTTAGCTGCAAAACACAATGTACGCGCCATTCGTCAATCACTTAAAGAACCATCAAAGGCCTTTTTTTGTTGTTCGGAGACCGGTGTTGGTGAGTGGCAGGTCTCATAACAGACCGGAGAGGCTGTTCTGTCTGTCTGCTGTCAGCAACATTCATCAATATTTGATTCGCTGTTCTGCACATTCATTTACATGTGCAGGTAATACACGTGTACCACAGGGTTTGGTTTGCACATAATAATAAGATTATGCTTTCATATCTTACGCCGCTGCACAATAACACTATGATTTATCACAATTTTCGG
>JAPQRN010000010.1:15057580-15068660 GCA_037367275.1 Coranthus polyacanthus
TTTTAGTCGTCTCTGTAGCTCAAAGGCACGCACAAATCAACAGGCCGACCGGGTAAAACGTAACGCCCGGTAATCCGCTCATATCTGGACGGATATCACCGAGGCGCAGACGCTGTTTTGTGTGGGTTTTTTTTAACAACAGGACTAGAAACTTTACTTTAAAAGACAGACAGTCCTTACACCGGCATTGAAGCAGGAAACGTAATGAAGAAACGAGTAGCGTGAACGCGCGCCGACAAACCCATCGCCAGAATAAAACGTTGCCATTGTACGTTTCTGCCGAGTCTAAAATCTCAAAATAAGGTGAAGGTCTGCTACTTGTTTGCCTTACGACCAGAATACGCATCCAGACTCATGTAGGTTTAATACGCAATAAATGTGGACTTTGTTAGGGTTATTAAACTCATCTGGAGTCACAAAGGTTATTATGAAACAGCTTGCATCTGTTTAATGCTTCCACTCGTTAATGTTTTCTCCGTGCTTTGTTTTGCTGAAACAATAGGCATTTCATTAGGTTTTTTTTTTTTTTCTGCACAATAAAGCTTGCTCATCTGCGGTTTGGACTCAGTAAAGGCTCAGGCTTTACATTGTAGCAACTAATGATTATGTTAATATATATATATATATAATTTTTTTTCCCCCCAGATGCATAAATGATTGAGTAAAAAAGGGACGAAACGGTGAACAACATGAAAAACAAACTCACATTTAATCACATTTGAGAAGTTACTATTTGCTGTTTTTTGTGTGTCAAATGGATTATTACATTTACGACCAATCAGACATCTCAGTTGAAGCTGGATCTGTTATAAATCCTGTCTTTTTTTTTTTTACCTATATATCAGACTCCAACCCTAAAAACCTCTACAGCCAAATCACAGTCTAACAAAACGCACTTTTCTGTGAACGAGAGAAATGTTTTGGAGCACACTTTCTTCGATTGTTATTGCAAACGTGAATCGTGATCAGAAGAAATGTCCCCGAGCGTAGTTAAATCGTCGTTTTGTTTCGTTGCTTTGACGTCCAGTGATTCATCTGGGTGACGTCCCACTAGAAGCTGCCAGTGGTTTTTTTAGGATGCGATTATGGAGTGGAGTCGCCGAGGCGGAGACGCAGGAGATAGAATTACAGCTGTGATGCACTCAGAACATTCGAATGAGTTGATGTCGTGTGATTGGCTCTGACTGGAGTTTGGACAGTGTAAAAAAAAAACAAAACACAAATACGATGAAATATAAATGCCGATGTGCAGAGCGCCTGAAATGTAACTTCTGAAAATGTCGAGATTCGTCAGTCTGATTCCAGCTTTTCGAATGTGAATATTTTCTGGTTTCTTTCTTTCTCTGAGACTGCGACCTGAATATCTTTTGGTTGCGGACTAAAGAAGATGCCATCCTGAGCTTTGGGAAACACTTTTTCACCATTTTCTGACGTTTCATAGACTTAACAATGACTTTTTAATGAATAATTCCTCTTTTTTTTTTTTTTCTTTTTTTTTTTTTACTCAGGCCGTCAAAGAAGTCGAAGCAAAGTGGCAAATATTCACCTTTGAGAAAATGGAATGTGTGCTCATGTAGTAGTTACTTGAAGGATTGTATCTGTTATTTTTTTTTTATCTGTTTTTAACCTTTTAACTGATCAAAAAGATGAAGGGGAAGCGCCGGAGAAGAGACTGCGCTTGTATTTCTGATACGTTCGCGAGTCTTTGGAAGATTCGTATCATTATTTATTTAAGGCCCGGGTTGAAATGCGGACAATAGTACAATATGATGTTTTCTTGTCTCCTGTGCAGTGTGTTGCATGGTCACCAGCGATGTCCTGCTTCTTACTGACGTGACCCAGATCCTTCATAATAACAGTGTGTCTCTGTCTCTCTCTTTCCATCATCTCCCTCCATCTCCCTCTCTTTCTTTGGTTTTGTGTGATATCAACCACTGGGGGATATATCTTTAGTAAAGCGCAGACTAGATTGTGGATTTCTTTGAAAGCTGATTTGCACAGTTGAAAAAGAACCCCGATCCCTGTACTCCAGTTTGTAATTGTATCAGAGATCATGATGAGGCGCGTTTCTTTTAATTGGCTGGTTTTCTGCGCACGTATGACGGCTCGTCCTGGTACAGTAAGCTGATGGTGTTAAGGGTGGGAGTGCAAAAGCAAAGATAACTTGTGTCTGTTCCACTGGGCAATGGTTTTTTTTTTTTTTTTTTTTGTGGGAGATGAACTCGCCTACAGCAAGATGTGCTGGAGCCACGAGAGAGCTGTGAGCCTCCATACTATCAAGTGCAGCGTGGCTAATGCATTTTTGATAAGACTGGGAGGGCTGGCTTGTAGGTTAAAACGCAAGGGGCCCAGGGCTCGAGAGACCGAGAAGTGTGAAGGAGAGAAAAAGAGAGTTGCTCTGGCTGTGATCTTCACCCATCTAAAGCTCCTTCCCTTGCACCCAGACTCTGTTTTTTTTGGGGTTTTTTTTTTTCTTTCCCTGAAAACCCACCGTACGAGTAATGGTCAAGAAGCTCTGTCAGAACTGGAAGACAAAGCAAGCCTCGACACGGGGCTGCAGAGGAGGGGAGTCAGAAATCTGTTGTCTTCCACATCAGTAGGTAAAGATGAGTCTAGAAAAATAAACAAAACACGACTTATAGCCCGAGGGCTCTACTGAAAACATCTGCTAAAGAAATACACTGAGCTAGAGACTCTGGATGTATCAGGGAGGCCGTGTGTGTGTGTGTGTGTGTGTTTGTGTGTGTGTAGATGTGTGTTTGTGTGGGGTTGCGCGGCGCCAAAGCCTCGCTCAGTGCTGCTGGGAAAAGATGGCCTTCTGCTCTGTTGCATTAAACCTTATTATAAATGATCAATGATGATGTCATTGGCAGGAAAATCAAGGCCTGCTTACAGTCTCATATCCTTAGTTTATTTGACGTGCTAAGCTCTGTGATGCCAAATAAATGCAGATACTGTATCGGGACGAGTGGGCCTCAGGCAATACAAATGTATTACTTTATATTCAAAGCACTGTTCTGCAGTGCTTCCCCCCTACTATTATGGATTAATGTCTCCAGTTTTTGCATCTGCACCTGATTCAGGCCGCTGCTGCTCTGTAGCGGAGCCCGATACCAAACTGAAACAAAACTTTATCGATGTGCAGTTTTGACTGCAACTGAACCGCGAGGGGAAGGCTGGTCGATACGGCCAAAAAACATTATCACGATAAAAAAAAAAATGTTCATGTCAGTCGATATCGATGATTATCATGATAAATGTCGGTTGTTTAAAAGCTGAGTTTTGGTCCTGAGTGAAAGTTGAAGAAGCCAGAGTGTCATTTGTGGTTTTAGGTTATTTGTAAAAGACAAAAGAAGACGAAAAAGACGGAAAAGGACCAAAAACGACATAAAAGACATAAGACGAAAATTAGGTAAAAGATGTAACAAGATGAAAATGATGTACAAGATGCAACCAGACGAAAACAACGTAAAAGAAGGGTTTCTTTTAAACTTTTGTTTATGGTCAGAGCATGACAAACAGTGGAACATTTCACAAACCTAGAGACAGAACATTCCTATAACTATAATAATGATAAAATGTAAAATATGAATGAATAAAACGAACTAGAACAAGTATTCGAGTATCAAGTATATATATCAAGTATTTTAGCTGAGAATGTGGACAAAACAAACCCTGAAGACCCAGGGAAACGCCCCGTTTCTGTGTTGGCGTCTGCTTGTTGGTGTGCTGCTGTGGATCCTGGGTGAGAGTCACCTGCCAGGACGCGGCCGAAGGCGACTAAAGGTGCGAGAACGACCCGGAGAACAGGTAGAAATTGCAATTAATTTAAAAAAGGGGAGAAAACTGGAGGAAGTCTAGAGCACCGGAGGTGTTTTCATCTTGATCCATTCTCGTTTTGTGCACTTGGTGAGAAAATACATTATCTAACTTCTGTCCTAAATGCAGCAAAGACACAGTTGGATGCATGTCATTATACATTGTTAATATGATGCTTGTATGGTGCACAGCAGGCTGCAGCTCCGCCAGCAGCACTTCTATTAGCTTGCTGCAGCTCGTAATGCAATAGATAATTTTCAGTCATTTATTCTGAACTATATTACAGTCATTCTACTCTAGTCATACTACAGAGCATTTTGGAATTAGTTATTTTTTGGTAGTTTTTCTGTAACAAGAACTGTACAGTTCCCCTCACTTCACTCCACAGTTGACTAGTTATAGATGTTAACAAACACAAAATGAAATATGTAAAACCACAATATAGCTATTATAGCCTTTTTAAAATGCTATATTTATTCCGACCGCCTCCTGAAACTCGATTATTAGAATAATCTGCCGGGAGAATCCTCTGACACTGACGTTGTTCTGGTCGGGCGTTCAGTGTGAAAGACATACATGTAAGTTCTGACCCTCATGTTATCGGAAGGAAGGCTCCTTGTGCTTATTTCAGGCCACGCATTCACCCTCGCCCTCGCTGTGGATCTTAATTACGTTGACCGTTAGTTAATTGGGCGAGAACAGCTGGCTTCAGGTTGGGAGTAGAGCATTTCATGACAGGTCTGCGTGCATTACATGCAGCAGTCTTTCATTGACTTTTACATAATTAGAATAAAAAATTAAAAAATCTTCCCATCGGACCATGCATATCATGTGTGGGTTGCGACAAACGGCCCCTGTTTACGTTCAGCTGCGGTAAAAACAAAGATCCTCTCTAATACAGATGCACGATCTAAAGAAAAGTCCACATTTCTGGCCGGAAGGAGAAACCACACATACTTTTAAAATGAAAGAGGATATCAGCAGGCTTTAGATTATGAGCAAATATCAAAAAGCTGACCTTAGATGTTTGAAGAAATGAACGAGGGAAAAAATTTTTAATATGTACGCACGGCTACATATAAACAGGAATGTTCATTTTCATTAGCCGTGTAAATATCATATTAGGAATTTAGTCCTTTTCAGAATAAAGGCGTAAACCAGAACATTTTGTGCATGTAAACGTAGTCAGCGTTGTCAGACGAGGTACAGAGTACACAGAGACGCACATCACATTTGTGGATGAAAGAAATGAATCAGTTTTAAAATGCACAGCGGCGTTTTTGTCCTCCTGTCTTTTGCGGGGGAAGCATAGCTGTATTTTTGAATATTTGACAAGTGAGGTTACTTGGCTGGAATGAGAAGTGAAGTGGCACTGGCTGCACGGTGAGAGCGATCTGTGGAGCGGATCAGACAGACCACACACACCATTGAGATGAAAGGACACAATTAGACACAATCTTGTCATTTGTTGGCAGACAATCCTTGACCTCACGCACTGACATTCACCAAAACGGACTGAACTTAACTTTGGGAACTTTGGACTCAAAGGACACCAGTCAGAATTCCCTAAGCTTTCTGTGACACTTTGACCCTGCACATAATGTGGCTGAGCTTGACCCGCAAATGTTCTGGTGGAGCTGGTTTTTAGAGCACCTCTGCACTTAAAGTTAACGACTTTAATCAAAACCAGCCTGGACGACTGCATGAGACATGAATCATGTGAGCATTTCGCTGCTATTTGCCTTTACAGGAAGGTTGTGAAGTCCTTAATTTAGCTGGCGACAGACAGATGTAGATGTGCCCAGCATCACAACGTTAAAAAGTGATCTTTCATTTTGATGCTTCCTTTCAAAGTAAAAGACCTCGTTTCAGTCGCAGATCATCTCCTCCACTAGCATATGCTTGGCCTTGGCTTAATGAATTATGTACCCTCACAAATTACCAGTCTGGCCACCCATCTGGCGACCAATTAAAATTTTAAAATACAGATGTTGTCGACATCCTGCTTGCTTTAACTGGCACTTCCTCTGAATGTGCTTTTTGATAGGTGTGTGTCGGTCTGTGTGTGTTGAAGTGTGAAAGTGAGGCATCCATTACATTTATGTCGCAAGACCAGAAATTATTAAACAAGTACAACATCTTAACGACTCCCATTAAAGCGAGAGTTCCCCGCTTTTTTTGCATATTTTTGCGGTTTAATATCCGGGCGATTGGATTGGATTGGAACGTGCGTCGTCGTTAATTCATGCACACGTGTCGTATCTGTCGTTGTTGTGCGTCCCGGGGCAGCGTTTCTGTGACAAAACAACACGAAATTGCATTTGCAAGTTGGTGTTTCAGCTCAACAATTCATACACTTCGCATTATTATGCTGCTCTGTGAGAATGAACATGAGCGACTCTTCCAGCAAATGTAGAAACCGCAGCTGTACGACTAAGCCCTGCAGTATTATTAAAATGTAAATTTCAGAGCTGCACCTTCAAGTATAAGCTTTGGTAAAAAAAAAAAAAAAAAAAGTAAGTTTAATACACAGGAGAGGATCTTCATTTGGAAATTAAAACATATTACTGACAAGAATTAAGAGGCTTATTTGCTTAGTCAAGTCAAGTAAAGTCAATTTTATTTTTATAGCCCAGTATAGCAAATGACAAATTTGCCTCAAGGAGCTGCACAGGCTCTACAATATATGACACAGTTTAAATAAGGAAAAAATGGGGGGGGGGTGGAAGAAATCTCAGGACGCAGGCTTGCAATAAGGTGTCATGTGTACAGAAATCTAAAACATATACAGCAGTGTACACATGAACCAATGTGCAGAACGTAATCTAAGAGATGATAGGCAGCTTCCTGTCTGCGGCCTGAACAAAAGGTGACAGGATACACCAACACCCAGAGACAGATCACCACAGAGAGTAATGCCAGGTTCGGACCGCACCACGTCAGCTCCCACCCGGCACAAAAAAAGGACCAGTATGCGGAGAGATATACACGTTTATGGATCTGTCTCATATCCCTAGCTTCTACAGAGAAAATACAGGAAGATCTGATGTGTTACAGATCCTTATATATGATATTGTCCGGGTATATATTTGCAACATATCTTTCACATATGACAAAGATCGCAGATCTGGCAAAATGACATTAGTGGATTTTCGGGCATATGGTGTTAGGCACAAAGAAATGTGGCTGTTTCTTTTCTTTACTGGTCTGTGATAATAACTCGACAGGTTCTTATCTTTAGAATTCGTAGCTTAATCTGTTTGGATTCAAGGTAGGTATCACCTCCTGTTGGATATTAGAGAGCTGTAAACTGACCTTTGACGCCACATCTTACTGGACAAAGGAGCCTGGTTAGAGTGTAACCAAATCTGTGGCATTTTTTCATCATTCAAGCATATATGGGGTGTAATGTGGAGTACAGATATATCACTAAAGGATATTTCGACTGTACGTGAAGATATTTAATGATATGAACTGAATGCAGAAATAACCACAGTGTAAATGATCATTTTGGAGCTGCCGGATGTCGGCCGTTCTGTCTCGCGCAGTGCAACGCTGCAGCTGGAACACCTCATGACGCGTCGGCAGAAAGCACGTTTGAATCCTTTTGGCCTTCAACAACGGATGCCGCGCACAACTGTAAACACGGCAAAGCGATCGTTATTTTTTCTTTAGTTGTCTCTGAAGGATCGACAACCCATACTTTTGTCTTTATGCAACAGAATGGGAAAACCATGCACTGTTTAAAAAATGACTACACGCTGAATAACACCTTTTTTTTTTCTTCCAAGACACCAAACCGCTCTGGACGCCATTGTTACATTCTTTTCTTGCAGTGGGTTGTCAGCGCCTCCGTCCCCAGTGACCTCACGCATGAGCAGCACATGGTCTATCATGTCTCTCGGACGCGACAACACAAGAATACGAGACTTTATAATGGCCTGGTCTGTCACAGTGAACAGACAAACGCGTTGTGTTGTCTGAACCCAATATAACACACAAACACAGAGAGACAGACTGAGAAAGGGAGGGAGAAAGACGCGGAGCTTGGAGAATATGTGCAAGAGAGACAAGAGCAGAATAAGGCACTGAATTTGAAAGTTAATAGTAAGTATTAATGTTTACATTGAGACTGAACTCTCCAGGGTTACGTATTTAACTGGATGTTATGGCAAACAGATGAGGTTTTAGGTTTAGATTTAAAAGGTTTAACAGTGTCAGGTTGACTGATGTCAGCGGTGAAGTTATTCCACAGTAAAGGTGGCGTCCGATGGGAAACGGCCCCGTAACCCGCTGACTTCTACTCGACTCCGGGAACAGACACGAGGCCTGCATTTTGAGTGAGAAGAACCCGGGAAGGAATATAAGGTTTAACGAGATCAGACAAGTATGAAGGTGCCATATCCATTTAAACTTTTATAAGTCATAAAAATCACCTTGAAATCTGATGTGAAGAAATCTGTGAATAGGTAGCCAATGAAGAGGAGCTAAGATTGGTGTGATATCTTCATATTTTCTAGTTAGGATTCTAGCCAGGGTTTTTCCTGCATGGAGGATTTTATGCCGCCCTCCAGCTCTTGAAAAAAAAAAAACTATGATGGGGGTCTTCGTGGGAAACACTATTTTCTAACAAGTGCGGTCTGCAATTGTGCCATTTGTAAATGCAGTAGCGGCGGTGCTGTCATTTTTACCAAACAGAAACATTCATTTACTGTTGTGGAAAGGAGGCTACAAATGGTGCCGTCTGTCCGAACTGTAGGCGGTAATAGATAATCAGTAAATCTTTCCCTGATTTTGCTTACTTGAAGAGAAAGTAAACGGTAAAACAGATGGCCATACTGTTTTAACGTGAGAGCTGTGCACAAACGCTGCAGCGTTTAAATTATTTGAAGACCTTTTGGTACCTATATGTTGCATCCCAGCAAAATGAGATGTAACGGATGCAAGAAAGATGCGTGGATATGTGTCTCCGCGTCAGCCAAGGACAGAAAAAAAATACTGTGTATGTGGAAAAAGTCAGGTCAAAAGACAGGGTAGGATCACGTGATTTTTTTGCGATTGCGCTTGGGTTAATCACACAATTGTCAAATATAACTGTTAGCTGTTAAGTGTTATTGCGTATTCTGACTGCAGACTGGCTCGGTCCATTTAAAGTGTAACGTTACCCCCAAACTCCAGCCACTGCACGATTCTGAAAAGTGCTAAAAAGTTGGATAGACGCTGAGAGGAGGGTGAAGAGGGTCCGAATGGGCAGTTGTGGAGACAGGAGTAGTTGAGGGTCATCCGCAGGACAGAGAATCACAAGACACCTCTGCACAACCATGAGCATGAGCAGGATTTTTGTATTTGCTTTACCGGCTTGAAAAAAATAAAATTCCTGCCATTGTACAGTCCTTTCCCATGGGGAAATGGAAGCTCTGAAGCGCTCTTCAAACCTACCACACTCACTCGACAAAAAGAACAGTTCTGCAGCCTGTGTTGTTGTGTTACTTTGTTGTTTTATTACATTTTTCAGAATCAAACTGACAAACACATGAGCCAGTCGTGGCACCAGTTTCAGAGTTTTCAGGTATCTGTACTTCAATTTTTGCTTTTACTCCCTACATTTTAACACAGATATCTGTACTGGACTGTGGAGAAAAGGCGTCGTAATGTTTCAAGTGGGTGGTTTGAGTTGTGACGTTCAGCGAAGCTTTGCACAGAAACAGCCGCGAACAGTCGCCACGTCCTAACTTTACTACTTTTTGCTTTTATACTCGAGTACATTTCCGAGCCTGTACTTTTATACTTCTACTTGAGTAAAGAAGTTGATTCAGTACTTCTACTTTCACCAGAGTCTTTTCCCAGTATCTCTATTTCAACTTGAGTAAAGAATGTGATTACTTTTGCCGCTGTTCAGAATAGAGCGATTTGCACTTGTATTATCACCAGCGTCGATGTGTTACGTCATATAATTCAGTTTACAAAGCTCAAACCTTACACATTCAAAATGTTTAAAAATGTCATCCTACCACTGTAAACGACACATGCATACGTAAATGTTCTCTGCTTTGCTCAGCGAATGATCCTTCTGTAATATTATTCAGCTCATTTTCTGTTGACAACTGCGGTGCAGTGCAAAGAGTAAGTGTTTGGAGATGTGCAATGTGACAGCGCGTTTCAAAATCTGAATCCAAAATTGACCGAAAGTGTCAGAACATAAGTACGTAAGTAAGTAAATAGCAAGTAAATGTTTGCCTCGTGTCTCATTTACTGCGTTGCCTCTGCTGTCAATACATTTCCCTTCTGACTGTGCGTTAGCGCTTGAACGTTTATAGAAATGTTCTTTCTGTGTTGTGTGAAACGCAGACCGGAAAGCTGCACTTGTATGTTAATATGTGCTCATCTAAAAACAAAAGCGCTAATATAACGATTCCAAAAGGATCTGTGCAGTCTGTCGAGAACTGAGGAACAAGTTGATCAAAACCATAAAAGATAAAAAGAAGTGACATTAAAATTAAAATACATTCACCTTACCTTTGGATAAATGAAACGGAGACGACAGTTTGTTTTATGTCTCCGTCAGCATCTTACTCTGTGTCTTTGCTGCACTTTCGCTCCTTTTGAGGTAAATATAAAGTATAAAGTTTAAATTTAAAATTCTGGTTCAAGTAGTGTTTTATGCTGTGTTTTTTTCAATGCTTTCTTCTTGTACACTCGCACTGCAGAGTTTGTTCAGCTTAGTAAGACAGTCAGTCATATTCAACATACTGCAGTTAACATCAGTGCGCTGGATTTCTTTCTCATCGCAAAGAATGTAAGTCAAAAGGAGTTTGTCGAAGCTTTGTGGTGAATTTCTGTACATAGATGCCGCAGACTGATGACTTAATGCAGAGGATATTTCATTGGGATGAGCGTGTGAGACTTGCAGTGATTAACCAGGTCCGATGTAATTAAATACCGCTAGCATGCAGGTGTAGTCGATAGAAACACACATTCTGCGCCACGTCCCCTCAGCAGACGGCCCAACGATTAATCACCTGACTAAACTACAAACGCACCGAGTTCCTCGTTGTGGAAACAGCAGATGCAAAACCAAATGTTTGTAGGTATCAAAAAAGGCCTCATTTATTTATTTTCAGCTGTTTTATTTGCCTAACCCTGAGTGTTAGTGATAGTGTTGGGTGGGTTGGTGGGTTGGTGGGTGGGAGCCACTGAATACGTAACATATGTGGATAATCAATGAATCTGGCTACACCAGGTTTGAGAGCAGCTCGTAAGT
>JAPQRN010000010.1:15103082-15118222 GCA_037367275.1 Coranthus polyacanthus
GCGCTGGCCAAGGGAGAGACGGAACAAATGAGAGCGGCGAGGAGAAAATTAGGGGGGAAAAGAAGAGATAAGAAACGGGCTGAAGGAGAGAGATGAGCTGATGATGAACAGATTAAAGATAGATAGAGGAGGTGGTGAGGAGGAAGAGGAGGAGGGGGGGGGGGGGCTGAAAAAGAAGGGATCGTGAGAAAACGAAGAGGAGTGCGGATTGAAGAAGAGCGGAGAGTTTAGTATGCCAGAGGCAGCGGCGTGGTGTCTGTGGAGAAGCCAGATCTTCTATGGGATGAATGGATCTATTTAGAGGGTCGGAGACGTACGCACACACCAGAGAGTTTAATACATATTAAATTGATAAAATAGTGTGCCTTGATATGAAGGTAAAGCTACAAACAGAAGCAGGAAATACACACGGATCCTCTAGTATCAGTGTTTTAATTGGGCCTGTTTAAAAGTACAAATGAGTATCAGAGCTTATAAAATCTGTTTGGCGGTGTACCTAAATTATATCATCTTTTTTAATCAGCTCCTGTGTGCTTTTTTTCCTGCCTGGAATATATTTTTACTTAACTCTTGTGATGCCTTGTGGCGATTCATCTTAATGGAATATGTATTTATTTTATTCAGGCTATTAGGTGACATGGGGCGAGGGAGAGAAGATGACAGATGATTTATTTAGCAGGGTCCTGCAAATATTTGCACTGGAAACCTTTGTTTGATGTGTCTCTTTGAAGGTTTAGGTTTGAGATTTACTCAACGGGTCATGCGGTGAATTAGCCGGATAGCAGTCAGGGCTGTCAGAGATGTGGATGAGTCGAAGCTGGAGCAGGAAGCAAGGAGGAAGTTGAGGTGAGTTAGTTAAATCAGGAACATGGAGCTGTTTGGGCTATGTGGTTGAATGCATCCTTCAGTCAGATTTCTGATTCTGGTTTTGGTGAAAATTCCCCTGTTTTCAGCAGAAGGCCATGAGACCCATTTGGCTTATATGACTGGACATTGTCTAACTCGGTTTTGAAAAAATAAAGAGATCGGCAAAAGCATCCTAAGGGGGATGTAACTGTGTACCAAATTGAATCTCAGTCCCTTTGTGGTGATATTACAAAGAAAAATGCAAATGTGAACCTTATGGCGTAGGAGAAAAATTCATGAATCAACTGAACACAGTAGGCTTTATCCTCTGGGACTGTCTGCATAATATTTGATCTTAATCCAGCATTATCACTTGTCTGGACTAGCATTATTATCTGTTGAATCATGCCTGTTTGAATTGGACATGTTTCCCCCCCCTTCCTGCGATTCGTTTGGGCAGGTTGGACACAGCCATGACACGTAGGATGTGGACCAAAACAACTGCAACAAGACCTTTCAGAGGAGATGATCTGAGCTTCTGTAGCCAGGCGTGCTTTGCATTCTGGGATTCAAACTGTAGCAGCTAGTGGCTCGATGTTAAATAGCACAGTAGAGTTTCTCTAACAGAAATATGCAGAAGTTCTGAACACAGGACCGTCTTCCAGTATTTATATTCTGTGCCCCGCCACAGACACATCTGAACAGTAACTAGAGCAAACTTTCTCATGAGGTTTGTATGCAGTTTGGTTTGCTTGCATCCTCTGTGTGACAAGAAAATGAACCATGGGGGAAATACTCCAAACTCATCAACTGATGTCTTCAGGGGCCCGGTTGAATCTTAAGGGCGCTCCACCAGCTGTGATCCTGTCCATTGGCAGAGTACGATCACGAGGAACCGCCATTGCCTTGTTTGGTTCAGACTTTTGGACTTTTCAGAACCGTATTTGCAGGTTTGAAACCTTCCCTGGAACCACGGTGCAGACCAAACGTCCGGTCCGACCGAAAGAGGTGGTTCATTTATAGCGTGAACACACTTTTTTTTTTTTGGATGGTTCGGACTTTCAGGTGATACAGTGAGTTTTACGCGGCTTTCATTGCCAGTAGACCAAATGGAAGAAGTTAAAAATGAGCCCAATTGATGCCCACGTTACACGCATGTCTGTCTACGCATCAATCAAACATCAAGTACACAGAGATGATGACATGATGTTTGGACCTTCAGGTGTCGAGGCGCCTTCACTCAGGTGACATCCAGTTGTTTTTTTCCAGCGGGTCTGGGGTTTGTGTCTCAGTATGTCTCACACATGACCAGACCATGAACAGCTCATAAAAATGATCTAAGTACTGTGTGTGTACAAGTGTAGAGACAGCGTTGGCATCCTCACTAGAAGGTACTTTAATAGGGCAGATACAGTATGAATGGATGTGTTAATGTCAGTGTAAAAACAAATGATACAGCAGCAGGAAGGAGGCGACACCACAGCCTGATAATAAATGGTTATATGGCGATGATAAAGCTGACAAACACTGTGTTACATAAAGTTAATGACACATTTTATTCCTCATTGGAAATGATACAGTGCTGCTAAACTATACGCTTTCAGTTAAAGAATAATTTTACAGCGCTTCTTCTACAGTACGTAGTCCTTCATTCAGCGACTGCCACACATATTTAGACAGCCCGAAATTCAGATATAAATTATAGAAAGACAGTGGAAATTCCCACTCTGCAATGATAACCAATAAACACCACTTTCCTCTCAATACCTTTCCGTATCTGTCTAGTTTTTTGGTTTTTTTTACAACTCTCAGTATGTATCTTTATAAAGATTTACTTGTGATTCCCCAGGGTGCTAAATCACTGTTAGGCAGCATGGCGTACATGATTAGCTGAAGGAATATTAAGTAAATCGGAGTGCGATTCATCAAACCTGCTCCCAGTCCGCGTGCTCGTGTCCCAGAGCCTAAATGAGCATGTAACGGTTCATCTGGCGTGGATGAAATTACCATCCATTAAGAAACAACAGAGTGTAAGACTGCAGGCATCGTATTATTTCACACACGCACGATGAACTGAGCTGAGCCAAAACTTCAAAAGAACGAATGACTTCTCCTTATTTTAATTTAGCCCGAAAATACATCGGTTCACACGGGTTAAGAGGTGGTGAAATCATTAGTGGATTTGTAATCTCTGTAAATGATTTTCATAATAATGAGTATTATTTGTCTGTATATATTTTTTTTATTAAATACATTGTGAGGTCGTGTCCCTATTCATTATGCTCCGAAATGCAATGGGTTTTTAACATTTGTTCGGCGAAAAACAGGCTGTGGGTTTTGTAAAATTATGATTCGTCCTTAATTTGTAACATTACATTGACCCAACTTAGCCAACAAAAGAATAAATAATCGCTGTATTCATCGATAATGAAGATAAATATCAGACACAATCCTAGGGATAATGAGGAATTTGATTAATCAAGAGCAAATTAACAGAAAATTGCCTTTGTTGGTGCAGCAATTATTGCGTGTCTAAGCACATCAAGATGCCTTCAGTTAGGGATGGGCGGTAAATCAACATTTTAAGGTGTATCTATATATTTTCAGCGAGATTTGAAATGAGGCAATACTGTTTTTATCTCTGTCATTTGATGCTCCATTACATAACCTGTTTACACTGGTACTCAACCCAGTATTAGTATAGTTGGAAAATGTAGAATCTGCTCTTTATTTAATGATGCTGTATGTAACCGTGTGTTTTCAACCCTTCCTCTGCATTTTGTTTCGATCAGAATATGTTATCATAAAACTGCTCATCAGTTTGTAGAAAACACTGAGACGTATATCACGGACCTCCAATCAACCTACAAATTACTGAGATATGATTTTTGGTCCATTTTTCAGTACGTCTGCTTCGTTATGTACCGCAGCCACCATCTTGAAGGTGGCGCTCACTTTGATGATGTATTGCAGATTGAACTCAAACTGAATGAAGTGCCTTCTCACCTACAGCTCTTCGTGTGACCAGCTCACTGTGGCCGATACCTTTTTTTTTTTTTTTTTTCTTCGTTCCCTTTGAATATTTAAAGCTGAAGTATATCAAGCATTTCATTGTCACCAGTAATCATTGTCAAGGAAAGCCTCCTGCACAAGTGGCTATAGTCTACTGTACAGCTTCCACAAAGCAGCACTTTATGTGAGAGTGCAGCCACTGCTTCCTCTAGAGACAGGCTCATTGACTGCACTGTGAGTCTTGAAAACACACAGATGCACACACGCAAGCATATACAGTAGCTACAGATACCCCGACACATTACTGCTCTGTAGTGGGACATGAAGAATCCTATTCATACAGATGTTCATGTACTGTGTGTCTGCACGGACATCTTTCAGCATGTCTAGATTTAGGGAAGAGGTATCTGTTCAATTTCCAGACTAAAGTAAAAGTCCTGTGCGCAGACTGTTACCCTCTCACCTCACCTCATCTCACACGCCGCTGCTAAATGTGTGTGCGCGCGCATCTGTGTTTAAGCTCCAGTTCCAATTACAGCTCTTCAGTCTCACTTCAGTTACCTATGAGGAGTTCATGTAGCTCGCTGCTGAGACACGGCCTTCTTTGTCTCCCCGGACACACACACACACAAACATGTGCAAACACACATTAAACCCCACCACATCCGCACACGTTTGCTCCCTCACATACCGTTTTTAAATCAATGCAATGAACAACCCAAGTGGTCCCCTGTAGGCTGTCTGTTAGAGGAGTTGGTATTTATTTGCTTGGTCTCTTGATCATAAAACTGAACATGTTTGGCTTTTCCCATTTAAAAGAAAAAGTATTTCACATCAGTTGTATATTTTGATACTCCTCTGGTTCTTGTAACATCGCGGTCGAACATAAACGTGCAACGAAATGCTGCAAAAAGTCGTACCCCGCCCTTTCGTGCAGTCTGTTCATTCTGACTGCAGTCGATGGAAGTTAAAGTCACCCAAGCCTGTTTTTAGCGCACGACTTTGTGCTTTGAGTATGGCATAAGGATGTAAAATGTAACACATGATCCCGTCTCTTTCTGAAAAGAAAACGTGTGAGCCAAATTAAATTGCTTGGAGTCGACTGCATTACACGTGGTTTAAGACGGCTCCAAAAATCTTGTAGGCGAAAGGGTATAGTTGTTGTTCGGGAATCGATCTCCCTCTCCAGTCAATTTCTAGACATGTAATAATGCAGTAAAGACATCTTTTTATCTTTTGAATGTATATGGAATGAGATCAGAAAAATAGGCATTATATACCGCAAATTTAGGAATGCATCTCTATCAAGTACATTTCTGTGTAGAGACGTCAGTAACCAGTCATTTCGTATGAGCTAACATAATCAATACAGCAGGATTTCAGTAGCAACAACATATGACCTCACCTCATCTCATTTTATCACATTTGATCTCTGAACAGGGAAATTAAAACTGCTTTTGCCCTTCACGCAGTTCGGGAAGACGATCTACATCGGGTCCATTTCATCAAAATGACAACATCTGACCATCATAACAAGGCGTCAGAGCTTTAATTCTATCCGACAAGTTCCCTAGTGATCACTGGGATTCAATCAGGAGTATGAATCCACAGTTAGCTCTTTTGGTGCAGCACACCTTCCTCCTGATCTCCTTGATGCTGCCACGGCTTGGAGCACTCACGCATACACGTTTTGCCACGAGATCTTATGTTTCATCTCACCTCTTTGCATTTAAGTTAGCAATGCTTTGCATGCAAATTACCTCAGCTGCACCATGCCCTTTTAAAATCTCTGTAGTTGCTAATATAGTGGGGCTGTGTCACCAACTTTCAATCCCCCGTTAGCTGTCAAAAATAGCTAGCTAGAGAGATTGCATCCCAACTGTCTCCTAAACCTCTTATGCCTTCTGTCCTCCTGCCGGCAACATTCAGTTTCCCTCCCGCTGCGCCTCATGCCTTGTTTTTGTAAAGCCTTCATGTTCCCTGTGGATGATCAGCTACAGTCGCTTGACAGTTGCCTCTGACATGTGCAACATTGTTTAATCTGAAATTAGTCCATAACGTGCTTGACAGCCGGGGGTTGTTGTTGTCATTTTGAAATTTTCAGCATCAGGAGCAGAACAGACCAGTATACAAAGAAGCAGGTCTGGTCAGCCTGGCATTTGGGGAGATTAGAAATGATGAAGCTTAAAGCGTGCAACTTTCAAGGCTTGAGGAGGTAGCTTTTTAAAGGCTTGAATGACAACTTTCACAAACTTAGTTTTTCGTTTTATTTTATTTTCTGTACTTACAGTAAGTGAAGACACTGGTTATTTTGCCCTTCCTGCGAGCTTAATAGAAACTGTCCAGCCACGCATACAAACCACAAATAATGACCTACTGCATGTTTTCCTCAATTTTTGTCAGTTGGTGCCACTGGTTAGTCCACGGTAACACAGGTTTTAGTTTTAATTTTCCAATCGGTGGCTTTTACGTTTAAGGCTACATGAAAACCAATACATTTTAAAATGAAAAAAGATATTTGTCCACACAAGGGTTTTAGCTTCAGAAATAATCTCTGTCCGTTCTAACAGCCTCGAATGGATATCACATGACTGGGGGTAGATGACACTGCTGGACATGAGAATTGTCGCAAATTGCTCAAATAACAGCTCGCCTGCTGTGAATGCAATCACTATTAGCATGACAAGAAGCAGAATTCAACTGCACAACAGAGAGGCGACGGAGACAAGGACAGAATCGCCTGTAATTCCGACTTCATGTTGAATTAACAGCTGGTAGTCGAGGCTGATTTCTTGTTTTCGTCTGGAAAGGGTGACATGACAGGGACATGGCAAATCAGGGAAGGACATGCAGTTAATGATAAATTCAGATTCAAATGTGTATGTCTGCATCAATGTCTGTTCTGTTCATTCACACTGCAGCACAACTGGAGTTTACAAACGAAAACAGGGTCAACATTGTTTCCAAAAGTCGCAGTTTTAGGGATCCTAAACAGTGACTCCTTAAAAGTAGTGTGGACGTGTGAACAAAAGTTACTCATTTCAAAACAAAAACATATTAATGTGGATGCAGCCTTAGCCTGGGTCTCTCCGATGTTAAAGAAAGTGAAAAACAGTTCCAACTTTGACCCATTTTTTGGATCTGCTACAAAACATATGGTGCCTTGCCCCATGCTCTACCCTTCCACCAGGTCTCGTGAAAAACAGGGTAATAGTTCATAATCCTGCTGACATCCTGATGGATGGATGGATGGATGGATGGACGGAGTGACCACATAACCTCCTGGGCAGCGGTAAAAACAGTGCTTGTACTTAGTATAATAATTGCGCATACGTAACATAAAATTAGAAGACGTGGACATGTCTCTGGGAGTTAGAGACTCTGAACAGCCAGTTTGATGGAGCACCTGTTGCTCGGATTAAAAATCCGTCCCTGCTCTGGTCTGTCAGGAGGAAGAGATGTCAGTTTGTTACGGCTCTATCATTCTTCCAAAGACAGACACAGCTCGTTGATTAAGGCTTTATTTATGCATAAATGCTAGATGCACTGGGCATCTGTTAAACTAAGCACATTTAAAGGATTTGTTGGCACCCTTCAGGCACCCTGTTCGGCTGTCTCTTTTGATGAGCAGTTTAAAATTCAGCCGACTTGCGGGTGAGATGAATGTGAGTGTGTGGGTCAGAAGTAGAAAGTGGATAAAGGAGCCGCTTTCCAAGCAATCCATGAGAGAGCTGGTAGACCGAAGATATTACAATTACTATGTACCCCTTTAGCATTTCTAAAATACTGTAGGTTTGATACTTTAAAAGCCTTAATTCCAAAATGTCTGAAAAGCTGAAAACGATCTGTGAGAGTGCCTCTTGAAGACAAATGGTCTCAAATAAGGACAAAGCATTTACCGAGCAAATTGACAAATGACAAGAAATAGAAAAACTCTGATAATCAGACATTGTTTAATGTATTCCGCTCCATCTCGCTGTCTCACTCTGCTTCTTTTATTCAAACAGTCAACATCAAGTCCAGCCGTTGTTGTGTTTGTTTGCGTGTTTTTTGAGCGCTGAATGCTGCAGAAAATATTTTGGGTAAACAGTCCTATTCGTATTACTTTCATCCAAATCAAAGTGGAGATGAGATTTAAAAACATGACACGTAGAGCGGCTGTGCTGTGCCTGGTAGCGGTGTGTTGCCAGAGCTTGTTAATTTCATCTACAGTTCACCAGTCAGGAGGTATGACCATTTTAAAACACCTACTGGTGTTTTTGAGCGTTTAGGAGGCTCCTGTTCCCCTACTTTGTCGGGGTGTAGCAGAGGGAGGGAAAGACCCAAACGCAGACTCACAGGGCAGGCAAATAACAAGGAATTTATTAAGAAAAAAAAAAAGGAAACTTACAAGGAAATTTGTAGTCCAACTGAGGGTACGAAAACAGGTCCGATGTGGGAGAATGTGAACTGAAGCGGAGCGAGAGAGCAGGGGCAAGTCAGACGACAAGGAAACTAGGAAAAAACAGACGGAAAAATAGTGTAGTAGTGTAAAGTCAATTATTATCTATAAGGAGATTCACAGTGAGGTAAATACGAGTTCTGTCTGATTTTCATAGACCTGCAATAAGTTGATCAATCACCTCTGCTTTTGTCATTCATTTATTAGATCAATGAACATTTTAGTAATTGTTCCTTTAAACACCGTACCAGTTGACCTGCACATATTAAGTCAACAGACAAGAACCTCACGTATAGGTCTGTCACAATGATGGTATTTTAGTTGGCGGTTAAGTGTAATACAAGCAACTGTGTTTAAGGATTATGCTTGTTCTGTTCATTTTATGCCACTTGCATAGCATAAGCCTAATAGTATTGCAGATGAAGAGCCATTTATTGGCATCGAACATTAGAACACATGTATGAAAATGACATTTCTGTTTGCCTTTTTGTCTTTGGAAACAAAAATGACACAGGGTAGATTTGACATAAATGATAACTTAAATACTAGGAGCGCAAACGTCCACCATGGCAGCTAAAGTTCTCATGATGTGGAATTTCCTGTTATGCATTTTATTACAATGCGCACCTGTTAATCCTGATTATGCAAATGTAAACACATTCACTCAAGATTTTATTTTGCATTCTCAAAGACAATTGTCTAAAGATGTCTCTGTGGACACAATCTTCAGATACAGTGATTTTTTTTTTTTTTAGAATATCACCTACGTTGACCTTGACCTTCGACCTTTCAAATTTTTTGTTGCTCTAGATCTTGACACTATACAGTATATGTATGTGTTAAATTAGATTCAAATCAGATGAGTTTTGACCCAGTTATGACATAGGAATTTGGGGGATTTTTCCTGACCTTGACCTTTGACCCCGAAGGGCCAAAATTCCATCATCTGTAGTCACCGTCATCAGGAACTGGCACAGAATCAGGATGGACAATTCAAGACGATTTGTGCAAACACTAGACTGCTATCAGACACCTTAATACCAGTGGAAGTGAAGCACCTCGTCGTCATTAAAAGAGCACAAATCTCAACTGTGGAAAATAACGTGGAAATAGTGACGAAATATGACTGATGATGATTTATGTTCATTTCGGACTTGTTTTTATGCAGGTAAATGGTGACAAGTATCACGATTATGCAATATAATTGCGGAAGTAAGTGTGATAAAGCGATTATGTAACATCTGTGACAGGCCTGTTGACATATGATAATTTAATTACAAAGAAAACAATTCATTAAATCATCAGCTAAACTGAAACTGAATCATCAGTTAAGCGACGGAGTGTCTCGGAATAAAAGGGTCGACACTGCGCTTTCGAGATATTTTAAATGTACTTTGTATTCACCATAATGGTTTAAAAAAGGTGCCATATTTTCCCACTGTTGTCATGGTGTTCTTTGGTTTTCACATATGGCCAGGTCTGCATTGTTCTGCAGTGTGGGCAGGCAGCAGAAGCTTAAGTGGTGATTTGTCACCTCGTCCTACGTCTCTCATTGTGCTCTATATCTCTGTCTATTGACAGCAGGGTTGGCAGATTTTGCTTCTCACATAATTTAGTTTCTATAAGACCTGACAAACAACACATTGTGATACTGTTTTGTTTTGTTTTTTTTCTTTTCTGCAGTTTTTAACCTACCGATGTGCTTGTGGTTTTCATGCATCTTTTACACGAAGATGATTTTTTTTTGTGTAATTATTTTTTTGCCTCGACATTAAAAATGCTGTGAAATGTCAAAAATAAATAAATAAATAAATAAATTGTACATTTTTCGAGGACAGGCTGCCTCTGCAAAATACACACAAAAAAAATGTCGGGTCCAACGGAAAACGCTCCAAATTCGGTTTCTTTCAGTAGCTCCCTTTTAGGCTCCTGAAAGAAACCACAGTGTGGTACATTACCATGGTACCTGTATTTAGGTCATTGCTTTGAACTGAGTAAATGCCTTTATCTTTCTCTCTCCCTTTCATGCACTCGTACATTCACACTGTAGCTCACATGTGCCGCGCGAATGCAAAGCACAGATACACTTACACATGTATTGGGTACATGCCACAGGGGACAAAACTCCCTGGAAACCTCCCCGAACAATCAGAAATCAGTAAGAGCAGACGCGAGGAGGTGAAGGCAGCGTGAAACCGTAGACTCATGATCGCAGTTCAAAACCCGCTTCGAGTTTCCCATCAGCTTCTGTGCAGCCTTGTCGATCTTCACATTGCAGGCCTCTGGATTTTTTATGACTCTGCTCAAAAAGTAAAAAGCTCTGTACTGAAGGGCCACATAACAAAAAGTCAAGCCTCTCAAATAATAAGAGGAGCGATTTAGCGAAATTAATTGAATTGCTTATGTTTTGCTGAGGATGTAAAGACGCCACAGGGACTGTTAGTTTGGACACCAGGCTTTTGGGACTTGTGAGCACATTCTGGGTTTGGAATTGATCCTTCTTTCCTCCGCCCCATTTGGGACGAAATACTGGATCAGCCTCGCAGCATTTGGACTGGGCCACGGCCATCTGTGTTTTCAGCACTGTTGTCTCTGAGCCGCGACTCTTCTGTCAGAGGCTACATGTCGTCTGCTTTGTTGTCTTGTCTTTACACTGTGTGGAGTTCTGCTTTCATTTGTCACATTTAGATTCAACTTGCTAAAACGTGCAAACTTGTGGTTCAAGTAATTTCTTTTTAAGTCGTATTTACCCATAAACATGAAAATGAAAGCTTAAGCATTTACGATTTCGGTTCGCATTTTAAAGTAAGACTTCGCTTTTAAATCCGCTGTTTAAAGCAAGGCAGTCAAGAATCTGTGGAATCTGTTTTATACTTTTCCAACTTTACCAAGACAGCTCACTAATTATTAATTACAGCCGGCCCTCGGCTTCTAGACATGAGCAACCTTGAAAGAAGAAACGGGTGAGGGGGCAACGAAGGAAGTAAAGTAAATAAAGTAGGAGGGAAGGAGCAGAAGATCCACAGGATGTGTGGATTTCAGACAAGGAGGGAATTAAGGTAGGTATAAAGGACTTAAGGATGGAGGAGAGTGCAGTGGAAGAAAAACATCTTCACGTCTCTCTCTTATCAGTGTGTTTTCACCAGAGTGTTGTCACAAAATAATTGACTAATTGAATAATTGACAAGTCACAGTTCGCGGCGTTGCGACAGACGAGGTCCATTTGCTCTACAGTCTGTCGTGAAGCCGAACCATGGACCAAACACACAGTTTTTTTTTTGTTTGTTTTTTTTTACATTTTCTTCTTTATACCGTCAAAACCAAAGATAAAATGGAAGCAAAAAAAACAACTCACCAAACATGTCACTGATCTCTCCCAGCACAGCTAAGAAATCCACTCCGCTGAACCACAAGACGAACTGTCGTAAACATTAGGAGAACGTTCGTTGACGTCAGGGACATGACACGCTAGATAATTAGCTGAGCGTTACGTTCTCATCAGATGAGGTGAAACCTTCCAGATTGTAATCTTGATTCTTTTAGTTAGATAATCTTTGGTGTTGTGCTTTTAACACCCTACGCGTGAAGCTAGTTTATCATACAAAGGTGATGTGTTGTCATAGAAACAAAACCTACATGGAGCATTTTTTTTTTTCACTCACCACAGAGGCGTTTCAGCCCAGCACTCTGCAGCACTTTTCTGTGAGAGAAAAAAAACAAAAACGCTATGCGGACGTGGACCCTTAGAGTTTTTTTTGAAAGTCATGGGGTGAAATATTACAAGCCTAAATGCCGTAAAACAAATCTGGAAAATCATCTCCCTCTCTCTGTGGATATGTTCTGATAATATCGTAATAAAACGTGACCACCAGAAAACAGCTCAATGACGTGCAGAGAGAGAGAGAGAGAGAGAGAGAAAATGAATTCTAATATAGCAGTCAAATAAAAAAAAAAATAAAAAAAATTAACTAGCATGAGGAATATGAACAGTGGACGTGATCCCTGCAGTCGGGCCATGAAATCCCACAGCCAGATTGTCTCTGTGATAAGACTGTCACTTCTGCCAGCATCCTTGGCACAAGAGGAGCCACTTGGATGCAGTTTTGAAATGTAATTCAGCTACTTACCAAAAAAAAAAACTTTGTTGTTAAGACGTTGAGTCAAGAAGCCATGAAGGCACGTGGAGAAATAATTTGCTGATTTACTATAATTGCCAGTTGATTAATTGGTCGAAACGTTAAACATCGTCGGTATTAAAAAAAAAACAACAATTCCTAATTTTCTCAAACGGCGCGCCTGGACAAAATTCTGTTTTTCCACCTGGGGAACAAAACGTTGCCGGTTCAATATGTTGTTTAAATTTGGAGCGGAGTATGTTTTTTTTCGAGACCAAAGCCGAACGGTCACAAGTTGATTAAAGAAAAAGGAAGGAGAAGAACATCCTTCAAATAAAGCATTCAAAAAAAAAAGTCTCTTTACGGATCACTTTATGCATGCAGTCAACCGTCGGTCATTTTTATTGACACATATTCCCCTGTTTATTTTGCTCTCAGCTTGCCTCATTTTCTCTCTGTCCCTGCATGTTTCAACCCTTTAATCCTTTTGCTTTATTTCCCTGTCTGCCCGTCTCTTTCTTCCATCCGTCGCTCCACTCATCCATCCATCCATCATCAGTGATGCAGCGAGTGTCTGCCATGTAGCTTATCAAGTCTCACAGAGCCCGGGCTATGATAATGTGGTGCTTGTGCTGACATAAACAGTCTGTGTTCCCTGTTTGCATGGCTTAGCAGACAAAGAGTGATGCCCCTTTACCAAGCCTGCACATGTCTGGCATCTGTTTCCCTCAAACCTCAAGCTCTGGTTTTATAGTTTGTTTTTGCATCAGTGGTTACATTTCCATCTCATATGCAGATGTTTCCCTGCTGCATTTATGAAGTGATGGAATCCTATTGGTGTTTTTTGTCCCACCCAAAGGCTAAATATGTAACATCTTCCAAAAACAATAATTATATATATATACAGTATACGTATTAAAATAATAATCTTTCTCAGTTGTCACTCTAGAAGTGCGCGATGGTGTATTTACCTGTAGACACTGTCCTGCTCTTTCTATTTTCCTCTTGTTTTGCTGTGTTTGTGACGTTTCGTTGGCGTCGACCTTTGCGCAGTGAGTTTGTACCTCCGGCCAGTCACCTTAGTGTGGTGCGGTTCTGTCTGAGAGACAAAACTCTGGGCAAAGCAGACTCCCCCAGACCTCTGTGCCTGTCGGTCGGACGGACAGAGCAGACAGGAGGAGGAGGAGACAGGAGGAAGCGCGTTCTTCGATTGTAGAACGTTCCCACAGAGCTCCGCGACGGCGTGGGTGTGTTTGTGTGTACTTCAGAATCGACGTGAAACAGTGTTTTGTTTTTTCTATATTTCACAGCTTTTCTCACTCTCTCCATTCACTTTATTGCTTGCTCGAACGCCGCCGCCTCTCTCCCTTCTTTTGTTGAGAGGAGTTCTGTTTACACGAGCGAGAAACATTACGTGGTTTACCTTTGACTTGTCCTGCAACGGCCTCCCACTCAATAGTCGTTTCTTTTACAGCTTTTTACAGCTGAGAGTGATTTAAGATGAAGCCGCAATGTCTAAATGCCTTAAGAAAAAACTAAAACACTGTACACAGACGACAACAACACCAAAAAAGTGTTCATACAAAGTTGCTGGAGGACACACAGTATGGTGTATTCCAGCAGCGATATACGGCAGGCTGGCATTTGAATATCAGCCTTATAACACCTGCGTCAGCAAATGTCTAGCAATATATCACATTCCTTCTTGCCCATTTTGCTTTTTTTTGCAGACACTTGACAAATTTCACACGACAGAAAGTTTTATTTATTTTTTTTTCCCCTCTCTTCAAACTGCAGCTGACTGGCCGTCTGAGTCAGTGTAATGAGCAGAGCATGCCGCAAAAGTATAATTCTTTCAAAATGACACCACGCTTTTGTTTTGCGTCTTCATGCTGTTGAATTTATGTAGCGCCGCCGGCTGTCGATAGATTAACGACTTTGCCTGAAATTGGGCATTATGAGTTTTAAAATATTCAAAAAGTATCACATGGAATTTAGCACGCATTCTGTCTATCTGCTTTTTCAATAGGCTTGTGACACCGCGTGCATTTACTGAGAAAAGTATTAGATCGAAGAAAGTACAAGAAACGGTATAAATAATTCATCAGCGTGATGAGTGGGGAAAAGAAGGAACGAGAGCAGTGAAGTCCCAGATAAACAAACCCTCATGCTGCGTCTGAAAGCAGTTTTTGTCTAAACAAGGGAGGCCTGAGACCTGCAGGCTTTGTAGTCGATGAGAGGAGTAACTGTAGCGCGCAGCACAGAGGGCAGGGAGATCGCTTTACCACAAGATGTCCTGGTAGTTATGGATCACTCTCCTCTATTTTCAGCTTCTGCCTCTTTTCTTCGCTGTGGTTTGTAGCCAAAGTACACGGATGATACATATTTTAGACACGTCTTACAAATATATTCACAGTGATTTCTTTTTGCTCGATGCGGTTTTGGTCATTTTTAATACGCCGCTGAAATCCACGTGAGGCATGTTTTATGCAGAAATACACCCCGCTTAGTGTTTCAGCCTGAATCGCAAAGTAGGGATGTAACGGAGAAGAAGAGGAGCTTCTCCGCGGATTCGAACCCTGCAGGTTTCCCTCTTTCCTTGGCCTTGGAACTCTGACATTCTCTGCATATAACAGATGAAGATAATAAAAAATTTAAGCTGCTCCAATCAATACTTTTATATTAACAACTGACGGAACTAGGGCTGGGCGATGTGGCTAAAAAAA
>JAPQRN010000010.1:15118322-15131099 GCA_037367275.1 Coranthus polyacanthus
GTAACTTGTGTCGCTAAGGTAAAGTTTTGCTGTTACTGTCGTGCTGCATTGATAAACTGTACACACAATACGTCAGGGTTACAGCTGGAAATATCAGAAGCAGTCTGTTCCTGTTCACGCTATTTCACTGACTCTGCACTGCACCGGGTGGCGTTTGATGCGGTGAAATGAATTAGTCGACGTGCTGCTACCTTTGGTTGCGATGTTTTCGTGGCATAGCTCTTTTGTACAGCACTGCGCTTGGATGAGTGTCGCCTCTCCCGGAAACGAACCACGATCTTTTAGGAGTCAAATCATCACTGTTGGTTTTCGTCTTGCTCTGTTGTTGACTTACTGATTACTGTAGCGATAACTGCGAGTTTGGGGAAATCGGTGAAAGTTGCTGAAGTTTGTGCCTGTGTCTGCACACACCGGTTAGTAAGAAGAGACAGTAAAAAGAGAGCGAGCTGTACAGCTGCACCGCTCTGTCTCATGGAAATATTATGCATATTCGGTATAATGAATATGGTCATTTCTCATGTCTTATATAAAACAGTATTAAGTATATATCCTTCCCAGCCGTAGACGAAACATGATGTGAAAAAAGGGTCACCCGCGTTGATGAACCCACAGAAAATTCCGAAGAATTATCAATCAACTCTGCAGTTTTACTATTTTTGGGTTGTGGATTTTTTGTATTGAGCGGCTGGCGAGTGTTTACAGCAGCAGGAGGTACGTGTGGAATCTAAAAGTAACTACTGTGAGAGAGTTTCTCAGTCCAAGGTTGAGTCCTTTATGTGTTTGTAAAGAAGAATAAGCTGTGTGAGGCTTATCTGTACAAAGAACTCGCTAGTAGGACACTTCACTGTTGCTTTTATCCTTTTTAACTGTAAATCTCCAGAGCTAGGCTTAAAGGTGACAGTATTTGAATGGATGAATTAGTCTTTTTTTATTTTTTTTATTTATTTTTTTTCATCCACATACCATATGGTCTTCCTGTTGACTGCCAGATGTGCATTTTCAACCTACATTCCAGTATGTTTGAATCTAGGGACTACTGAAAGTCTAGGTACGACAATTGGTTTACGTGCACGCTGACCATGTTTGACAGGTTCATTGGATGAGTGACATCATGCCATTATGGTACCTGCAGCACAAATCACTCAGGAGAGAAAAGATGAAGGCACCAGAGAGGAGGCAGAGAGATCAATTTACTTTGAGGTGCTCGTTCCCTCTCCTCTCATTTCCTCTTGCTTCCTCTAGTTTCTTCTGCCCTCCTCTCATTGCCTCTCCTCTCCTCTCCTCTCCTCTCCTCTCCTCTCCTCTCCTCTCCTCTCCTCTCCTCTCCTCTCCTCTCCTCTATCTCCTCTCCTCTCCTCTCCTCTCCTCTCCTCTCCTCTCCTCTCCTCTCCTCTCCTCTCCTCTCCTTTCCTTCTCCTCCGTGGCCCACTTAAGACCAATGTGCTTGTACTTATACATCCCTGTGTCCTATATCTCACAGCAGACAGAGGTGAGGTGATGTGCTTGTGACTGGTGTCTGGTAGGCGGAGGAAAGAGCTCCAGAAATGAGAGCAGCGAGTAGGCTGAGGCTCTGGCAGCAGACTGGGGAGAACAGGGACTCCTGGGACTGCTTCATGGAGATTAGTGGAATAGTGATTGAAACTCACACAATCCACCCACTCTGCACTGCAGTGTGCTACGAACAGCATTTAAATTCAGATGGATGTGTAGGACCTTTCCACAGTTTTCTTAATGAGAAACGCGTGCAGGTGTCAGTCAGCGCGCTGAGTGGCCACGGGGGTTTCAGGTGTACTACTTCAAGCGAGGGAGGGGACTCCAGGGACTTCTTCAGTGAAGTCATGCACTGCTCATGTGATGTCTTGAGTCCTGTATGGCTGATCTGCCACACTCGAATCAAATCATTTTTATTCATCTAGCCCAAGATCACAAATCACAAATTACGATACCTCTTGGAGATAAAAGCAACAAATCAACTTCAACCTCAGTCAGTACATCACCAGAGTCTTGCTTGATTACATCAGTATTAGAATGCAAATGTCGCAAGTGTGTGGCCTTTGATCATCTCTCTCGTATACATGTTTTAAACTGAATATTAACTTCTCACTTCAGTTTTTCTACATAACTGCATGGATGACTGACGGGCCTCACAGTGCATCTGTTTCCATATTTACGCCCACAGATGACAACTTCAGCTTAGCAACATGAAGGATAAAATGCACAGACTTTATCTGTAAACACCTCCACAGACAGACAGGAAAGTAACTCCTCATATTCAGTTTTAAATAGAAGCAAAATCAGCTGCGATTCTTCACCGTGTTGACCCAGAAAAAATTTTGTTTTACACCATGTCTCTCTCTTTCTCTCTCTTGCACTCACTCGGGAAAGAAAATACACACACCCACGCACAGTATACGCAAAACTGTAAATACAGTACACACAAACAGCCACACAGTGCAGAGCATCACGCAGATAGTGTTGCTAATGTTGTCATTGGGATCTAAAGCCATGCATGGAAAAACAGGAGAAGCATTTTTGTCATGAAGACTCTACTCTCTGTTTTATCCAGCCAGCTGATTGAAAAATCTATTATTTCTACTGTTATTACTGTGCTAAAATCAACGGATTGTTTTTGTCATTATTTCAAGCAAAAACGATCAAATCTTGCAGGACTAGGCTGTTCAAATACGAGGATTTCATTATTTTCTTCGTCATCGTAACACTTGTTTTTTGGATGATTGGTTCATTTCACAAAGGCCATCTTATCACTTCACCTTCAGAGGGAAATAAAAGTCAAACAAAAGTTTTTGCAACTGAAACCGATTCATGTCTGAGTAATCTGCAGATTAACCAAAGTGAAAACAACTGCGAACTGCAGCCGTAATGTGAAATGTAGTGAAGTATTTACAAAGTGCTGTCTCTGCTGTTTTATAACCGCAGTCCACTCTTTCCCACTTCAGCGGGTTTTTCAGGGAAAATCGGTTCTAAGATTCTTCAGAGGTGTATTTGTTCTGTGCCATCAAGTGCAAATGAAACACCCATTATGTACCAATTACAGCAGCCGTTAAGTCACAAGTACAAACAAGCCCTGTTCTTTTAGATAAAGTTCACAGAGGATACTATTGGCTCGTTGTTATTTAACTCTGGAAAATGTCAACAAAAGAGATTAAGATGTATTTCTATACTTCCCCCTGACAAATTAATAAGTTATGTGACAGCCCGTCCAATATCGAATTGGTTCATTTGAAGCGCTGAGTGCATTGTAAAACCACAACCTCCTGTCATCACATACACCTACTATCACACCAATCACTTAAGTGCCAGTTTATCTTACATTAAACCACTTTTTCTCACACACTCCCTCGCATTCCTGCTTTCTCTCTTCCGCTGTATAAAACAACACCTCTGCTGTACCTTCTGCTGCTTTCGAAAAGAAACATGCCTGCGAATGTGACAGTCTGCTGCTGGGAAATTAGATGAATGCCAAACAGTTTGATGTAGTCCAATGAAAAGGTTCCAGGCTGCCACAAACAATCAGCTAAATTACAACATCACCGTGTCTATTTCTGGATATGTGTGTGTTTTAGTTTCATGGGGAGAATGAGTGGGAAAATAACAGGCTAAAAAAGAAAATGTATTTGAAGGAAAGCTGTAGACAGGATGGGAAAATGTTCAAGTTAGTGCATTCATGCGCGTTGGTGTGTGTATACATGTGTGTGACAGCGTATTTATTTATAGAAGCCCCTTGGGAGAGGAGTGCCATTACTGTGCGAAGGTAGACAATCTGGTGGGGCTGCTCTGGATGTCACACTAAGGTGGCTTCATCACTTCTCGCAGGCTGTGCCTCATTAGGACGAGCACCACCCTGTATAATATTAACAACCACACCTCCTCTGCATTGTCCTTCCGCATCTTTCAGAGCAAAAATACACCAGAACTCCTCTGAGGACACTTAAAGCCTCAGTGTCGACTCCCTTTGTATTTTCTTTCATCCAAAATTCATGACAAAATTACGTTTTTATTTTCTCTGTCATTATTGATCATCTTGGTTTGAATGAGTTACTCTGTTCCACAAGAATTAAAGAGAGTAGGCGGAAAAAAATCGATCCACAAATCGAACTGAACTCCCTGTGTGTATTCCTCTCTAAGTGCCCAAGCGTACGGCCTCAGTTCTGGCAGCACAGACTGAGCTCTAATGTAGCTGCCGTTGCTCTTTCTGGGTTCATAAGGGTGAGCAAAGAAGGCGAGTCGAACAGAACAAAGCGAATGCAAGATCTTACCCTGGATTCACCTGTGGAAATCAATAAAGGTGGGGATTCAGAGGAAACCTTTCACTTCCCTCCCACTCAGACCAACCTGACCTCAAGAGCCACATTATCTCTGTAAACCATATGGGGAGTTGCTTCAAAAAGCGAGCATCACAAGCTCTGTGTGGGGGCTTGACGGACTCATCCTCCTCACGCTGCAGAGGATCATTCATGCAGCACCATTCACACAACACCGGCTAAACCTTAGGTAGGTTTTCATACATGAACGCACACGTCTCCTCTCATTGCAGTTGAAACTGAGATCCGCAGATGACAGGATTTCAACATAGGCCTTGCTGTTTGCTTTTCATTCTCACTGTTTGCTAATAAGCAGAAGCTACTGAGTGAGACGCGTCTGGAGAACAATGGGTCCATCTGCCTCTATTCCTGCTGACATTTCAGCTTAGTCACATAATCAGCCCCTGTTGTCATCCAACTCCCGATTGATCTTTTTTCAAGTAGATCACTTTATTCTACCAAACATACAGCACTGCATGTCGGGATGGGCTATACGGTCAACAAATTAATTCTCGATTTTTTATTTTTTTTTTAGAGTTTCAGTTTTTTTCCGCCTACATGAACTCAAGATGAAACATGATTCAAAAGTAGCTGTCCTTATTAAATCTACACGCCATATATGTGCAATAAAAAAACAAAAGGCAGCACTTACGAAGGTGTCAATGTGCATCATTTGTTACAAAATAAAACTGATTAGGAATGCACTGATTCTGGGCTCATTCTGCTTATTTTGTTTTTTGTTTTTATTTTCCATTTTGTGTCAGAGAAACAAATCTTCATTATGATAAATACTGTCTTTCGGGAATTTGAATGAGCACGCATTCAATCATACAAATTTATGAAACAGTCCTTAATGTCACACAACAGATAAAGATCGGCCACTGCCATCAGTGAAACGACATATTATTTGTTGATAAAGTATATGTACGGTATACAGTATATTTGCTGATTAATAGGTAGCTGTTGTCAGTCATCAAGGTACATACTGATGTTTGACTGATAGATCTGTGCATTCCTAAAAATAATGTAAAATAAACTAAAGCACCACTGGTATGCAGTGACCGAAGAAATATATTTTCAATGAATATCACAACAAGTGAACAGAGATGTTGTTGATTAAAAAAAGGTCTCCAGAGGAAGCATTGATCTTGATATGGTGTTCATTGAATAAAAAGCAAAAAGCACAATTAATCAAATTAATTCAATATATTGCTCAGCCCTAACTTTATGTTTAGTCTACTAAAAGCATTGTTTACTGCACTTTCGTCCGTAAAGACTCAGCGTGGAATATTTAGTGATATCTAGTGGTGAAACTGCAGATTGCGCTGATCTGCCCTCACCTCACCCTGACCTACGGTGTGTGTGACAGTGTTTGGTTTGTCTGTTGCGATATTAACCGTGATCCACACTGAAACATAGTAAGTGATGATAATGCACCTTATGGCTGGATGCCACATACTATAAAACAGAGAGGACAAAGTGGGTTCTGAGCTACTGTAGAAACATAGTGGTGCAACATGGTGGGCTGTGTGGAGATGAACCTGTGTTGATATCAATGCCCCCCCCAAAAAAAAAAAAATTCTGATATTCCATTTCCATTTCAAAAAAATTCCATTTTTGTAATTAGAGCCCCTAAATCTCTGTAAATCTTACACAGTAGACCTTTACATGCGTCACCACCATCTATCCAAATGATGTAAGGTGATATACTCACATGTGTAACCTAACACTTAATTCAGCCCGTCTACCACAGCTGATGTGATGCCACACAGTGAGAGACTGGAGGTGATCTTGTGTTAATTGAACCCTGTTGTTGACTGTTCGTCCATGGAGCTTTCAGGTGTTGGGTTCTGTATCAAGTTCAGGTAATTACTACTGTGAGCAGCCGTGCACACGTGGATCATAAAGACAAGAGACAAAGCAATGTGTTAATAAATCGTGCTTGTTGGTGTTCATATAGCATTCTGTTTGTTTTGTAGAGGAGGTTTTGGTATAGTCTGTACACAGAACATTCAGTATTAAAGATTTCACACTACACTGCAGAAATACATTTCGAGAAAGTAAAAAAAAAGCCTTGTTTCTCGGAAATTAGTCTTATTTCATTTCCAAAAAGAAAAATAATCTTGTCAAGCATGTTTTTCATTATAAAACTATATCTAACATTTTCTTAATGAGATATTCCAACTAATATTTAATCAGTAACAAGCTAAAACAATGGTTTATGTAATTACCATGCGTTACCATTTTTGCAGTGAAGGCTTAACCATCAATTCAGTTTCAGTGCACTTTCTTTTTGACTTTCTTCTAACAGAGCTTGTATCCACATGACAAACATCAATAAGCTAATGGACCTGGAAGTAAGAAACAGACTGATTTGCATATGAGCTGAACCTTATCTGCCCCCGTGTATCATGTGACCAGCTCCATCTCTAATAGGAAGCTGACAAGAGACAACCATTATTCAAAATATGCACTTTGCTCATTACAAAGCCGTTTCACTGGATAATTATATTATATTATTTTCAGAACAGCTTTCTGTACATGAAACAGCACAACAGCAGCGGACTGGAAAAACAAATACCTCAGCATCCTGTATTTGGCAACAAATTGTGTCACATTAACCTTTTCTTTTAGACACAAAATGACCAGAAGATAATATATTATGGATGGAGATAAATTAGGAGTAGACTGAAGTGTATATCAGTGGAGCTCTGGTGATGTACTCAAAAAGACAAAGCTGTGAACTTCAGTTACAGTGCTGTTGCATTATGTTTCTTTACTATTTGCTTGAGAGCTAAGTGACTCTAGAAGAGGTGTACATGACGAAAGATAGTTTGTTAAAAATGCATGAGCCATTTTTTTTTGCTCTTCTGTCTCCAGTTGTTGAAAGTAGGTTAACGCACATGTAACGCTTGGGTTTGGGGTGAGAGGACGTAAAAGGACAAACGAAATGGTACTTAGTAGTGCTAAATCTGTTAAAAACTCACAGATGGATTACATTAAATCGAAGCTCCGCAGAAAATATATCTGCTGTCACAAAAACACATTGAGTGACTCCAGAATTTCACTGCATTATTCACTCATGCCTGTCATTCCTGCATGTGTGGCTGGAAAGTGACCTTTTCAGTCTCCGCCTGTCGAGTGAGCGATGAAAACCTTGGTGCGGTGAACAACCGTAGCTTAAGAAGCAGTTTTGCACGCAATAGCTTTGGGCTCGAATGTCTAACTCTCTGGAAACTTCTGTTTGACTCTGTGGGTGACCACTTGGCCCCACACCACTCTACATTTTCTTGAGTGATGTCCTCCCGCTGACAGGCCCGTCTGAATAATGAATGAAGTTCTGCAGCTAAGTAGTCATGTCTCTGTACTGTCACAGTTGACCTCTCACCTTTTAAATGCCAGCAGTAAGACCTCTACTGTCACAAACTCAGATGCACTAATATTTGAGGAATACTGTAATAACAAAATCAGATAAGGAGGCTGCTCTAAAAAGAAAGCATGGATATTGCACTGTGGGGTTGTTAGACGGGGATTCTATGCAGTGGTACTGTGTGTGTCCCCGTGAATGTGTGCAGTATAGCGTCGCTCCAGCTGGCTTGTGCGATAAGCTAATGTAGCGTACTATATTACCTCTCCATAGAAACCAGAAGGCCATTGAAGGCTTTCAGAGGGTAACAGTTGCCTGCTTCTTTCTGAAAACGTATTAACCAATCTGAAACTGTCGAGAGACTTAATCTTTGCTCTGGATTTATGTGATAATTATAGTATGTCATTCCACCTACAGACACAGGAGCAATACGAACTGATTTTAGTCCCTGACAAAAAAAAGTAACACACAAATAGACAATGGGGTGAAGTTCTTCGCATTTTATGATTCATTTCGATTTTGTTGTACTATTGTATTTGCAAATATGTGCATAAAACTATGTATATGTTTATATATCATTCCACCTACGGACACAACAAAAATCTGGCCAATGCACAAAACGCTGCTAATTCCAAATTTAATTTTAAAGTAAATGACTGTGATCCCAAGCAAAACCTATGAAAAACACTGCGTATGACTTCGAACTGAAGTCAAACTTAAAATAATAACATATAGCCCCAAGTAAAATCATATTACTGTTGTCATGTAAAAACCTCACGAGTCTAATTTTCTTAGCTCTCATGCTATAACTTAAGATGATGCTATGAATTTCATGCTCTGGTTCAACCTTTAATCCTTCACAGCTCTTTTCCAACGCTCTGTGGTCTCACTGAAATGAAGGCTGTTTTCTCTAAATCATAGCCCTTTCAGGCAGGTTTTTCACCTCGGTGGATACAGTTTGTATTTCTGCAGTTCCGTAGTTTGCTAAATATGAAACAGTTTCAGAGAGAGAAGACAGTAGCTGGCAGGCACAGTCAGCAGTCTGCCCAGGCTTATAACACAGCACTTAAATCAATGAAAATATTTTTGTTTCTCATGCTCTTGAAAGTCTGTCATCTATCCCATTCTGTGAAACCGTGTTCATTGGTCATTTCTGACTGGATGGAAGAATTATGCTTCAATAGTAAATATTTTCAAGACGTTCATATGTATGATCTCCATATCAGATAAACAACAGTTTAGTTCACAAGCCAGCAGAAGCATTACGTATCTCAAGATCTGTGTTGAATGCTAAATATGTAAGAAACCACCGTGGATGTACCTCAACAACTCTGCTGTATGTGTCTTTGAAGCCATATATGAAATCATTTAGTCTAAGCGAATAAGATTCTAGATATTCTAGATTCTAAAGCACCGTGGCCACTACACAAACAATTTAATCCTCAGCTCTGCAGTTCACAGATGGGCAGATTTCCTCCATTGATTATCAGCCACCCCGATGGCACATGTTACTTCCTAAGGTGAATTTCAATTCATTTGTCTCTGCATGCTGCTTAAACAGCATCAAAGGCATGGGTTGAATCAATAATGTTAATTTCCTTTTTACTGTACAACTTCATGAGAGTCTGTTTGCTAATCTCTTTTAAGTGTAGCCCCAAAAAGAAGATGAAGCTGAAAATAGAAACTGTGAAACATTACGAGGCAGAAAACAAAACAGGGAAGCGTGACAGCACTTTGTAAATCCCACCAAAACCTTGAAACATACAATAATATCTCCAGGTAGTAAAAATGACTGATGGAAGTATGTCCTGTCACCATATAGGTACCGATGTATTTATGTTTGTGTAGATAAGGCTACAAATTATTTTAATATTGAATTATTTTTATATTGCTCCTCAAAGGCTGCATTAGATTTACAGTTTTGACTCAGATGCCCCCAAAGTGAACCAAAAAAGAATATTAACAAAAGAAAAAGACACTGCTGACTAAGAGCTGGTCTATTAGATGTCAGAAAAGGATTTTTTTCATGGGCCATGTGATTACCTCTCTGCATTTAGATGATTTGCACAATTCTATTTAGAGAATAGAGAATAATTCTCAAAACTTTAATGAGAATAATGCACAATAATGTATGCTTACATGCTGATTAGGTTATTTGGTTGTGAATAATGAGAGGAGTGAGTACAATAGAGGAAAACAGCAACAGGGCAATTGAGATGATGAGAGAGCTAGGAAGAGAGAGAGAGGACAGAGAGACTTTCTTTTCCTGTTAAGCTGCCAAAATGTCCTCGTGAGTCTGTGTAGCCCACTTGGCGATATATGGCAATGCAATCAGTCTGGCAGCTGGGAAACTGTGTGCCATTGATTTATGACTATTCAGAGCTCATCTAAGCACAACAGAAGAGTTCCCGTCACCCAGCAACAACCTCTAAAGAACAACTCATAAAATACACCCTCCTGGATAGTCCCACGCCTGGTTATTAGCATGCATAAACACACAAAGACAGCAAGAGAAAGTTAAGAGAGGACAAAGAGAGCGATGGAGGAAAGTCGCAGCTCCGTTACTTGGAGCTGCAGCTGAAAATAACAACAGAGACCATAAAATCATAGTGACTGTACTGTCACATCTCCTGTGGTCCCACTGTGCTCCCTGTGATACAGTACTGGAGGTTAGCATGAGTGACTGCACTCGCTCATGCAGAGATATCAGCAGGCAATGGTCCGTGGGAAGTCACACGTCTGAGTCCCTCTCTAATGGCTGGTCAGGTAGTGTCCTCACTCAACCCAGCTTGCCTTACATCTTAATGTCTTTGCCACTGATTACCTCCATTCTTACAAAAACTCGTCTGCCAGGCCCTATGGAGTGAATATGCAGCAGGTAACAAAACACACTGGATCTCGCTACCCCGACAGAGCACAGAGCCATAGCCAGAATGCAGAGTGCTCTCAGATTCACAAACAACAAAGCAAAGCGCTTACAGTGAAGCCAATCGGGCATATCTGATGTGCGGAAAGAAGTGCAGTTAACTGCCTCTAGTCACGGCTGTCTCTGGCTCGCTGAGTGGAGAAGTTTCCATGCAATTAGTTCAAACAGCCTCTGCCAAAGCAAAAGAACTAAGTGTCAGTTTTTATTGCTCAGTATCCTGTTCTGGACCAAAGCTTCACACAGAGGGCTGCAAGGTTTCTAGGAGAGTCGAATTAAAATTCAGAGTGTAGACGCACCAAAAATCTTTTAAGTAAAAGCTCACTGTGTCAACAAAACATTTTAAACTGTACTGAACAGATCTTATTCAATAATAAGAACTGGTCATGGTCCCTGACAAATAAAATACAAAAACATATATATTCGGTGAAGTTCTTGAGATTTTATGGTTTTGCAATATTGTATAACGTATATAAAACTACGAAAAATTATATGATATTTGCACTTTTTTGGTGAAACGTTCACTCACATCTTCACAGCACCTGGAAACTTGGCTTGAAATTTCAAGTACCTTTATTTAACATTTAGTATTTTATGACTAAATACATTAGGTTAAAGTTGAAAATAATTGGTCAGCGCGGATTGAGAGTGGCTTAGCAACATAGGAAAACAACCACGCGACTGCTGTGACATGATTCAAATATAACTAAATCCCAATTACTGTGTGTAAATACTTGATATCACCTTTTCAAATCCATGAAAGGAGCACAGACAAAGCAGCAGAGCCAGCGAGCGTTCAGGTGAAATGATGAAAACTGATCTATCTTTGGCATTGCATGTATTATAGTAGCATAAGTCATAGTAAAGCCTTTAATAAAACGGCTTTCAGGGGCTTTGACAAAGCCTGAGTTTACAACAACGACAGGTCTAATGCAAAACTCCTGGGAGAAAGATTTATTGGCTGGCTATGATCCCTTTTGAGACTGAACTGCACCTTAGGGAGATTTGAGCAACAGGGGCATGCTGGGACATGCTGTACGGTTCCTTTACAGCCCACTTGCCTTTTCCTGCCACTGCGCAGCCGAAAACTGGCGACATAGGTATTCAGCACACTGTGTTCTGTACTGTAAGGCGTATCTTTTATTGATGAACTGATTAGCGACAAGTTTTGCCTGCGTTTTCATAAGTCCATATTACGTTAAATAATTGAGTTGGGAGACCCATTGCAGGAATGCAGAGTCAAGTGGGCTTAAAACACTTACTAACCCCTCAATACTCCCAAGAGGAGAGACAAAGTATCCCCTGCCGCACACACGGCGCACTTCACTGCTCCTATGACATGAAAAATGGCTTGTCTAAGAGAGCACTGATGCATATGTGTATTTTGAGGTCATAACTCTGAATAGTCCAGGATGATGTGACATCTGGAGCTATAGATATTCTGGATCGCACCTTCTCTCTCCGGCATTAAGTCAAGCGTTATTAATGTGCAATTAAAATTTCATCAGCACTAAAAAATAAATGAGGTGGAATATCTGTTTTGGAACAACACATTTCACCGATGCAAATCTTAAATTAAGCCTCAGAAACAACACTACGTTAATGGATGCCATTTAACCTCAATTTGACATTTTTATTGTTCTCTTGGAAGAGAACTATCCATATCTATATGGAATAAAAAGATCAGATAATGGCCCTATTTGTCAAACCATACTGGTTGGCTCCCTCCTCCCACTTTCATTGAAAAGTTTCTCAATCTCTTTATGAAACACAATGCAGCGTATATAGCTCTCATGTGTTTGAATGAGTACAAGAGCCTGGATGCTTGTAAGGCCCTATGAGAGGGAAATTAATTATGCTTCTATTTCACCGTGTGGGAATATATCCATCATTCTGCTGAGCAGCACAAGCCAACCTTGAGTCGCTTCAAGAGCTGAAATTGTGCTTATAACATGGTCTTTGAAACTAATGTGTAAAACATTTAATATTAAATCCAAATGCAACTGTTTTGTAGGTTGTATGATCTGGTGAAGTTTTTTTTAAAGCAAGGAGAGGCGTTAATGTGAAATAGCAAGGAGTAAAGTCTCATAGCTGAACTGAGACCATATTAAATCATTTTTGAGCGATACAAGACGACAGATTATCTCCAACAAGTCAAACATGGA
>JAPQRN010000010.1:15131199-15147116 GCA_037367275.1 Coranthus polyacanthus
TAGCTGAACTGAGACCATATTAAATCATTTTTGAGCGATACAAGACGACAGATTATCTCCAACAAGTCAAACATGGACTGTTTTCCATTGTATGAGACAAAAAATATGCACAACATGGTGCTTTACATGGGATTGAAGAGCAGGAAACCCGAATAGCAGCAGTTTATGTTTGTATAAGTAAAAAACATTTTTTTGTGTTTATTTAAATGTTTGTTTTTCACACAGAGGGCTGCAAGGCTTCTAGGAGAAGCTTGTGCCTTTATTTGAATGTGGACAGTAGAAAGACATGCAACAAAGATCAGAGACTGAGAATTAAACCTGAGGACATTGTGGATCATGGTCAGTTCCTTTACCCACTCTACTACTAGGCCACCCCAAAAACAAAGGATTCATGAGAAATGCATACTAACAGTAAAGGTAATTTATCACCCAGTGTGGCTTTGACTAAAGCAGAACCATCTCTATACAAGACGGTGTCATTTACATAAATATGTTCCTATACTGGAGATATTATGCTAATAATATACACCTACAATAACAGAGGATCCAGAATAGACCCCTGAGGAATAGGATATTAGATATTAGATAAGCAATAAGATATTAATAAGATATTAGAATTGCAAAATAAATATGTGACCACAGAGAAATAAAACAAAGAATAATAACTTCGGTGACATGAATTCATTTGAACTAATTTCATCTCAGGATAAAACTCTTTGGCTGTTAATTTAATAACAGGTATCATGTTGCCAGAAGATTTGTTAGACGGTGTTTTGTCTGGTTCATGAGAGAGAACTGAGGGGTACTGCAAGCCTAAAATGGAGCATGCCTTTAAGCAATCATGACTGAATACTTAAGAAAAACAACTGAGAGCTTTTGCAGCTCAAGGTCAAGGATGGAACAGTTTTTCCAGTGGATGAGCAGACTAAATAATGCAGGAAAGAAATTTCTTTTTGTAATATTTGGTATTTGATACCGTGCCTACAACGAAAATCTTCAGAGCTTTTGGTAAAACCGACGTTACCTATGCTGAAAATAAAATTGTATGTTATATATTAAAAAGCTTATCTTGCTTGACCTCTGAAAGAGTAACACATATTTTCCTCCCCCTGGTGAATGCAGAACGAGAAAAAGGGAAACAACTCCAATAACAATCCCCCAAACACTTATTGTATTGGAAATATGTGGCTGGGTGGTCATTTAACATTTAAATTGAATATTGACCCAGCTACATCTTTGTGAAGTTAGTTCACTTAAAAATGCAAACTATACCCACTGATCCAGCAAAGTATTCTTGTTCCTGAAGTGTGAGCAATGAGCCTGTTAATGAGCTGGATGATTGAATACAGGACTGGAAATGAAGCAGGGGTGGCTAATGAAGCCAAGAGGGGGTGACTGCTGAGAGGAGGGGGTGTTATGTGATGATCTAAAAATATAACTTCTTGCAGTAAGGTTTCGACAAAGTATTAAATTCCAACAATAGGTGTCACTCTTTTCATCCTCTCTGGAGAAACACTCAATAAGCGTCACAAGAGACTTGCCTTCAGAAAATACTGGCTGAACGTGTCAGACTAAAGCCAATAAATAGAAACAATGAAGGCTGTCATGTATTCATCTGAAAAAGGGACCAACAAACAAGCGTTATAATTGACTCGCCAGAAAAACAGCATTGCAGTGTTTTCTTCCCAGAAAAATGCGCCTAGTTAAGACAATTGATTTAAATAAGAAAGTAAGAAAACTAGTTTCTAAAGTGATACAATATGCACTAATGTACGGGCAAAACTTTGACTTTGACACTACTGAGTAAAGCAAAATCTCTAACTCTCATTCCTTCCCTTTCCTGCACCTCAGCTGCTGGAGCTGACAGATTAAAAGCACCGGTTCAGGTTAAAAGAAAGTCAGACATCAGATCAAGACAGTCTCAAAGAAACATTTGTGGTAGCCTCTGGATATTAAACTCAGTTTCTCTTGCTTTTTCTTGTTTTGTTTTCAACTACTTTCTAAATTTAAACCCTATTCGTCAAGACTGGATCCACTCAATAACCTTTGCTTGATGGAAACAATCATTATTTAAAACTTAATTAATATAGGCCCGTTGGCTGCTATCCATTTTATGTATTATCTCAGGTTACCATCTACTTTCACTTGATGTGCTCTGGCAGTGAGGCAATAAGAAGAGCAGAGTAAAATGCTGACTTGGACACTATACCTTAGCAGCAAATGATGAGCTGGGCTTCTCCAAAAGGTCCCAGAGTTTCTTCCTCTTTTCAGAACAACATGTGGTAGAAAATTCTTCTCCTTCCCTCTCTCTCATGTTCTCGGCTTCTCTTTTGAGCTCTTCATTCATCTGCTCTTTCTTCTGGTGATACCTGGCCTGGCAGCAGGACTCCAGGTAGATCTCATCTATGCCCCAGAAGTCAAGCTCTTGACTGAATGAGAGGGCGCACATCTCCTCCATCATGTGCAACTTTCCAGTGCGGTAGAAGTTTAGGATGGAGGTGAAGGCGCCGGGGTGTCTGTCGAAAAAGTACTCATTATTATCCAAACTGTAGTCGTCGCATATTTCCATGATAGAGTCGTGGGTGTTGCAGTCTCTCAGTTTCCCCAGCCTTGTGCGGGGCAGCCTGTCCAGCGTCCTCCACAGGACTTCGTGGAGAAGACCTCCGACGTTCAGCCTCACTCGGCGGCAGTGAGTCTTGCTCCGGATAATGTCTATCGTTTCCGGGGGCATCGTGCCCGACCGAGGCACACCTTTCATCATCTTCGTTCAAGTCACTCCGTCACTTGAAAAGACTGAAAGATACAGTCTGGTGGATTAAGAAGACATGGTCCTGCAGATGGCCTCATCAGGGTCCGTCCTCTTCCCCCGTGGCTGTAATAAAAGAAAAAAAAATAAATAAACAAACTTGTTAGCCGCTGTCAGACGGTCACTGTGGTGTCCTACATTAGCAATGTCAGGTGGTTTATCCACTCATCAGAGAAGCAAATAGATATTTTAATCAGCTTTAAGAGGCACAGCCGCTTTTCTTGCTGACAAGGGAGGCGGTGGGGGTGGAGAGGTGGAGAGCCCGGCCAATGATAAACTGGACTCCACTTGTGAGCGCTGTCCGGTGCTGAAGCGCCTGTCTGTCACTCTACAAACGGATCTGGATTTGTCGCTGTCCACTGGCTTCGGTGCTGAAACGCCACGGTCAGTCCAGATTCAGAGGCAGCGTAGTTGTGAATGAGAACTCTGAACGTACGCGGCACTGTTCTCTGAAGAGGTTTTAAGCAACTAAGAGTCACACCGATTATCAACTCTGATTAAGAGCCCACAACGCTACGGCCGGTCTTTAAGTTACAGCGAAATGTAAGGTGGATCTGAGCAAAACATATCATCATTTTTACATCATTTTGCGCATGTCTGAGTCATGCAACAGAAATGCATTTGGAGAAGTAGTCTATTAAAGTATAGGCAGGCAGACGGCATAAAACATTCGACAAAGTAGGGTGAAAAGCAGCGCAGCCTGTGCAATTTAAACTTCACGCCAAGAATAGAATTAAAACACAATAAAGTAATATAATACATACGTGTCTCTCGTATATCCTGGTTCACCTCATCCATGGACATCAGCAACATTTCAAGAGTAAAAGCGTTCAAACTTGTGACGTCCGTCCAGGTCTCCAGCAATCTGTTGGGAGCTGATGGACGCATCACGAGCGGCGTACCGACATGTTGAAAATATATAGTTGTTTTACGCAGACATCGCGTCCAGTATGTTCTATCCACCCCACCTGGAGCGAATCAACAAGTAGACTCCTGAGAGTAGCCGGGAATACTCTCGGCACCTCTCTACCTGCTCACAGTGTGTGCGTGTCTGCCGGCCGGCGCCTGTGACTGTGGACGGGATCCTGCAGGGGCTGATTTTCACAGAAGCTCCTCCAGCGGCGCAGCCTGTTTGATTTAACCCTCACAGAGCCGGGGAGCCCAGTGCATATACAACAACCTGAAGTTTAGACACTGTGTATGATTTCATGGGACTAAACGGGAGGACTCGACTCTTATCTTAAGTAGAAGTACAACTAGCATCACTATGTGCATTTTTTTTTTTTACACGATTATTGTAGATCAAATGAACGGCATCGTGCTCGTAAAAATAATGAAAATAACAATGAAAAAAGCAAAACTATCAGTACACAAAGTGCATTTATTGTCTGACACATTTAATTCTATTTCACATTTATTTGCTCCGCTCATGGTAATGCACAATTCCAGCAAGAAAACAAAATGAAACACAGCCAAGTCTTTTGGAGATTCAAGAAGAAACAAATTCTTATTTTACCTGCCCCTCACTCAAGACATAAACATAAAACATAGATGGTCCGTGAGTCCCAGTCAGTCAACAGTTAACACACTTACATCAAAAACCAAACATAATAATGCGAACTAAAGAAACACATTATTGTAAGCTTAATTTTTTTTTTAACTGATAGATATTCCAACAAACTATCATTAATAAAACGTATGTATACTGACAGAAACTCAGATGGAAGTAGAAATAGGAGTAAATTCCTTCAAAAATCTGCGTAGCACCTTTCAAGCTCTGGTATAGGTTGGATGTTACTCTTAACTGTATTTCTAAAGAACAGGGTACTGTATAAATAAAAGTTTACACTCAGCTTTGCAAACAGTGGGCATGCGTAAGTGAGACAGATGTGTGTTTATAGAGCAGCCAGTTCCATCATTACACTTGTGGTTTCTATTTCACATACAGACTGCTGCGCCACTGCCTAACTTTTTATAGCTATTTAAAATGACACATGGGGAACTCAGATTTCCATCCCATCATTATTTTAGTTTTACTTAGAATAGTAATGCGGGGTGCACACCGACATGGCTGTCATGGATAGAAACATGTTTAAGGCAGGCCTCAGTTTAGAAAAAAAAGAAAGAAATTCAAGATTCAACTCAAGATTAGACAGAATGTATTATTTACATTTATTGATAAATAACAAAACAATTGCATACTACAAAATATAAATATTGAATACAAATGTACAAGTGGAATATTGACAGTTTTAAACAATGTTCATGCTTTAAAATGGGCACAAAATGTATGATTTTAAAGTCCTAGAGTGCTTTCCTGTGTTTATATCGGAAAAGTAAGTCTCCCTCTGGTTGCAGCATCCCAAATCCATAACGGCCGGTATTAACCTCAGGCAACTGAGCATTTGGGTCGCACAGCTCCAAATCATAGTTAGTCAACACCATGTAAACAAACCTGAAGAGTAAACACAAGTGAAACACAAAATTAGGACATTCAAGCATACATTAAATATGACAAACTTCCCCTGTTGAACATTTTGAGGTTTTAATCAAAGTTGAAGTTATGCTTTGCACTAATTCGAGGACACTCACTGTCTGATGGTATTGATGGCAAACTGCTTCCCCACACAGCCGTTGGTCCCTGCACCCCATGGCATGGTGTAATATTTCAGCCGCCTCCCTCCTTTATAAAAATCTATCTTTGGTGATCCATCTTCATTCAGGAAGCGATTGTACTTGAATTTCTGGAAAGGAAGAGACAGAGACATTAGATGCAAGAAAATAGAAATGCAAGATTTATTTGTAAAGAGAAAATTCAAATAGAATGTCTGTTTTTTCTGGTTGACAGGTTTTTTATATTGCAGCCTTGCAGTGTCCTTCCCACGGTTATTAGCGGTTTCTGTTTTCGGTGCTCAGCTAATCTCTCAGTGGTCCGTGGCTCTGGCTTTGACCTCTCACTGGGCAATACAGGGTCAGCTTTGTGTAGGCGTTGATTCCACCTTACATAAACAACTACTGATACTAATTACACTTAAATCTGCCTCCAACTAGTCCCTAAGACGATTGCTACTATTCCTGTTGGCAGCACACGAGCGTTCCGACAGAGTGATTTGGTTGGAAACAGGAGACATTGCATTAAGAAGACATGACAACAAACCTGTGGCTCGTGGTAAATCTCAGGGTCCATCTGAGGACTGATGTAGGGAAATAAACACACCCGGTCTCCTTTCCTCAAGAGGTACTCCTGGCCATCAGCCATATGGAGAGTCTTTTCTTGCAGTACCTCTCTGGTGATGAAGGGGGCAGCGGTGAGTCGGAGTGTCTCTTCCAAAGCACTATCTGTGCAGGGAGAGAGAAAAGGGTTGGAACCATGGTTATTACAGGTGATTGAATGTAAGACTAAAACTAGCAGCAAGAAAAAGATCGATCGAAACTACAGTGAACAATGCAACAACTAAACTAGACCAAACCAAACTAAATTAAATTAATTTAAAAAATATAATAACTCTGGTTGTAACTGACTGCAAAGAGACATTGTTTTCGTTCATCATTTGTATATTATTTGTCTATTTTAAAATTATTTTATGAAATTACTGCCTATGTACATTTTTCATTGGATCTATAGGATGAATTGTAGTATACTGTAACAAATATTGTGCAAATGTGTTTTCCACAGTGTGCAAACTATGAAATCAGGCTTTTGTTTGTTCATTTTGCTGACCACAGAAGCAATCAGCTACCATTTTACCCTTGTTATTTAAACAAGCCCTTACCAAACACCGGGGTTTTCACATGTCTGTCCAGCAGAGGAGTCTCGGACGTTTCCACCTTTGAGATCCTGCTGAACTCATTCTTCACTGCTGTCAGAGCTTCAGGATGGGTCAACAAGTAGCTTAAGAGCCAAAATGCAGCAGGACCAACATTACCCTGGAAAACAAACAAAAGAGGACAATGATAAGGTTGTCTCCCTCACTCTGGTGTTGCATCATGACGGCGCAGATGGTTATTTTGGTAACAGCAAATAAGGACATCACATGGCGCACACCATACTATATGTAACTTTTGCTGGAGTTGCAGCAAAGCACAGATTTCCAAGTAGGATTGAAACACAAACGTCTAATCATTGGTGCTGACAAGATAAAAAAGAATGGCTTCCTTTCATGTGTCTGGGATGAGAGGAGCCAGGCTCTGGATAGTCTCACTTCTGGCAAAACACAGCCCGGTAATGGTTTACTTAAAAAGGAAAGCCACTGGAAACCTGAGTTCCCCTGCCATCTGCCTGCATCCAAGGGCAGGACATTGCCATAAAACTAAATGGCTCCAAACTGCAGAGATGTCTGCCAGGAGTGGAAACATAAAACAGCGAACACGAAATATAACTGAATAAATTACAATGACATTTTGTAATTGATGTGACTGATTTGGCTTTACAGTACAGAACTCCTGGCCATTTGCCCATTAAAGTCTTCAAAAGACAAGCTCGCCAAGTTATGCAAGTTGTTTTGTTTTTTTTTTTTCATTATTTATCATCTCATTCTGTATTAATTTATTCTGCATGAAGTTGCACTGTATGAAGCGATACATGTGATAAATGTTAGTCAGTGTGCGGTTTTACCATGTCTGTGAATGTGGATGATCGTTTGTTGCTGCTACATTCATTGTCTTTAACACATCCTACATATGTTCAAGTAAATCATACAAATACTTGAGGAAAATTACAAATTTGACTCAGAGTCAACTAAAAGTCATGAAATTAAGTGGAAATAAACCATGGTGACAAGTGCAAAAAACAGATGAGTAAGACATTTGTGTTGTAAGGCAAATGTTGAAACAAATATCTGCTTAAATGTTTGATGCAATAAACCCCTTCAGCAGAGCTGTGGGCAAGATCGCATGATTCATGACGAAGACTGAATCTAGAACAGCACAAATCATATTGAGGAATAAAAGCAATACAAATATTTAAGTACTTTTTGTTTTCCAAATGATAATTTTTGAGAGAAGGGAAGAGAGATGTGGTGGTAGATGGACTATGATTTCACACTGGCCCATAATCTGACCTTTAAACATGCAACATCATGCAAAAACTGATAAAATACATAACATATTAACAAATAGTTTTATTTTGAAGCAAAAGTGTTGTATCTACATTCAACATTGTTAAAAAACATTAAAAATAAAAATAAAATCCTTTGACTCAGTTGTATTCACTTGTCTTACACAATGTCCTTTTTATGGCTTTCACACAGAGATACACTTATTTCTAAATAGGTGAACAGCACCCTCGTGTGGTAGATAGCAGTACTGCGCCTCCATGTTCCTCTTTAAATTCAATTTCTCTTGGAGACATGTCACACAAAGAAGCAATTTCACAGAAACACAGTGGCTTCAAGCTCATCTGACTGAAATGGCAACTCGTGCTTTGTAAAAATGTCTTTCTTATGCTGACCGACTCACCTGTGTGGCCCAGAGTTGCATCAGTATCGCCTTTCTCTGCGTCTCCTCATCAGCCCCCTCCTCCTGCAGGAGCTGTCTGTAGGCGTGAAGCCAAGGACTCGACCCTGAATCCTCACTCAGACCTGCTGGAGCCAAAAGCTCGCATAGTCTCTGACGAACACCCTGCGCTGTTCTCCTCTCGGCTGCGACAGATAAACACCACGATGTGAGTGAGTGACTGATTCAGAGGCAAAACATAAACAGTTGAACTCGATATGAACGTTAATGACATACATACGAGATACAAAAATAGATATCATTGTTCACACAAGATGGGAGAGGAACAAAAAAAAACCCACTACTAACAGGCATTGTGGGTATAGGGTTGGGCATTCTCTTTTTTTTCCCTCTATGTGAGCTCTTATTTTATTAAATATTTATACTTTATATGTGCAATATGAATAAAAAACAAACAATAACAAGAAGCGGCACTTGAAACGGTCTATGTGCATTATTTGTTTAAAAAATTAAGAACTGTATACAGAATAAAGCACCGCTGGTAGGCAATAACTGGAGAAACACGAATGAATGAAAATGAATACATTACAACGAATAAACCGTTTGCATTTTGAATTTTTGTTGTGTAAAAAAAGGTTTCTAGAAGAAGCACTAATCTCAGTTTTACAATTTAAGTATTTTTCACATGAATTAAAATGCAAAACTTGATAAATAAAAATGAATTTGATATATCGCAGAGCCCTAATTGTAGGTATGCATTGATAATATTGTATCTGGCCGTCTTTCACGTGAAGTATGGGTGGAACCGATATAATCATAAATACAACACAATTGGAACAGGGCCTGGGGAAATAGGCCGCATGTAGCAACACTGAAGGGAGGTAACACTACAAGTTAGATCATAGTCTCTGTGATTCCCTGATGTAATGGATCATAAAAGTCTTTAAAAACACAAACATGCTCCTAGACATTCTGTAAGCCACTGAGTAAGTGAAATTCTCCATGGCAACCACAAAACAAATCTGTGGGAACGGCCATTGATGATGTCAAACCACATAAGTCGAGACACAGAGACAATGTAAAGAATAAAGACATAAGCAACACCTTGTCCTGACTCATGGTTTGTAACGTTGGTGATCTCTATGTACACATAATGTGCATCATTACCGACAGACATTTTTAAAATTACATAATCGCAGTATAGAGTGGTTTCAGAAAACCGTTGACATGGGTGAGACTCCTAATCGGCACTTTTGTATTTGGAAAAGTGCCGCAGAGCGTCTTTTGTTGAGACGTGTCTTTACCTGATTTTAACGTGCCCCGTGCCATTTTTGTTAATAGGCCGTCAAACTTGCGGTATTCCTCGTAGACACTTGACGGGTCTGTGCTGTTGTTGTTCTGCTCTCCTCCAAAAAGCGTCAGGTACCCAGCCCTGGACAGACAGGAGAGACAATACATGTGGGAATGAGTTCAACGTTTCAGTTGATGAATGGTGACCTTTTGTGTCTTGATGGAAAGATAAGTAGCCAGCACAGCTTTTCCATTTTAAAGCCATCAGACGATCCCCTTTCAGCAGGTAGTTTCCATTCGCTCACACAACAGCAGCATCTCCTCATGTAGGACGTCACCGCGTCAGGGTAAACATTACTATTGTATAAGTTCCTCTGGACAGATTAGACACTCTACTTTGTTTACAGTGACCACGTCACATCATGACAGCCCCAGAAGATAAGACGCATGATTTGTACAGACTGGAAATGCGACCTCAAACATTTGTGTGAAAGAATCCAGTCATCCTGCATTTTTCTTGCAGTGTTTACAAACAGAGGACCGCAGAATTGACTGGTGCGTAAACTGTTTAGATGGACGCTTCTTTGACAGAACATGCTTCTTTTAACATAGTTCAAATTACGCGTTTGTGTGTGTGTATGTGTGGGAAGGGGGAAGTTTCGTACTTGAAGAGTAAGCCGTAAGAGAAGTTGAACAGTCCCTCCTCTTTCCAGTCTTTCTGGTTCGGGGGGATCTCAGCTTTGAGCAGGGCTTGAAGGTGTGTGCTCGTGGCGCTGTTAAGGCTGGCCAAATTCATTCCAAAGAAGTGCCTGTGGACACAAACGATTAGACAGGTTGAAAGGACAAAAAAGGTCACATGGTGTTTTGTAGAGGGAAAAGCCTGTAATCATGTTTCTATTATTGTAACTGAATGACACACATTCGTGAAGCTCATGTATTAACTTTGCCCAACGTTTTGGAAAGAAATCCTTCGGTTTCCTCCTGTTCTGTTTCTAAGTAATTTAGAAACAGAAAGCGTTGCTCCTCTAGAAGCCAAACTGTGTATTTTACATATTTTTCCTGAAGGTTTTCTGGTAAATGGAAATAAAAGAAAACATTCAAGGGCCTACTTTAAGCCAGCGGATTAAAGAGGTGTCTGGTAACCTAGCATTAGAAAAACTGAATTATCTGGCTAAAGGGAATATTGAAGACTTATCAGATCTGGATACCATCTATGCATTTCACAGTGAGGAGCATGTGGGCAGCGTATGATTACTGTTGTGAAGAGGGTGGGGGTTGTCTTGAGAGTGAGCGTTATTGTGCTATGAGGTATTTTGTTGCTTCACATAAATGATTTAAAATCAATAATAATTATAGTTGTGGTAAACAACTTTTCCCTACATTACTTATGTTCGTCACGAGGTAAGATAGCACAGGTATTACACGATAGGCAGAGATATCATTCCCATATGTGAGCAGATCTAAAAATCCAAAATATTAATTTCTGCTTCTGTTCTGAGACCGAAACCTCAGTTGAAGAACAGGAAGCCCTAAAAATAGATCTCAACAGAAATATCCAGAGTTACAAAACAGTAAAACAGGTGAATTCCCAGAACGTCTTTGGCTTCAGCTTTGACTTCAAATGGAAATGAAATCATATAGTACAGTGCACACTTTCAGTCTGACAGGTAAACAGAAACAAACGAACCGCTTCATCACTGTTTTTTCTTTGGCCGGCTGGTGATGCGGGAGCTGCAGGTTGAAGATTCTGTCCATGAGCACCTGAGCGTAGCGCGTGAAGTCCAGGGAGTCGGAGTCATTGATTACTGCGTCGTATGAGTGCGGGTCCAGCAGCACCGTCACATAACGCCCGACAACACGCACCTGAAGAAGTGAAAATGACACAGGTTCAAAGCAGATGCTGAAGAAAAACCATCTTTTTTACATACTTCTGTTTTCTGCTAATTGTTACTTTTTTGAGCTTTCAACTTACATTAGAGAACACACTAAAAGCAAACTGCGATTCGTGCATCAAAACTATTCTGTAACCCAACTAGTTACTTCAATATCTCAGATCGATTAACATTTTTGAATTATATTTCTGATAAACACAAAATAACCAAACAAAGAACAAGATTCAAGATCACATTAGATGATTTGTTAAACGCAGTCACAGAATATCTCAAAATCATCCTGCGTGGATTTGAGTTTATACAAATATTCATGCCGTTACATGAATATGAACATATTCTTAAATCTACAACATGCATTATAAAGTTACACTTAGTCATAGTGTTACTAGTCTGCTGTTTCTGTTTAGTAACATGAAGACAAGCCACAAATTCTCCCACCAGTTTGATGGAAAATTTACAAACTGAACTTCTCTTTTCTGCTGTTGCGATTCCTCTAAATTTGAGTCTCGGATTGTACTTAACAAGCATTCACTGCTGTCTCATGTAAAGCGGTGCTGTGTAATTCAAAGTGTGATTTCATTTCTTTATGAGCTTCAACAAAACATGATCTCATCTTCCCAGGATGCTGTTGAGGAAATGATTTCGCCAACAGCTCTTTTAATAGCTGCTCAAACTTTTAATGAGCTCCAGAAGTTTATCTACAAAACCCATGAATCGCTTAGAAAAAAAAAAAAAAATCACACATCTACACTATCAGCTAAACACCAGCTGCTGAGACTGTAGGTGCTTTGTGATATGCACCCTACACCGTTTGCGCAACACCCAGGTTTCTTGCACTCACTGTGAAGATGTTGCCATGTTTCTGCTTCATTCGAATCAAGAACTTGGAAGCATCTTTTCCAAATTCAAGTGCGTGGCCCAGCCATGGGATAAAACCTTTGTCTAAAGGGGGCTCAGTCTTGGATCTAAGGAAGAAGAAAAAAAAAATCATTACATTACATTAAATACATAAAACGTTCAGAGTGATTTTGAAGAGGCTGATCCGGTTTATGTGACACTACCAAACACATGGAGCTGACTTTTAACAACACAGTGACACATGCTTTTCCTTTGTTGTTAAATGACATGGATCCTCCTGCTGCTGTCAGTGTACAGGGTGCACTCTTTTACAAAGGCTCCGTTAAATCATTTATTACATCGCAGGTACTTTTGCAATGTGCAGATGACAGTCCAAACTCTAATTACAGCCGTGTAGAGGTTAAACCACATTCCTCAGACTGGAGAGGGAACAGCTCTGCTACGAATCTAAATAAATCCTTCGCCCGGAGTGCGGAAATAAGACGCGTGGTGATGTTATTAACAGACTCTTTAAATAAGCAATGAACGGAGCGTGATTAGAATTATCATTCACACGCAAAAAAAAAAAAAATTAGGCTGTGACAAAAAGAGAGAGAGAGAAAAAAGAGGCAACACTCCTTTAACTCGCTGCAGCAAACAGCAGGATGCATTAAAAAAACATCACACGTACCTCGATCTGTGTGTGAGAATGAAGCAAAGCAAGGCGGCGACACCCAGCAGGAAAACCGTCCAAATCATCTCAGCGCGTTTACTTGACGCGCCGCGGAGTCGCTTTGGTCCCCACGGCTCACGCGTGGCTTTAAATATCCCGCACCCACACTTACGTCACTTGAAGTTTGAGTCATACCCGCAGGTGAGTAACTTATGACCAGCGTTTTTCACGATCACAAATAAAAAAAAAAAAAACAAAAACAAACAAAAAAGAAAAAAAGGAAGTAATACAACAAAGTCATGGACCGAGCCCCATCACCCAGTGTTTCCCAAACTTCCTTTTTTTTCTGCGAAACCCACTTTTTCCAACACAGATAAACCAGTCGCTGTGATCCATATTTTACAAGTGGTCTTTCCTCGTCGCTTCATCTAGACGAGGTAAACCAGACCAGTGTTAAATGCACTACTTTGTCGCTGTTTGTGTCTTGTTTTTGCTGAAACTGAATGTCCTCGTAGACGTGCACTGACAGTAAACTTGCTTGTGCCTTATTTATGAATGACACCAAGTAAATGCTTTCATCGGGCTCTTCCTCCTCATCACGCAGGCCTTTGAAACCGGGTTCATGCGTGAAATGGAAACAGTCCTGCGACCCGCGACCCGCCCGGAGGTCGGAGGTCGGAGCCCGGGTTTACTGATGGAGGATTCGGAGACTCTTCGCTGCCTGCTGCGGTTCACGTACTATTACTGTCACTCATGTTGAGTCACTCCAGACTAAGTACTTAATCAGCTCATATTCGCATATGGCATGTGTTCACACCTGTTGTGAGCACATCAGCACGTCAAAGATGAAGACAGGGAAAAACACACACACACAAAAAAAAGAAACACACAAAGTCATGAAGGAAGGAGGGAGTAAAGACTCACAACTGTGTGGCTTCACCTTCCTTCATTCCCTTTAGTTACGTCAAATATAAAATGCAGCTTCACTTTATGAAGACACAGGACAAATAATTCAAGTTCTGTTTTGCGTTTTGTTTGATCCTTTATTAATCACAACAAATGGCAACGTGCGGTTGCCGTGAGGTGGACACAGTGGGTCAGAGTGGGAGCAGTGACTGAACTTTTTAACAGCAGTGTGACAAATAAACCTGCTCAATCAAACAGAGTCCGAACCGTTAAACTGCAGAGCAGCTTTTCTCCTTCCAGTGGACAATACAAAAGATATACTAAAACTGCAAAAATGAAAAGAAAAAGAAAAAGAATCTTATAAATAAAGGTCATCTTCAAATATCTCATTTGAACTTAAATGCAGGACACGAATTAAGAGAGCTCTGTGTCATCCTTCTCCTCTTGTCTGTTAACTGGTCCTCGTGATTCATGGACGTCCTCGGGAGTTTGACCAAACACGGCCCCGGTCCGCTTCAGGAGGTAGACTCCAGCATGTAAACCGCCGACGTTGACCCAAACAGTGTGCAGCTTCCGCCACAGCCCTCCCATCCGCGAGATCGCCTGGAGACGAGATAAATCTGGTCAAACTAACAAATCAGACATTTGTTTTGTGTGAAACAAGATATGTGCTTAGACAAATGCAGCTGCTAAAAGTCTTTTCCGTGAGTTAATCCTGCATCACTTAAACAGTGGAGGGGTTGTTTAGAGATCATTTAGGATAAATGGGTTCTGCACAAGAGCTCTTCAGGGGCAGCGGCATTGGTGAGGTTATGTAAAAAAAAAACAAAAAAAAAAAAAACAACACAACTGGGATTTTCCATTTCACAATCAAACACAACTTCGTATGACAAATCATTTCAGGCAAATCGAACTGGGAAACCACATGTAAAACAATGGTCAAAGGTCAGAAACTGAAGCAGAACTTATGTGACCCAAAAACTCTATTATTAGGGTCTAATTCTTATATTTGGAAAATAACATACTTTGAAAAAGCATGGAAAGTTTGGAAAGATGATGAAGAAATGAAACATATTCAAACAAACTAATGTTTTGATAGAACAAAGTTAATCTGAGTGAGAAAAATTGTAAATATTTGGTGTAGTGTGACTTCACACTAACAGATACATAATAGGGCGAATCATTACTTAGATGTTAACAGGACTGAAATAAGCTTACATCGGCTGGTGGCCTGGACAAATTAAATGTGAAGAAAAGCACACTGACAGTCTTCTGCTCAAATGTTGTGTATATTTTTCAAGACAGGGAATTTGGGGGGATTTTCTTGTTTTTGTTTGATGACATAGGGTATGTCTGGTCGCTGTCCTGTTAATACGCTCCACTGCACTTCAGTAGGAAAACCTGGACCGAGTGCATTTCTGCCAGTTGACACAAGGTTTTTGCAGATTTTAAGGATTGCTTCTGTACATATATTGCCATGAAAAAGGTCAGTATTGACATTTCTGTGCATGTCAAAATGCCACGTTTGTCAAGCGATGAACATCTGAGGGCCTTCGGTGCAGGACAGGTCGACAACAGGGTTCCTCATCCACAGGCAGCAGCTGTTCCAGATGTTACAGCACGAATGGACCTGCATCCCTCAAGACGTGATGCGACGCCTGGTCATTGAAGCGAACAGAGGGCATGCACCAGACGGTTGTTATTTTTAATTCTGGCAGTAGCCATGTTGGTTTGTTTATACTGGTTACGATTGACTGTTTTCACCTTGTTTTCTTATATGTCATAGAACGTGTTTTCATTTGAACTTCATCAGTTTGAATCCATGAGTAAATTTGTGGCCTCAAAGTTTTCATTGACTGTCAGCGTATTTTTCTGATCACACCCATCCACATCCTCATTGTAAGCTGTTTTAACTGACTGACTTCTGTTGCTTTGAATGTAACTTTACTCTTTCCTTTGCCAAAATAAGTGCACACCTTCACCCTACAGCAGGGGTGTCAAACTGCGGTCCTCGAGGGCCACAATCCAGCATGTTTTAGATGTTTCCCTCTTCCAACAC
>JAPQRN010000010.1:15152679-15169686 GCA_037367275.1 Coranthus polyacanthus
CATAAATCATTAACGTTCACAGGGACACTGCAGCTGAGTTTACTGAATAAGAGAAATGTAGGTTTATGTTTTGTTTTGTTTTTTTTTGTGCTGAAGGCGAGCCATGGTTTATCTAAGGAGTCAGGTTTATAAATAGGAGGAAAGAGAGGGAGAGACCCCAGGTGTGGGGAAGTCCGTACCAGCCTGTGAAAGCGTCTCGCAGGGCAAACGCCACCAGGTGGACGGACCGAAAGCATCCACATGTATCATTCTCTCTGTCTCCGTCTCTCTACGGATCCTTCCCTCGAACTCCATCTTAATCTAAATTTCCTTCAGGCCAGCCACTAAATTACTCCTTCACTCTCTTTACCTCCTTATTGGGTATTTTGTTAAAGCCTGCGTTGGTGCTCGCTTTAAAAGGTGAGAGCAGAGTAATTTGAAGGGTCTAAACTACAGTTTGCTTCGTGCGACAGTTCCAGACTCTGAGGCATCGTAGATAGATAAATAGACTGTATTTATTTTTTAAGTTCTATTAAAGCTGCGGTGCTTGATGGTTTTTGGCGTTACTGAGCAAAAAACTCTGCAATTACGTTTCAGCGCATTGTCGCTCAGGGGGTCTGAGAGGAAACAAGAACTCTACCAACGCCTGTGGTTGTAGAAAATCTACCCCCGTGACGCAGGCTTCGTCTAATCACAGGCGTTTTCAGACAGGTAGGGGGTTAAATACGCCGCTCTACAACATGGGCCGACAAGCTGGGAAAAGAGTCTCCTCTTTTTTTTTTTTAGAGCTGCAGAAGTAAGGTGTCTGCCCGCCCCCCCCACCCCCCCTCTGATTTCCTCTCCTGCAGCTTCAAGAGAGAATGAATTTTCTTGTGGAACAACAAATTACGCAGATATTAAGAGCTTGGTCATCATCATCATCATCATCATCGTCGTGGTTTGAAAATTTTTCCGTTAAAAGTAGTATTTCATACAATAACATGTGTGCTTCAAGCGTCTGTTTCAGTCTCCTTATTGCTCCACACATGCACAACCACACACAATTATTCACTAAATCTGTTTCCATTGCATTTACCTTTTTCTCGACACCTAAGCGTAAAAAAACGTTTTTGCAATACTTTGAGATTTCTTTTTTTTCCGAATTTCCAGCGTTTCCACTCAGGTGTTTTTTTTTTTTTTTTTGTACGCGCAAACTGAAAATGCTGGACGGAAAAGACGCCTATGAAAGGCCACGCGCACCATGAATCGTAACGATAACGGTAACAAACAAAAAAAAAAAAAACGTTATAACTCAGCTACGCGACAAAAAGACAGCGGAGAACAACGTCACCGGGACGGGAACACCGACGTCTGAACTGACAGGCATCTCATTCAACATGTCACCTTAGCACTGCGTGTCACTGATTTGGCTTTTGTTTACCTCGCCTTGTTTACCATATGTTTATCTTATTAATTATGAGAAGAAAGGACGTGATAATAGGAGTGAGGAAACAGCTGGGCCACGCAGCCAGGTGCTGAGCAATTACATTAACGAGCAATTAAGTTGCAGTCAGCAGCGGCGGAGGCTCGTCATTGGTGGGTTACGTCTGTTGGCCTTTGTGAATACGTTTTTTTTGGGTTTTTTTTTTTTGTGGACCTTTTTTGTACGAGGGAAAGCGGATTAATAAACCCCTTTAGTGGCTTTTCTGCGGCGTGAGCTTTTTGGGTAAAAGGTAAAAAAAAACGCGTCGACTTAAAGTTTGCACTCCTAGTGTAGTATGTGGGATGTCTTCGGGCTACATGTGAGTCTTAAATAAGGTGAAGATTGGATTATCATGTTACTGTTACGAACCACACCGTGTGCTATATGTGTCTGAACCTTTACCCACTACACGGTTGCATGAGCTTGTATGGATAGAGGCCCCTGTGTGCAGAAAGACTTGACTAATGTTGAGTTAAGGGGGCTCCTTTGAAGATAGGGAGAGGGGCTCCAGTAGCTGATAACAGGACGCTCTGGCCTCGACTTTTTCGAAAACAACCGATGTATAAATACGTGGACGGAGACGGCGATTTTTGGAGAATTCCATATTGGCTTCGGGTTCTCCCAGGCATCCGTGGTTCCTGTTTGATGCTGTGCTTGCTTGTAATAAACCTTCGATATGCAGGAAAGACAGTGTCTGCAGAGATTCCTTCTTCATCTTCACATCATCGCTGCACAATTAACAACACTAGTTTGCATCCGGCAGCAGGTGAACAGTGTCGACTCTGGGTCTCGGTACAGATGTTGTCATTTCTGATTTTCCATCCAAATGAACTGCGAGCGTACTGCTGCTCTTCATACATGGCGGCGTTTCACTGCCGTTTCCACCTCATACGCCATTTGCGTTGGTTACTTGTACCAACTCAGTCTTCTTATTGGTCCACGCACGTACAAACAATTATCCCCTTCGATCTGCTTTCTGTTGCACTTACTTGCTTTTGCCTATTATCGATCCGCCAACTTTTCCACGTCTCTCGGGCATAAACACTTTTCCACAGATTTTTGGTGTGCTTCCACTCAGGTGTTTTTTTTTTTTTTTTTTTTTTAAACGCAAAAAAACTGAAATTGCAGATAAACACAGCTGGATGGAAACACATCTACCGTGGAAACTCACAACGTAGCAATAACAATGATGATAATAATGATAGCGCTAACGTGAAATTTTAGTGAATGTAATACATGCACGGCACAGTTGAAACCCTAATTTAAATTCGTATTTGTGTCCTGGTTTTTTTTTTTTTTTTTGCTATTTCCTGTGATGATTCATCCGTGACTGTGTGGCTCCTAATTATTATGGTGATGCACTGTGGAGTAAATCAGGCCCTGAGTTCACAAGCTGCCTTTGATTCATTGTGCGGCTGCTGGAGTCGCTGTGAATTTTACGACAGGCATGGATGACTTCCGTAGTAGTTTTTCTTTGCTTGTTTCCCTAATTGAGCTAAGTAACAAAAATAAATAAATAAAAAAAATAAGCAGCCGTATGTTGCCGACTTGAAAAACGCTGCAGTTCATATCTTGTAGCTGCAAGGCATCCAAATTAAAACACATATCTTGCTCTTTAGCCCCACAGTCATTAAGTCATTTTACACCCAATGTAATTACAGTGCAAAATCATTAAACACAAGCACTTTCAGAGGTCAGATTAAGCTATTTTCTTTAGTAAAGAGTTGAAGGAGATATTTTTTTGTGTGTGTCAGTGATGATTTAATGGAGGATTGCACTCAATTTGGGGATTTAGCTGCATTTTTAATGAGGATCCCATCAGTTTTTGAGACATAAAATGTTTAATTTCTTGTACACTTCGTCTCCAGTACAGTTCAGTGCATATCTGCCTCACCGGCTGTGTGTTGAGAAAACCGGCAATGCTTTGATATTTATCTTTATTCACTTATGTTCTGCTGTCACATATTCTCCTTTTTCCCGATAGCTCAGAAAGATGTGACAGGACTTTTAACAGGACCGAAACTTAAAAGACCATATTAATGTCGTTCACTTCTTTCTCCTATGAAATCCTGTTGAACAGCTTCCATTTAATATTCTCACCTTTAGAGTCATCTTAAACACTGTATTGTTCCTCTGTCCCTCTGGCTAGAAGTTTTTTCTCTTTCACCACCGGTGTTTAGTGTTTCCGTCTACACCGAGACGGACGTTTTTGGATAGCGTTTAAATGGTGATGGACAGAAGAAGGAAACTCCAGTCAGAAAAGGGGGAAAGGAGATTAAAGCAGAGGAAGATCAAGACAGACATGAACAGAGCGACACTGTTTCGCTGACACTGATACTCTCAGATGGATTTACGTGCGTCTTTGTGTGCGTTTGGACTTACACATGAAAGTACACACAAGTACAGTCTAAAGAAATGTCAAATGTCAGCTTCAGTTCAGCGAGAAATGTTCCCTGAAAGAGTATTCGCTTTATCTTTTTCCATTTAAAGCGCTACAAAGTCAAGCAAAGATGTGTAAATCCACTAGCTATTCACGGTTTAGGATTCAGTCGGTGCTGCTTTCCAGATGGGTTTGAGATGTATTCAGTACGTGAAATAATGGTGCTGCTTTAAACCTAAAACTTTCTAGCTCTTAGGCATTAGTAGTAGGAGGCAGCAGCTAAACTAGGGATGGGCAGTATGAACAAAAAATTCAATCTTTTTCAGTGTTATGCGTAATTCATGAGTTCAGCTGATAAACGCGATAACAAGAATTTTAAATAAAGCATCAGTCAGAGCGCCTTTGTACTTCATGTGGATTTTGAAGTTTTGCATTTGAAATTTTTTATGGAGATGTCAAAATTTGAAAAAAAAAAAAACAATTTGAAAAAAAAAGTTCTCACCCTCACTCGAGGTGATCTTTTTTGAAAAGGCATTAATGCACACAACGGGATGTGGGAAATACCTTCTCTTTTTTTCAGTCGTTAAGATGAAACGGGCAGTATTTCTGTCTGTAACTTCTCTCTGTTGGAGAAAGGTTTCAGTTCACGCCACATGATAAGATTTTATAACTTTTACCAGCCCAATAATGAAATGTACAGCGTTTCTGGCTGCAGTGTTCTGGCAGCATGACAAGTTGAGAGTACATTGTAATCCTCTGGCAAGTCTACACCCAGCTTCCTGCACCATTTCATGTCTGTCCACCCTGACACGACAAGCCGCACTGAGCTCTGAAAGCATCATGACCTTGGAGTCTGCCTTCGCTCGGCTACTACTGTTTCAGGATCTAGACTCTTCGGAGAGTAGTGTTTGTAGTGAGTATGTGTGTGTGTGTGTGTGTTTGTGTGTCAGAATATGTGCCAACCACCACATCGGTGTGCCAGCTGGACAGTAGCAGTGAGACCTGTAGCTGTACCGCCAAATACATCTCACGCACACATACTTAGATTCACACACAGACACATGCTGGCATACTGGTGTTGTTTCATCTGCCTGTCATGTGGGGTAGAGCCAGATTTGATATCATGTAATAGGGAGAACAGTCCAAATCAGGCCAAAAACAGTATCTAGGGAAATAAACTAGTTTGTGTGGTGGATCGAGTGCGTATAAACTCGAGCTGTTCCACCAGCTTCGCTGTGGCTGCTGTCCCTAGATTACTTGGAATATGTTAATTCCAGATTAACAGGATGATGATAATCATGGATTAGGAGTCACATTATTGTCTTCTTTTAAAGGAAACTGAACAACGGTACCTGCACCAAAAAAAAAAAAAAAAATCGACATCATTTGTTAAATCGTCTTTGTCTTTTCATGCTTTTTTTTTCCCAGTATATTTCAAGGATTGAATGGTGCGATTCAAAGCAAATAAAAAACCTTTCAAAGGACATGAACTGCAGTGTAGTCAGACATCAGCTTCCTTTCATTGGTGTTGTGCTGCCAGGGAGTTTGGCTCACAACCTCACACTATCTGTCACCGCCATTCATTTGGTTTTTTCTGTAGTCATCTTATTGTGACTTTTCTTCTCGGCAGTATCACCCTTCTCTTTGTGCATTTACTCATCCGCTGCTATCTTTCTCAGTTTGCAATAGGTATCACTCTTCGCTTTTTCCACGTTCTTTCAGTCCTTAATTCTTTCGAAGGGTGTCTCTGTCCACCTCTTTTCCTTCCACACACCGGTTTCTTTTGCCAGAATACAGTGTTGTGTTACGTGCTTCCTCCATCTGCTTCGTGCCCCCTACTTGCAACCTCTTCCGCCCCATAACAAAAACACATCAGTAAGCATACTGTGCACATGGATTCAAGCCATTACGTGCTTTTTTTGCCTTTCTCGTTTGGGTGATGCACCATTGTTACAGAGGAGCGTATTTCAATAAATGCTGATGAACTTATTGTTGTTTGATCAAAGACTTCTTTTTTTTTTTTTTCTCCGCTGAATTAGTACTTGTATCTGACGTATGCGGGACTAATTACTTTGTTCAGTTTTCTTAAAATCCACACTCATTAATGATTTTATAAGGCTTGTTTATGCGCTCTCAAGTTGTTTGCCAGAAAATACAAATACTACTCCTAATTATTAAGTCTCGGTACATGCTCGTGGCGGCTAACATGCCTGAACAAGGGAACAAAACAATTCGAGGGGAAATGCCCATGGAAGAGGTTCTTTTGTTCAGCATTATAATAAGCTTCACCAGACTTTTGATGAAAGAAATATACAAGGCAACAAACAAAGCCAAAGAGAACTGGTATTTCATTATTGTGTTTATATCGCACACATACTATATCCTGCTTTTTTAATAACCTAACAAGCTCTCTCCCTTTCTCATAAAACTGCTACTGCAGATTATCCTTTGCCCCTATCAGCTTCAAGATGCTGCCTGTGTTATTAATTTTTCTCTTCCGCCCCAGCTCCTCTTACCGCATGCTGCTCTTCTTATTTCCATTCTTGGCACTTGCAAATCTTACCTTGCACATGTTCTCAAATGTAAAAAAACAAACAAAAACAAAACAACAGCATTCTAGTAAGGTCTTAGGCCTCCAAAATCTCTGCTCCTCTATTGAAAGGATGGATTTTTCCAAAGCACGTTTCCTCATTTGGTTTGATGATGGTAATGAGGAGTCTTGTCTAACAAGTTGCTCCAGAATTTCCCATAATTGTTCAATTAGGTTGAACTCTGGTGACTGTGAAGACAATAGTAGATTTAATTTAGCTAGCTGCTGAATCCTGAGCTAGATCCATTACGAGCATCCTCCAGAGCAAACCTAATGCACCTAATAAGCGTATAAGCATTAAATGAATCCATCCTGGAACAGACGGTTTACATGTTAACATTTTATTTTAAATTACTACTGACTTTTCTTTCTGACGTGTGCTGTCTTAGCTCCTAGAAAGATGTTTCGCTGGTAGATTTTAATAAAAGTAAGGATGTGCGTTTCATCTTTGTACCACTTTTTTTTAAAAATAAAATGCCATTACGGTTAAATATTATGTTTTCCCACGTGCGACTCCTGACAGACGACAAAAGGCTTCACAACAACAACCTTTTTAAAATGTAAAGTCATTGTCATCGGGGTTTGATTTTCTCGCCGCTGATTGTGAGCTGTGAATCCGTCGTTGACCCTTCATCTCCGCTATTGCAGCACATACAAACAAACACACGCGCACACAGCGTTGTGGGTAAATGCACACCCACACAGATGATTGGATGTGTTGCGTGTCTGGAGCTGCATGCTGCATGAGGACATTCTTGGATACCAATAATCCCCTGAACCACTAAATTCACATGAGCATAGACACAGAAACGCACACATGGTTTCATGCAGGAACACAGACTTTGCCACTTTTCAGATGATAGCCTTACATTGAGGACTCTTGAGATTAGGCATGTCGAAGAGCCATTCATTGGCATTGAACACTAGATCACACAAACAGCTATTACCATTCTGTTTGCCTTTTAGGCTTTGTAAACAAAATTTGCAATTCATTTGGCATGCATAATAATGTAAATATAGCAGCCTATTACTGAAATATACAAAGAAATTTCTGATAATGACAGGTACCAAAAGAAATGAAGCGAGAAAAAGCATCAAATCTCAAACTCGGAAACTCATGTGGAAATAGTGATAAAACCGTTGCTATACAGGTGAATGAAGGTGATTATCACAATTATGCAAAATAATTGTGATTTGCTCGAATAATTGCTGTAAGAAAATTATGTAATAATTGCGACAGACCTACATTTTCTATCTACATGATGCCGTTTTGAAAAACTTGAATGATTTTACGGTTTAGGTTTAGGCGCTGACAGCCTTTGATTAGGTTTAGGAAAAGATAACAGGACTTGGTTTAATACAGAAAAAGTCTGCAAAGATGTGATTTAAAAAAAAAAAACAAAAACAAATTTTTCAGACTTATAATCTGGAACGTGCTGAGTCGATTGATCAATTAGTTGTCAACTATTAAATTAATCGGCATAATCCATTGATGTTTTTGCATATGTTTTAAAAAAAACTAACGTAAGAATTCTCTGATTCCATCTTACATTGTAATATCTTATTTGAGGACGTCATCTCGGGCTTTGGGAAACACTGATCGACATCTTTCACCATGTTTGACATTTTATAGACCAGGGAAGTAATCGATTAATTGAGAAAATAATCAACAGATTTATACTAATAATTACTTAATCCTTAGTCGCAGCCCTAGTATTTAGTAATAGTTGAACAAAATTGCAAACTTGATCTAAGTTTAGCCAAAGCTTTTTTGCCAAAACCTAAAATCCCACACACTCCTCCTGCTAAGTGCGGGGTCTTCTGTTTTTCAGACCTTCCAATGTACCTGCTGCTGAGAGAGTTGAATGTGCAAATATCTTCTATTTTAAAAATGCGCAAACCTAAAAACTGATGGGAGTTGGGATGCAAACTCAGATCTGCGGTGCCAAAGTCCTGGATTTTTTAAATCAAACATCCACCCCAACCGCCTCCTGCATGTTGAGGAAAGCCCAAAGCGTTGAAGACTAAAATGTTACATTGATATGAAATGTATTTTTGGTTCACGAAGGTTGACGTTATATGTATCTGTGGTTTGTAGAAACATACAATGGCAACTGGGAATTGGGTTGAAGAAATGTAAAAGGATACTAGGGACAAATACTGAAAAAAAAAAGATGGTGTTTAAAAGCTTTAGTCAAATGTAGTTTTTCTCTACTCTTTCCCATTCTCCTTGTCACTCACATTTTCCAGCCTTTCTCTCTCTCCTTTCCATTGCATCTGTTTTTTCTTCCCGTTTCATTCCATGCACCTGAATCTCTTTTTCTCTCTTTCTAACGATCTCTAGAAGAACAGCAATTATGTCCCACACTTGGTAAAAACACTTGTAAATGATTGAAATGGAGAGAAAGAGAAGGAGAGAGTGGAGCGGCTAATAAGATTCAGAGCTGAATGTCTGTATTGTCGCGATGTCTCTGTCAGTGGGAGGCAGCAGAAGAGGAACAATCTGTCCCTCCCTCTTTCTTTCCACTTTCACTCTTCTTTTTCTCCTTTTTCCTTCTTCCCGTTTCTTCTTTCAGTCTCATTTCTTCCCTCGTCCTGAGGCCAAAGTACCGAACTCAATTATAAACTTCGAACTTCTGCCTGAAATGTGACGCTGGCACTGCAGCAGCTGTCACTAAAGTAACATGAAGACACAAAAAAGTCTCACAACAGAGCTGCTGATTAACGGGCAGCCTGTCGTGGAGTTGGTGTGGTCAGATGGCCTGACCAGTAACACTGCAAGGACACAGCAGGGCATGCTGTGATGTACACAGACGCACAAGTTAGAGGAAGGAAAGTTGTTGAGTTACGTAACAGAAAGTTTTTGTTCAAACTCGATCCCCAGCACCTGAACAGAAGTGTTTGGGTGCTCTTAATTTGGCGTTCAGTTATATAACTGTTAGCGCTGCGCATGGAGACATAATAATGATGAGATATAAACATTTGTTTGCAAACACTGAGCAAAGTCAGAATTCCAGTTTTTTTTTAAGCGACACAGAAAACCTCATGCTCAACAAAGTAAAGCTTTTTTTTTCCCGTTCAGTATCTTCTAAAGTATAGACAGAGTTTCATACTCTAATTGTAGACTCAATGTACGTGTTAAAACAAGCTCTTCAGTCTCAAATTGCAATTTCCTATAATAATAAGAAGGAGAAGAAGACGAAGAAGAAGAAAAGTAGGACGTAATGAATCAATTGAGAGCTAATCATGAAGTTGTCATATTCATATAAGCAAAAAAGACATTTGGTTAGTTTTTTTTTGTTCACATTTTAGTGATATTAAGTATTGAATGACTTCAACAAATAACTTCTGACAAATAAAATGAATACTCAGATCAGTTTGTAATGGCAATTTGATTGAATACATCACAAATTGAATATTTTTCAGGTTGTCGTTATGAAAATAATCATATTTTCAACCTGACTTTTTATCTTGTGAATGTTCTTGTTTTTTTAAATTATTTTTGTTAAGAAGAACCATATGGAGGTTGTCCCTTAAAGTTACAGTGTATTACAAAATAGTCCCTTCTCTGATAGTTGTATCCATCGGATGCATTTAACGATAGAGATGTTCTCCTCAGGGTACTTGCTGAGATTTGGGTATTTGGGTTTCACTTCTTTCAACTTTACAAACGATGTGGTTAAAGTAATCAGGTTTAACGCTTCACGTGTTTACAACCTATCTGATCCTTTAACCTGCTCTTTCTTGGCTTCTTTTATCTGCCGCCCTTGCTGAGAGTACTGTTATCGTGACTATTAATAACGATGACTGAAGAAAACAGGTCTCACGCTGTAATTTGTCGGAGACTCTGGACCCCATGTTGAGTATCAGCGGCCTTGTGGGGGGAGAGAGCGAGAGAGAGAGAGAGACGGCGGCTGGAAGGGGGGTTTGGATGTGATAGGCAAAATTTCAACTTCGATATATGAGTTATGTGAGAGAAATATAGAGGAAAGGGCAGGACAAATTAACAAAATGAGACAGCAAGAGAGAAAGGCACAGCGTTTGACTGGATGCATCACGTCACACTAAGCCCTCAGAGCCAACAAAACACTCGAGTGCTCTCATTCTTCCTCTATTTCTGTGTTATCAAGTCTGTCCCAGACTGAATCACAGCCTCAAATAAGCTGACTCGTGTGGTGTGTGTGTGTGGTGTGTGTGTGTGTGCGTTGGGTGTTTTTAAACTGTTTACTGCCTCAGGTCTGCTCTCCGTTGTGTCAGTACATGTGCTGCTAGCCTAATAGCTCAGAGATTTGGTTCATTATTATTGTGGAGGGAAGTTTTGGTCTGCGCGTAGATGACTGCGTATATTTGCAGACAAAGCAGCGATTTACTCCCCAAAGTGCAGCGGGTGTCCCAGATAGAGCGATCAAGTGCTGTGATTATAATGTATTACTATAATATCGCTGCCGAGATAAGCTGTTACGTGTGTGTTCGTGTGTGCAAGCGCACATGTGTGATAATTGCACCGCTGTCAGCTTAAGGCACATTACAAGTCTCATTTATCATTTTGCCCTCCACCACAATTTGTGCAGCAGATTTATACACAAACGCGCACATTTTTTCTGTGATGTCTCTTATCTGTGTACACTTTTTGCAATATTCATGTCTTATGTGGCGCAGTGAAACAGGATGATGTCAGTGTTTATTTTAAGAGGTTCTTCTACTCACTTCACTGGACTATTTGAAAGCTTACTGACCTTTATCTGTCACCATCTTTCTAATCAAACAACATACAGTGTGTTATCGTCCAGTCATTTGCCCTCAAGATTCAAGAGTGAGCCATGACAGAGCCCTGCCATGATCAGGAAATAATCCGAAAATGAAAAGAACTTGGATGTGATTAAAAGGAAAACATTAAGTTTTTAGCTTTTTCTTTAAATCAGTGGTTCAGATTTTGGATATTGTGCTAACTAAGCAAAGCACTAACCAAGAGACGAAAAAGCCCAAAGACTTGAAACAAATATGCTCATCAACACCTTTACAAACCCACTAAAGTTTTTGTGTCTAATTTGAGATTTTACACCTTTTATGGCATCATTTCGAAACGTGCGGCAACACTTCATCCAGCTGCTGTTTGGCCAGGAAATAGTGACAACTTGTAACTCCCCAAACCCCATTCGGGAACCTCAATTTCTGTTTTGCGCTGCACACACTTCATGTAACGTCTCAATTAGTCAATTAGTAAAACATGTTTCCTGGCAGATTTTTAGCTCATTTCTTACATAGTCTTACATTTCGGACATCATGGCAGCATTTCTAAGGCAGAAAACAGTGGTATTTTCCAGTGAAATGAGTCAACGGGGAAAAGACTGTACAGATACAGAAACACAAGATAAATTTAAAGGTCCAATATGGAGAAGATGTGACTCCATTTCTAAGCTAACAGTAGCTAGTGTTGCACACTATTGCAACTGAGCAAAAGAGAAGTATGAGGTATAAGGCATAAGGACGTTCACGGAAAAAGTCCTCTACGTAGAAGTCAGTGTACGGGCTGTTGTCATGGATGTAGGCAACGGAGACAGCTGTTGGCTTAGTAATGGAGTTAGCTAACGTTGACAAACTCGGCTCACAGCACAGACATACTCCAAAAAAAATCAACGATTGTAGACGTAAACTTAGTTCTTTGTGATTACAGAAAGCCCAGTTTGTAGTTTGTTGCCTTCGACAGAGACACACCACATTAAAAACACACGGTGCCTCATTGCCTTATACTGGATTAAAGAATAAATAAAGCGTAATATAGGTCTCAGAAGTAGGTTGTTTGTTTAAATTCAAAAGAGGTGGTGGGCAGACACCGTTCCAAATGTATATTTAATATGTGTTTTTTACAGAAGAAGTCACTGCTCCATTTCCCTGGCACTTGACACATAACTGAACTAATTTAAATGTAAAAACACCACCACAATAAGGTCTGATGAGCCAAAAATAGCGTGTTTTATGCTAGTATGCGCTTGTATTCTCTGTTATTGTGTCTTACTTTTGCAGTCTGAGAATTAACCGACGGCACACATAGAGACAAGATGAAAACACCATGTTCTACTTACTGCCTCATTAGAGCGACTGAGAGAGAGGGGGTGAAAAACAGGAAGAGAGACGTAAGTGTGGGTGAGCGTTGAGAGAATGGAAGGTGACTGGCAGAAGTGGTCAGAGGACAGGGCTGTTGGGACCATTAGCATTCAGCTCTTGTGGTATGATAAAGAGGGATGTTATGAACATGTAACCTTGTTGGCATCGATCTCTTTCGTTGATGTTCAGCGTTGATTGGAGAAGACCTCTCAGCACAAAGCTCATACGTCACTGCTAAGTGGATTATTACCTGCGCGGGCCTCGTCGCTCTCGCTCTCTTTTTTTTTTTTTTTTTTTTATCTCTGTCCTCTCATAATAGTGTGTTCATTCACATCGTGCAGCACCAGACAAGTATTGAACAAAATTGATCAAATGAAAGGGAATAATAGCTGTCGCAGCTTGGAACATCCAACTGTCTCGATAAAGTAGGGCTGGATCAAAAATGCAGACTTTAAAACTGACAACCAAACTTAATGCAGCATTTGGCAATAAGGTGCGATCAAGACACCAGAATGTATTACATTTCAGATATGTATAGTCTACATGTTTCTCAACCAAGAACTGCTCCAAATCAACATTTCTAGATACATGTTATACCAACCAAACCAAAGAAAGAGTCTAATAACGACCGCGTTAAGTAAATCTGCAAATGTACATAGGTTTTATTTTATGTCCCGTGCATTGCATTTTATTTCAACATATAATTAAATGTTAATTTACGTTCCAAGTGGCAAAAGTGTTGATCATGAACAGAATTTTAAATCGCTCACAGAAGAGCCATCAACTTGACTTGCAATGTCAGCTGGTCGTGACGACAGAATTATTAAACCGTACGTGTTTAAGTTTAAGCACTGACAGCACTTGGGGTTAGGGAACGATACCAGGGCCTGGTTTAAAAGTTTAGTATGTAACATGCATGAAGAAATGTACACATATTGATTGCTTTATTTTATTTCCAATGAAAGCTGCTTCCCTGGCTGTCTCAGTTTCCTACATCCATGATAACAGCATGTAGAGTAATTTCTGTGCAGAAGGTGGAAAGTCAGCGCCTCCCTCCTGCTCTTCTACAACAACAAAACCAGACAAACACTAGTTACCTTTAGCGCAGAGAAGTTGTCAACAAATGACCGTCACCCGGCACAGCACAGATTCCAACACGTAAGCACACAGGTGTTGCGCATAAATGTACATATTGTGTCTTTAATACAGAAAAAATTATCAGTTTCTAACCCTAATCCAAGTGAGTTTATTGGCCAAACCTAAAAATATACGGGAGATGAGACGTGAACTCCAACGATCTCTTACCTACTGAGGAAAGGTAAAAACGTGGTGTATCCTTCAGTATCAAATTACATTGAGGCTCTACACGTGTGAAACATACAAATACATGTGATGGCTCCATTTTATTGTGGTGACTGAGTCGGTAGGTGAGTGTGAGGACAGTAATGAGTGAGCGTAAAATGTGGTTTAGGGTTGCAGAGCTTTGGTCAGAGCTCAACCATCAAAAGCTGCTTGTGTAATGATTCTTGCTCCCACGGGCTGTGTTTATAGTCTGGGCCAGAGATTTTAGGTGAACCCTTCTTTGTAATTAGTGCAAACGCACAATCAGGCGCACGCATACAGTAGCGTCTGATTTGATCTGTCGATATCCGAGAGACTGATGAATTGATTTGTAGTGACATCACATATGGTGTGGCTTCATCACCGAGCAGAATAATTACCTTTCATGTTGTGTTTATACTGAAATACTTCAAAGTCTTTGTTTATTTTTTAGGAATATATGTTTTCCAAAGCCTGTGCATCTTATTAAATGCTGCATTATGCAGAGCGTGTCCCTTGAAACTGTTATTTTTGCACACATTGCTTTGATACACGTACAGTATTGCTTTGAAGCTAAAAGCTCTCTCTGTGTCATTCACTCCCCACATCTCCTGCTCCCTCTCCTTGCTCTCTTCCTTCCTCCTCTTGTTTTTTTTTTTTTTATATTCAGCTTCTCCATTATCCGCTTTATCTCGCTAACTCTTCCCTCTTTTCTTTCTCTTCCCAGTGGGGCGTTTGTTGATCGAGTTCAGTTCCCAGATGACTATGGAACGAGTGCAGAAGGAAAACCCCAACGTGACAGAGGGAGGCCGCTACACGCCGCCCGACTGTCGGCCTAGATGGAAGGTCTGTCTATCAATAATTTGTGAATTTCAATAAAAAAACATTTTGTCCTCTGCAGGCAAACCAGAATCTGCACGGAAAAAAAAAAAAGGGAAAGCGGTTGAAAGGAGTCAATTTTCATTCTAAATTGGGTCTTCAAATTCAGTTACTAAAAAGAAGATTAGTCTATTTAAGTGTTTCACCTTCTCCTCTACATGACATTTCAATGAGGTCAGAGTGCTTCATTCAGCAGTGGGGATAACACCAAAGTAGTGTGCACCCATTAGAATGATAACTATAAAGTAGTCAAGGTTATTTCTCAGGTAATCTTCATCTGAACACAAAATTACCATGAACTTGCATGCTGAATTATTCTGCAACCTTGGACTGTTTCTGCAACAGAAGAGAAAGAAGCATAGAAATCTGGTTCAGAGCTGCAGTGCAACTGAGAGACGCTGTCTTCACTTCCTTCATTTATAATAAATGTGAACCGACTTTCCGTATACTGCGAGAAATCATTTTATGGATGAAACAAGCTTCAATTGAGCATAGTTACTCAAACAAACACCGATTGGAGCTCTGATACAAAAAAACCCAAAAAACTCTTACCATCTTTTCGTCGTCATCAGTTGAACTAGACGAGACTCAACAGATTTTATGTTAGACATTCCTTTAAAATACAAAATAAATCATCAATGAAACCCTTTTTTTATTGTTTAGGTGGCCATCATCATCCCTTTCCGTCACAGGGAAAACCACCTAAAGTACTGGCTCCACTACCTCCACCCTATCCTCCGACGGCAGAGGATTGACTACGGCATCTACATCATCAACCAGGTACGAAAACCCAGAGCCCGAATATAGATATGCAGGTTCTACAGCTGCAGTTATTTACTTTATCCACTAGGACTGCACAATGAATCAAATCACAATCGCAATATCGATATGTACAAATAGGAAAATTGCAAAAGGCTGCAATTCAAACGTCCAGATTTCGGAGGATTTAGGGTAATTGCACAAATGGAAAAAAAAAAAAAACACATCTGTTGTCTGCTGATATTTTGGATTTAGTGACACTGAGCAGAGAGAGGTACAGTGTAAATCATGCAAAAAGAAGTTCAAGTTAGTTGAAGTTGTATATTTGTGCTGAAAAAATACCCCTTTCCATATGAGTAATCTGTACATTTTCCTTGATAACCAGGCAAGTTGACTCAAATCAAAATCGCAGTATTTCCAACAATAACGCAACAGGATTTTTTTCACCAAACCATGCAGCGCTGTTATCAACCATTCAGTTAGTTTGTAAAATATAAAAAAAGTAATCAACACACAAACAACAGTTCATCATTCATAGACAACTGGAACCAGCAAATGTGCATTTTCACTCAATAAATGACTGATATGTTTAATTGATTGTCTTTTTTTTTTGGCAATTAATTACCTTTTGATTGAGTAATGGATGAATCGACAAGTTGCGTCAGCCAGATGTTAAACTGGGCAAAACTGAATCTGAATCATCGTTCTTAACCCCCATTATGTGTTTGGGCGAAAAGTAGGTCATGAGGAAAATTAGTAAGTGTTACTTACGAAGGCTGCTGTTTTAAAATCAAAAGTAATACAGGCCAAGACGTACTGTTTTGGTCTCTTATTTCAAGCTAAAATTATGACAAGAACCAGACATGAACTAGATCTGTCAGTTTACGTTAAGTTCCCGGCGATGCGAATGAATAATCACAGCTCTGTTAGCATCATCGGGTATTTAAATTCATCAGTACGGAGCTAAGATTTCTAACGGCGTATTGGAATTTAGTGTTAAACCCATAACAGCTGCCCCTTTCCCTCCTCATTGACTTGTCTTTTGTGACTCTTCTTCATCCACAATTTAAATCGACGACATATTTACTTTCCCTGAAAAACCATAACAAACTTGATTTTTCTTGGCAATAAAACGAGCCTGTGTTCCTCACCTCCTTGGGTGAAACTTCTTCTTCTGCATTATGGGTAATGAGCTCTCCTTTCTGCCCTTTTTCTCCCCTGTGGGCCTGGTGCATTGCCTTAATCACTCCCCCCATGGAAAAGACCTTTTGGTTCCGCCTGCCCTGCTGCGCTCTGCTCTTGATTTGGCTACGTTCCAGTGTCTTACTCTTCTGCTCTCATATACCCACATTCACACACACAAACGCCAAAACACACATATTCCCTCTGAGCAGCTGTTAGTAAGAGTGTGCAGGGTAACGTAACCTTCCCTTCCCTTTAAGAAAGTGCCTGGCTCGTGTCTTATTGAAATTTCCATCACTGCTACAAGATTGTAAACAGTCTATCTTAAGTTCAATCTTGGCAGCGTACAGT
>JAPQRN010000010.1:15189544-15206942 GCA_037367275.1 Coranthus polyacanthus
AGTTTTCCTTTAATTGTCTTTGAGGTTCATTGTATTGGAATAGAAAATAACCACAGATGCATGAGATATCAATGTTTCTGAACCACAAATATCTTTCCTGTCTACGTAGGTTTATAGTGTTTGAACCACTTGTAGCTCTTTTCAACTTAGATGCAACCACACGTCTCTACGAGAAGCTCTGTCCGTTGGTCGGTCAGTCATTCTCCATTACGTTTAAAATGCGATATTACAGGAACGGTTTGACAGAATGCCTTCACATTTGGCACAAACCTTCACGTGGACTCAAGGATGAAGTGAAAAACATAAAACGTGTTTTAGTAATTGAGAGAAGTATAGAAGGATAGTGGACGCATCTGATTGAACTCATGGTTCTTGTTATGGTTACGTTAAGGCACTGACAAGACGTGGTTCAGGGTTAGGAAAAGATGCCAGGGCTGAGTTTAACACAGAAAAAGTCACAAACACTGAGTTACAATGTATTGCAGTAATATTTAAATCAAAGCACTTTTATTGCGTAAACCACCAATTCATCCTCTGGTCTCTGGTTTCTTGGATTTTGTATGTCAATCATCCACTCCTTATTGCTTTGACTAATTATGTTACTGATCCTGCTTCAAATTCAGTTCAATGTAATTTCTCCAAATTGTTCGATTCCTACTGTTTGAGTTTTTCTAAGTTGTTCATTTTTTCCACTTTTTTGTTGAAGTTTGTTCTTAGATGCATAATACAATTTGAAAATAGACACCCTGCTTCTGCAGCCCTCTCCATCCAGCCCAAATCAAAAGACTAAATATAAAGACAGATGACCTGGCGCCGTTTCAAGTGAAGCAAAAAATATCACGTTTTTGGGAGCTGCCATGTTGCTTCTGTGTGGAGCCAAAGAGTAGAGCAACAGAGTCAAGAGGAGACGCAGAACCCTTGTTTCCTGTCAGGCTGCTTGAATTACAATATGGTGAAATATAATCATTGAATTTTTGCCCAGCGACTCTGGCGCACTGAAGCTTTAGTAAGTGATTATCAGGTGCAATTATAACTCCTGAGCTTTTCGTGGAAATGGAAGTGATTTCTGATTCGCTCAGTTCAGCCCCTCCCTACCTCAGCTCTTCATTGATTATTTTCATCATCATTCCATCCTCCTGTTTTCAGAACAGTTTTTCTTTCTTTCTTTTTTTTTTTCTTCTTTCCCACATGGGTCAATTATGCTTCCAGCATGGTCTCCAACACATGGCCGATAAACAGGTGCTGACAGCTGGAGCTCAAACTCCAACCGGGGCACTTGACGGATCATTCCTCCAGGAGCGTTTCAGCAGTCAAATAAAACCATCAGCCAAAACAATCCCAGCATCTCTTGAGGAGTCGTACTTGAAATCCAAAACATTATACTAGGTCTTGTCTGTAGTTCGCCAAAGAACATTTTGGGGGGGGGGGGGGTACTCCCTTTGGATCGGCAGCACATCAGTCCAAGACAGAAGAGATGTGCTCGTCTGTCAAGGACTGAAATATGTACAGTCTTGCCTCTGCGCCATATAGAGCAGTTGTAGGAAGTGGTTTATGGTTCAGCGGACATATTTGTGATTAACCACTCCGCTGGGTTGATTATCTTTCCATGAGTGAAGGTGAAGCACACGCAGCATCCTACTCTGCTGCCAATGTGCTGGATGACTTTCCTCTGACCTATACATGGGAGTAGACACAATGCCTCAAACTCCTGCCCCATATCGTTCAGGCCAAGACAACAGCTCTGCGATAATTAGTTTTTGCTGAGAACATGTCAGAGAGGTGTTGGTTGAACAGAGTAGCTGCTGCTGGTGGTAGTTTGTTCCCTTTTGCTGCTTTTCTTTTTTCTTTTCCACCCAGTGATGTCTAAATCAGGGCACATTCGGTACTGTTCTTTCCAAGTAATGCTATCCTTTTTTTCTTTTGTTAATCTTCCCACACAGCAGCATGTCTTTCATTATAGTATTTAGTCTCTAAACACTTAGAAATAGACGCTGATTGTCATAATAGGGGTTGTTGTTGTGCCTTATAGCTCCTGTGAGTGTCTTTCTGCGAGAACATTATACTGTGTCTCTGCTGCATTTTAGGCATAAATTATCAGTCTGTCATTACAGATTTTGTAATCAAGTGTTACAGCTCCTCTGCTGGACCAAGTAAAACTGATGAGCATTATGTTCCTACATAATTATGTGTGTGCACGCATGTATACTTAAAGAAGCAGCACAACTAGAGACTTTTAAGCAAAGGGAATGCAGAGTGAACAGAAAGAAAATAGTCTAAACTTTGATACGATCTGTAGGGAATTGAGGTGTGCAAGTGCAAATAAGAGAAAAAAATATAGTTGGAAATAAAAGATTGTCTGGGGAATGAAAAAGGAATACAGAAAGCCAGTTTAGTGATACTAAAGCACAGAGGTTAGACAAAATTTGTGAACAGAAAAACTGCACATTGTTCTAAGAAATGAGGTAAGTGCCACCTTTGTCAGGTTTCTTTTCTTTCACTCTTCCTGTCTTTTCGTATTCATCGTAATTTTTCTTCATTTCATTGGTGACAGTAATGGCGATGGGACTTCACAGGACATGTTGCTAACCTGGTGCGTAGGATGACAAAGTCAGCTGTGAAAGAAAAACATGAATAAAAAGAATATAAAACACTGTTGATCACGTGTACTCACTATATTGAAGAGGTTCTAGCCATGTGTTTGACAGATTGAGGATTGGTCATTACAGCTGCCAATCACCCATTTATATAACATCAAAGGTGACGATTTGAACACAAGTCAGTGTCATGAAATCTACCCCAAAAAAACAGCTTTGGGAAAAATGTATTGGATGTGTAGTTTAGTTTTTAGTTTGACCAAAGTCCCAGAATAACATTGAGGGATTTATGACCTCGAGACATTCTGGCTTCACTTTTTCTGAGGGCTGTCGCAGTATCCGTCTTTATGTACAGTTATATGAGTCAAACAGTGCTGACAACACACAGGCAGATAAAGATGCTTCCACACAACTGACGTCTAATAATGCTCTGTGTTGTGTATAAAAAGTTCTGATTGTGATCATGCATCAAGATGGAGAAGATCTAAGGGACTTTGACAGAGGGCTCATTGTTGGAGCGCAGATGGCAGGTGCTTCAGTCATAAAAACCTGCTCACGTCGTTTCAACATATTAACATCGGTGGGAAACTGTGGCCAGCAACGCACATTTGATGAGCGTGACACATTAATACGATATGTAAGAGAAAAAAAAAAAACAACTCTTATTCATGTGGCAATGCCAGATGTGATCAGACTTTCAGCAACGACAAAAAAACCCAACAAAAGTCTGTCAACAATTTCACAGAAATGGATACTGAAGTAGAGCTACAGCGAATAAACCTCTCGTTACAAAGATGAATGCACGATAAGGAATTCAGTGCGACTGGTGGCTGGTGAAAGGGCTGGAGAAAAGGAGGAAAACCAACCTATCGTGTCATTTTACACTACTTACCTCTACTTTCTTATGTTCAGTCAAAGATTGAGCAGTGAAATAATGTCTTACAACATTTCTTTAAAACAGCCACTGAGGCCTCTGGATGGAAATGAACCTCGTGTGTGTCACGTGTCACTAAAAACCTGTCAGTCCATTCTGTTAAAGTGAGAATTTTAGGACATCGACCGTCGTCTGTCTGTATATTGACACCATGAATGTAAACATAATGAAGAATCCTATTGTATTAATGTAATGAAGCCATTGTTAAGTGTTCGACAGTGTGCGTGTGGATTTTTGCTCATCAATAACTTAAACTCCTTGTACCTGTTTGTGTTTAATGTATGTGTAAGCAGAATAATATGCTATATAATATACCTGATTATGTTACTTCATTACATTACATTACGTATGATGGATTTGACCGAACTGAAGTTTGAATTTTCAGCTTATTTCAGAATTTCTTAGGCCGTCTCGGTTAGTTTTTTGTTTTCTCTCTCTGTCCCATCGCAGTCATTGTTTTTCATCTCTCAAACTCCGCATCACCAGTCTGTCAGCGCTGAGCTGAATATGTGTAGTCCCGTTTGATATCGTTGAAGTGCTGCTGCAGCACATTTCAACCTCACTGGTGTCTTTCAAACATCACCATGTCTTTGAGTTGCCGTTTGCCCACTGCTTCCATCCTTAAACATCTCATGTGAGAAAATATGGTAAATATTCCGGGATCAGTAGTACTCGTTGGAGTAACTCGTTTCTCTGCAAGTGAATTAACGGATCTTTTTCTCTCTAATCTACTCGTTTGATCGTCTGCAAATCAGAAAAGTTGATTTCAATCTTCTACATCATTAAGTCAGTGCGCTCTAAATTGGCAGATCATATGAACGGATTATATAAGGTGGAGGAAAAAAAAAAAAAAGTGAGATATTTCTAGGCAGTCTGTTGCAGTGAGTACTTAGCAAGTGTCAAGTTTAAACTGTAGTGGGTGTTTTGACTTGAGAAGTGAGATTCTGCATATGTATTAAGGTACTTCAAAGGGAGTGCTAGTAAATTTCCCTAGACGTAAAGAAAGAAAGATGGGATTATGGTACAATTAGTCCATCATATAAATATGCTTGATACTGACAAGAGTACCGTCACTATAGCTTTTTATTAGCTAATGGATGAATAATACATGTGTTATTGCCATGTGATGTTGCATTTTTCATGAGTGGGCCGTGCTGTGTGTTAATGATGCCAGCCTGCTTTAGCTCACAAAACGCATCTGAAGGCAGTGTTTTGGGGAAAATGTCTAGCGTGTGATTATCAGCGGTGACATATTGAATTACATGTTTTGTAGTAATAGTTGTATTGTAGTGATTACAAAAGCACCAAGTGCCAAGTGTATATAAAATAAAGAGGCTCAGAGGAAAGTAAAATTAAACTGCTCAATAAAAACGCTTAGTGGAGCTTACAATATTTCTTTCCTCTCTTTGTTTCATTACTTGAACAGATGTTGTGGGTGTATTTCCTACAGCTGAGTTCAACTAACACCTGAAAAGTGAACCTCTGTTTGGCAGCATATTTCACTATGCTCATCACAAGGTATTTTGTTTAATTCTCCATCTGGATCTGGATATGCATCAAAACACGCATATAGATAGACGATCACGCAGACTGGAATATCAGGGATCTGCACAAGGATAGAAACATAATGAGCAAAAATACATAACAGTTACGGTCTTTTCACAACGGGGTATAAATTATATTTAGTTTTTTTTAGCTTAGAGAGAGCTTAGATTTATGTCATGAGTACTTTTCGGGGGCCAGTTTTCCAAGCTTTTGCACCACGAATAAAGGCTTCACCACCACCCACCAAGTATATGTCACGTCGCTGTATATCATGTGCAGAACATACTGTGTAAAGTTCATGTCAATTGGATGATGTCTGTACCGTGAGGCTGACTTCCTGTTGCCAGTAGCTGTGACAGAAGTCTGATAAAATATTGTTGTATACATGACTTCAGACCTGGGGATCTTATCAAACATGTAAAATTTGAGACAGATCCAATGCAGTGGATGCAGTGGCTGAAGTTCTGAAATTGTGTAGGGGGCGCTATGGAGCCATTTTGCTGCATCTTAAACCAAGAACCATCTCAGGCAACAAAATAAACTCCTGACACGCGTACCAAGTTTAGGGCGTTTTAAAACATTCCTAACCCCGAAAAAACACCTTCGTCTTTAATGGCGAGTGATGTGTCTCCATGGCAACAGCGTTTGACAACAGGTCAAATACTTCGTCAAGTTCTTACAACTCTGCTGAAGAAATTTCAGATGGATGTAGTTAAACTACAAGGAGTAGCGAGTAGAAGTAGTAGTAAAAGGTGATTGAAGAAGTTTCAAATGTGGCCAGTTGTCACGCTGTGCAAAGTGATACATTTGACATATGCGTATAACTTTGTATTGGACGTCAGGGTTCCCAAATGGCATGGTCAATGTCTCCACAATGTGCTAGAAGTGCTACAAAGCTCAAAGTCGAACAGTGTGACCCTCTCAAACTGTGTGAAAGTGTGAAACAGTGTCAACATGAAGCCAATTAAAAAAGTTTTAATCGTGGCCAGTTGTCACTCTGCGCAAAGCGTTACATTTGACGTTCGTCAACTTTGTATTGGACATCAGTGAAGTTTTAATTGGCTAGTGTATATCATTTCTTGTTTCGTGACGAAGCATCAAAATTCGCCACCCTGCCCCGAACATATAGTGTCAAGAAAACTCACTGTTTTGATGACTTTTCATCTTCCACATGTTAAGACTGGACTGACCAAATCTGAATTCAACTGAATAAAACCTCTAGAAAATACAATGTGAGTAAATTGCCAAAACGGCCATAAAATGCAAAATGGCCGACTTCCATTTTGTTTGGCGTTTCGGATCCCCAGCCCTTTTTTTTTTAGACCATGGTGAAATATACCTGTGTACCGAAGTTCGTACAGATTGGTGAAACTAGTCGGAAGCAGGGTTCTTTTTTTTTTTTCAGTTTCATGTGCGAAACTTGTAAAATGATGTGTTTGCAAGTTTTTGTTCAAGTGGCCACATATTTTTACGTGAATCTAAGCAAAAACCATAGGGCCTTTGCACCAGCGGTGATTACAGAAGAGAAAGCATGGTGTAATAAAAACGTTAGCAAATAATTCTAATTAATGAGTAAGTAGTTTAGAATAAAGTGGCAGAAGATAAATTTGGTCTGAATTGTGCTCTGCAGCTCATGGTCTATTAATCCTCTCTCAGGGTTTTGGCATATTTTTGTCACAATTTAACTGGGATCATTATTTATCAACACTTTTCTACAAATAACTGCTAATTTGCATTCTTTTTTTCTCTTTTTCTTTTTTGGTGTTGTGGATTATGGTGTTTTGTTACCCTTCTACTGCATCATTACCCCTAATACACACACTCATACACATCTCAGCACAAACACAAACCATCCTCATGTGCCAGAAGCTGACGGTCCACATTTTTGGGCTTACGTGCCCCATGGGGCTCTATTCTCGCAATGCTCCGTTTGAAAACTTCTTATCTCCTTTCAGTCTTTTATCTGAGCTCTGTGCTCAGCTGCGGCGAGGGCAAACTGCAGGCATATTACTTTACTGGATGACAGGACAACATGCTTCCATCCGGTTATGAGCCAAAGGTTAACGGCCACGAATCACAGCAAAACACATCACCATAGATCATTCTTCTTCCCCAGCATTTTCATTTTTGTGGATTTTCACTACGAATCCTAACAGAAAGCAGACCTGACTCTGTATTTTTCTGTTATAGTGTAAAGTGGAATATTGGTTTAAAGGGTATGCCTCACTGTGATTACAGAAGGAACTTTCTAAAGCCTGAATGTTCCGCATTTTCCAATTGGATGTTTTTACTTTATTGTAAAATCTGTTATTATGAGGTTGTAACCACTCAGCATTTTAAACCAAATGCTCATCTAAATGATCTGGTCAAATTATTCTTCCACACCTGGATTTTTCATTTTTATCAAGATGTTTTTGGATGGTTAGTCATTAAACAGAATAAGAACAACAATTGGGAGACGAAAAAAATGAACCGCGGCAGCACACGGGGACAGGAAGAGGCCGATGGTTTGAAGAAGTAATAAAAGTCATATTGAAAGCAGATGAGAGGGGGATGTGAGAGGACAGCAGAGTAATGCCACCTTACCATAGAAACCGGCTGTAATGCTGTAATATTAATAACAGTATAGAGTGGGAATGAAATTAATCTGTTCATTCATTTTTCTTTCCTCAAAAGGAAAAGGATACCAGTCAAATGGACGCCACACCACTGTCAGCCCGTCTTTAAAGAATCAATTTCAAACATAGGGAGACACGCAGCTCACGTAGGAGACAGGACGTAGGAATGTCATGCAAAGTTCTTTGATGCACTCACAGATTTGCAATGTGAAACTCAAACTAACCAGATCAAAGGTGTAGAATGTACCAAAAACACGAACCTTGGCTTGGACTCTCACGTGTGAAAAGATGAAGCGTTTTAGATTAAACGTTTAAAGAAGATGTATTATGTTTGTACCTAGAACATACACGAATCTGATAAGGTGATGATACCGGTAGCAAAAGCCAGGGATTTCACAGCAAATAAAATACGGTTAACTGATGCAACCCAGCTTTGACCAATCACATAGCTCAACGGAAACGGTCTACTGTGTAAAACTTTATCAGCCAGTGTGCGTGCTCTGTATCAAGAGCAATATTCAGCTAAGCAGCGTCCTCCAGCTTACACATCCAAACACAAGAGGTTTATGACCCTTCTGGCCCACCGTAGTATCGTGTTAACATATGGCACATAATTCACTTAGAGGAGATTCAGCTGAAGGCAGTAAAATTTATCTAGAATGATACGGTGCTTTTAGACCTTTCATTCCCACAGCGGCCATGTTGTTGACCCCAGCTTCACATAGCTATGAATAATATAGAGCAGCTTTAACATCATAATAGATCACACTGCCTATCTCTTCAGATTAATTCCACTACACATTTCTTTTAAAAAAAAAAAAAAGAAAAAAGGAGGAGCATCCAGTGACGTGTCGATAAAAAGTGAAGTAACTAGTTTTCTGATCACTTGATATAAAGAAATAATAATGGAAAGAGAAAAAGAAGGAGCAAAATTGAGCCAAGCTGCTAATTGATGTTATTACTCAAATTATTTTAATTAGAGCCAATTGCTATTCATAGCACATTGCGCTGCAGCCATGTTACCAAAAACCTTGACAACTCCCAGGCTCTCCATGCTTCCCTCTTCTCATACCAACAGACTAATTAATAAATCCTCCTTGGACAGCTATCGGCTTTGATTAGATCCCCATCCTCGTCCTTACACCCTCACGATGGAAAAAAAAAACAGCCGATTTAAGCTTAATTTAATTGTCAAGAAATGTTGCAACCCGCGTTATCTTCAAGTAAAAAAATAAAGTTAATTGTTTCTGAAAGATGTCATAGGTTAGCTGTCGAGCGTTCGCTTGGGAGCAGCAGGGAATTGCAAAAATTTTTGGTTTTTTTTTTTTTTTTTTTTTTTTTTTTTAAACTGAAAGGTGCAGCAAGGGACAATGATGACTGTTAATCGCTGCAAGTAAACGACGATATGCAAATATGTGCTCTCTAACTAATGAAGCAGAGGACAGGATGTAATTGTCTTATGAAGCATACAGATCATTAAAGACTTTGTGACCTGAAAAGTTTCAGCACTTGACCCAGAACTATGCGCAAACTTAAGTTAAGAAAGAAAGAATGAATGAGGAAAGAAGGATGGAGAAGGAAGGGGATGAAGGAGACGGAAGAGGAAGGACAGTTATGAGGTAATATGGTTCGCACGCACGGCCTTATCCCTATCTTTATGAGATAATATAATTTTATTCACTCACTGTTTCGCTGGCAGTAGTAGATCATCTGTTTTTGTTGTCCATGTGGCAGGCTTTCTTCACAGTAGTGCTCCTTAATGGGAAATATGATTTCTAACTGTTGGGTCACCCTGCGCTCTGACAACAGAACCAGTAAATTTTCACGGGACAGTCCCACAGGATGAGCCCAGAGAGCTCCAAAAGCCAGAGTACTGTGATGAAACAAAACTCCTAATGTCAGCCTCTTTGAGGTGAGGAATGAAACATCTCTGATTTACAGTGTGTTGTCTCACTGGGTGGACTTTCATTACGTGACGTTCTAAGACTCAGAAGTTGCACGTGGAAAATAGTCGCTTTTTTTCTTTTTTGTTTCAAGATGTGCGATCTCCCATTACGACCCAGGTTGAAACATTAAACTAAATGTCCATATGGCCCATGGCGGGTCCCCGAGTTAGTTTAAAGCTGCACTAATCAATATTTTATGTGTGCAATGCGAGTAGGGTCATTCATAGTGACAAACCCCTGGAAAATGATTACCCGCCTCACCAACATTACCCTCAGACGTGCAGTGGTTTTATTGCCTTTTAGCTCAGTGTTTTGGCCTTAAAGCCCATCACCGCTATCATCACTTTAGTCTTGTACCCACCTGTAAACACCTTTTATGAACTCAACTTCCCAGCAAAAAAAAAAAGAAACGCAAACAAAGTTAACAACTGTTTACTGAACACAGAAGATTTTAAAGAGCTAGAACTGGTGTCAAGCAAAGCAAAGCCATGTGGAGACAGAATATTGGAAGATTGATTAGGTGGCCCACAACATGACTCCAATCAAATGGTAAACACTGCTTTCCTTATGTGTGTGTGTGTGTGTGTGTGTGTGTGTGTGTGTGACGGCTACCTCGCTGCGCTGCTGCGTGTGTGTCCGCACCACTAGCGTCGCTGCTGCAGAGCTGCTCCTTTGATAATAATACTGTTTGATTTCATTTCACACTTTTCATTTCATAATTGAATTTATATTTAGTTCAGACAGAACAAAAGTTTAAGAAGCACGCACTAAAAAACTCATAATAACCACTGTCCCCTTTAAGTAATTAAGAAAAATAGTCATATTTTTCACGTCTGTCACATGCTCAGATATAGACTAGACACTGAATATGTAACATTTCACTATTTTGCCATTATTCCAAAATTCCTAATTAGCTGTTTACACAGCTAATGAAAATGAATATATCCATGAATATTCCTGTTTGCATGCAGCCGTGCGTAACCCAATTAAAAATAGGGTTTTTTAATAAGTTTTCCACTGGTGGCAGATGTTCCACTGTGTGAACTCAGCCTCCCTCTGTCATTCCTTCAAACAGTGCCTCGTAAAGGTCATCTTTTTGATATTTGCTCATATCCAAAAACCTGCTAATATCCTCTTTTATGATGTTTAAAAGTAGGTGTGTTTCTCCTTCTGACCAGAAATGTGCCTTGTCTTTGGAGCCGCGTCTCTATCAGAGAGGATAAACAAAACGGGCGAACGAGGCACACATTCTGAATGTGCTGTGTACACGTAAGAATAAAGAATCCTCATAAAACTGGAATAATAATGTCATATTCCACACGTCTTATTTGGAAAATACTCCATTTGCAAAAAGAAAAAAATCCAAGTGGAATATGCTGTTTACATGACTACTGTCACATTTAGAATAAAAGTGGAATATGAGTGTGCATTTAGATTTACTCATTGAAACTACAGTGAAAGGTGTCAGTTATGTAAAATGTTGCTGCTATGATGTCCATATGACTATTCACTGAGAACCGCTTACCCTGTGTGAAAAATAGGATCGACACTGAAATTCTGCAGCAACATTTGAGTCACGCCTCAGACACGCCTCTGACGTCGGCCGCTGTAACGCGGGCACCAAAAGAAAAATCAACAGCTTCCGTGACAGTAACGCACAGGTGGGATAAGCAGTGTGTCTCAGGCCTCAGTTACTCTGTGTGCTGTAAATAAGTAACTGTTTGCTAAAACATTAGTCATAACAGTTGGTTTCAGTATGTCCTGAAACACCGAATGTGTCTGGTACTCTAAACTTTTGAGATTTGTTGGAACTACTACAGACAGAAAAAGAATGATGATATCATTATTAGCTTGTCATATTTCTGTCGCCAAGTCCATATACCAACAGAGGGATGTTTCTGGGTTTTTCCAGTGAAATTGGAGCATAAGTCATTCTTCATTTGCTTGAGCACAAACTCGCAGACACTCTCTAACTCACACGAGCCGAGCAATATCTCAGAGTGATAGGGAAAACGGAGAAGGCTCTGTCATTATTAGGGCGAGGCAGATGGTGTCCCATATTGTTCCTGATGGGAAATGGGGAAGGATGAGTCATCTGATGGTATCGAGCTGTAGGTTTGAGAAACACGCATGTAATTTGGCCTTTGTGTGTGCGAGTGTGTCATACATTAGTTAGAGAAGAGCTGGAAACAGAAGAGGGGACACACGCAGGAGAGAAGAAAAGTTTTTAAGTGATGAAGCGCATGCATTTCTGTCAACTCCAATGATAGAAACATTTACAGGTATCATTATGTAACGCTTCCATATTAAAATAACTAGGCCTGTGTGATATCGTTTCTTGATTCGTGTACTTAAATTAGTCCATAACATCTGTCAGAAGCATCACATAAACGTTAACGTTTAACATTACATGGGGCTATTTGTTTAGAATGAAATAAACCTGATGTGTAGATAAGTCGAATGGTAATGTGAATGAAACTTTAATACATTACGTCATCTGTGATTTCTGATGAGTCATGTCAGGTTCCCATGATGCAACATTGCTCCACAGGGTCATCAAACGAGTTGTTATACTTTGGATTGAGAGACACCTATCAGAAGAAAGTACATACTCTGGGTTTAAAGTAACATAAATCATGGGTGCTTACTTTTTTCTGATTGCATCTTCACAAAAACTAGTCAAATGTGATGCCTTTCCTCTGTTTTACACATTATGCCACAAATAATATATGCCACATCGATTGCTTCCACTGCTTGTGATCATTGTCTTTCATTTTCCCTAATACTAGTGGCTGCTTTTGTGTTCGCGCTCCCTTTGCGGATCCTTAAAATTTGGAGTTCATTGTGGATGTTTTTGACTTTTTATTCAGTGTGAGAACATGAGTCAGTCGTGACTCATGAGTGCTGCGTGAAGCCTGATGCCGAACACTGTAGCAAAGGTAGCTTGGAGGAATAGATTTTCCAGCTGGGAGTGTAAGTAAGTGTGTGTGTGTGTGTGTGTGTGTGTGTGCGTGCGTGCGTGCGTGCGTGCGTGTGTGTGTGTGTGTGTGTATTGAGTGCCCTTGATGCTGGAGAGGTTAGATGCGATGAGGCACGCCAGAACTGCGATGCCTGAGAGACACAAACACACAGACAGAGAGAGAGAGAGAGAGAGAGACTCCCTGAGGATGTTGCCTCTCTTTTGGGTTTTTACAGCATCACAGTTGTTTTTGTCACAACCGGAGTCCCATATGTTTATGGGAGCTGGTCTGGCACAGCAGGTCAAAGCAACAAGCCACAGCAACCATCTGGCCTCATTTTTGTCAAATTGTCTGGTGGGTTTGATTCTCTGCCCTTCACCTCCCTGCCGCTCTCCTTTACCGCGGCAGCATCTCTCTCTCTGTCTACGCATGTCAGGTGTCAGCTCCTAACCGCAGTATATAACGTGTACGTGTGTTTTCTGTAGGAGTCTACTTTTTCTCTGAGTGACACATGCCGGGCGAACCCCTACAGGGCACTGCTAACCTTTACTGTCAATTCTCTTGGCAGCTACTCTGTCATTATCAACATTGTCATCTTTTTCTTTCTGTCCATTTTTTTTTTTTTATCCATCAGTCTTTTTGTTCCATCGGTCTTTCTCTTTGGCTTATGCTGACATGTTGATATATTCGGTTCAATGCTAGTCATTCTCTCTTGCTCTCTGACTTACGCTGTCATGTCAGGGCCCTGCTAACTGTCCTGTGGTTTGTCACGCTCTGATCTAACAAAACACAGTACCTCTTCATTTGAACGAATTCATTTATTCATTTATTCTTTGAATTTATTTTGGTAAAATAAAACCAGCTTATAGGGCACCAAACAGGTAGTAACGTAGATGTTAATAATGGAGTCAAAGTGATGGTAACGCGGCAGGGACAGTGATGTACGAAACAACAGAACCGTTCAGTCCGAAACCATTACAACATTGTTCAAATATAATTTCAATTTCTTGTGAAGTTCCCGAAAGTTCAAACAAATATCAATTATTGCGGGCTGAATTTCAGAGAGGATTGATTTGTGAATATTTTATTCAATGTAAACATCGTGCAGCTTCAACTACTCTGTACTGAAAGTGTGGAATTAGATTATTTATCCTTCCTTAATTGATTTTTTTTTTCCACTTGGGGGCAGCAAAAGAAGCTATAAATTATGAAGAGCCTGTGCCCATATAAAATTATCAAGGCCAAACAATTGTCTATCTGTACACCCAGCCATAAAAATGGAACAATTATTCTCCACTGTGTTTTTTCCCCGTTACAAGGGGTTTGTGTGAATTGGCACTGCTCGGTGAATAATACTGAGTTTTAAATCTCTCCTGTTATTTAAGAATTGGTCTCTTGAGAATATTTGGCCTTTTCAATGAACCCTTCAAATGATTATAACCTTTAATTAGGAATAAAACCATTTCATTTAGTGTTCATGGCAGTATGTCACGGAGTAGGCAGAATAATTATATTACAGTATGTCCGCTCCTCTTGCTCGCATTATTAAAAACGGTACGGTACTTTTTATTTTCTCCTCCAGAATGTTTTAATCAGTGCTGAATCCTCCACTCAAAATCTCAAAACTAAAAAAGAACACAGAGGACTGAAGAGCGGTTTCACGTTTATTTCCATGTGGACATCTTGATCTAGATCTTTGCAATAAAACAGCGGTTACTGTACAGTGTATTGGAGAGCTGCCTTGTACTTATTTACTCACAACAAATTACTTGCTTCATTGTTTCAGCGCGGCAGAGTAGCATATCATCACGAGCTGCCGTTGATGCTGCCCTGATCTGCAGCCATCGACTACACGGAGGCGGACTAGTAACTGAATCGCCCGCCGTGGAACAGCCTTTCCTGCTTTATGTGGGAGCTCCTCTACGTCTGAACTGCCAGAAAGTCATTACAGAAAATTAGCGATTCTGGCCACTCGCCAACTCCGTCACACGCTTTCCTCCTCACTCTTTGTGTTCTGTGCCAAGCTCTCATAAAGCAGGAAACACACTGTCGTGAATATGACTGAAGACTGTAAGGTTATGAATTATATACATAGCGCTGGTGTGTGTGTTTGTGTGCGCATGGTTGACTGCAGCGTCTAATCAAGCTTTGATGAGCCTCCTGTTTCCCAGGTGGCAGTGGAATGAAGGGATCATCATCGTTTATTAAGAACGCAAGGGCGAGTGCATTCAGTCACAAATGTTCATGGAGACGCTAATGAACACAATAGCTGTCTTTCTTCTGTTTTGACCTCGTGTCATTTTCCGATATCATGTCCCATTTCTCCCTAAAAATATCTAGTTTATTTGTCTAGTTTATCTAGTTTACTAGTTTATACACACAGGCCGCGAATGCAAACACATTTTAAATTTAGTTTCTAAAAGTGTAAAAGTGCATTAACTCCATTTCGAAGCTAACGCCTGTCTCATTTGCTTACATCCAAGCCCTGAAAACTGATTTCTATGCAGTGGACTCCAGACTTGATGGTCTTATGCTCACTCCCTTGTACTTCAGAACCTCTCGTCTGCTCCTCTACAGCATCAACAGTGTTCAAAACTAGCTACCATTACTTAACAAATGGAGTTAACGCAAATACATCATCATCAGCATCAAGAAATAAATGCCATTGTGAAGCCTGGAGTTTGTGTTTTCCATTTTGGCTTTTTGGAGCCACAAGTGACCATATTTAGACAAAAGGGCGGAGCTGAGGGAGCACGAGGAGTCATAGCTGAGCTAATGCTAAACGATAGCTTACTGACATGGTAAAATGGTAAACTTCATCAAATCATTTGTCGGTCTTGATATTATTAAGCGACCATTAAGACCGACAAGGCAGACATCCAAGCCTTCTATTTGCCATAACATCTTATTAATGGAGCAATAATTCAAAAATGAACCAGGACAACACTTATTACAGGGTCGAAATAAAGTGAATGAGACTAGAATGACTCCTGGAAAAGAAATGATCCATTTAGTATTTTTAGAGGTAAGTTCACTGTAAGTCAGGTCTTTTTGGTGCAGCATCTAGTGGCTGTCAGTGGTATTACACTTCACTCACATATTCACCCTCAATTTGCAGTCGACGCCCACTGCAAACAACCAGCTGTCTGCCCAAAACTAAAATTCTGGATAGAATTAATCAGTGTGTTTATGTGTTGTTCTGTTTTTGTTTTAACTGTGCCACACTACAATGTCAGTTGTAGAGCACTGGAGTTTCACATATAATCTGAAAAGTATAAGCGCTTGAAAAACTACTATTTCCATGGAGTCGTTCACTGCTGCTGCTAGTTTAATAACTGTACATGACGTAGTCTATGCAGTAGTTTGTAATCTGTACTTTATTTTGCAGCATTATATATATATTTTTTCTTTTTAAGTGTCATTAAATTTGTTCTTTAAAAATATACAGATACGCCAATTAAACACCATCTCTCTTACTCCCGTGGTCTCCCTACCCCTGCACTGACTTGTCCAGTGAAATGATAGCGTGAGAGGCCCGGCCTCCGTCTGTCTGCAGGACACTGATAAATCCTTTCACACAAATCTCTCACACACACACACACACACACACACACAGACAGTGAAAATTTGTGCCCGTACATACACACCCCATATTAAAATACGCACTGTCTGGTGACAATCACTCAGGCAGTGCGCCATCTCCATGGCAACAGTCCAGGTATGTCATGAGTGTGTGTTTGGTGACCAAACCTGGGATTGACTTCTCTGTTAATCTTCATCGGCCAACATTACATACTCACACACACACACACACACACACACACACAGGGAGCAGCAATCGATTTATCTACTGATACTCTGATATGGCTGATAGGGTTAATTGGTTTTCCGAGGGCATGCAGAGAGAGACTGACACAGACCAGATCACCGCGGGGAAGAAGTGCAAGAGACAGAAAGAGCAAAGAGCACGAGAGTGGCAGAAAGAAAATAAATGTAAGTGATGACATGAAAGCAGGATAGGTGCAAGAAGATTTACCTTCTACCCTGGGAGCTGAAGAGAAGTGTGAGTGAATACAAAAGGCAAGAATGAAATATGAAAAAGTAAAGAGAGAGGGAAGGGCAAAGAAAAGAAAAGAAAAGAAAAGTCAGTTAAATTGGATTTGGCAGCTGTTGTCCTTGAATTCTTGCTTTTATTGTGTTGCTGTTTTATATTATATATTTCTTAGCAGATGTTTCTGAAGGTCTTCTTCTCCCACCCCTAGTCTGTCACAATAATTGCATGCTTTTAGTTTTGACTCTTTTTCTCCTGAGCATAACTGAGCAACAGGTTTTTCTCGGCCTGGGAAACAAAAGTGCCGAAAGCAGACTTAAAGTTTCCGCCGCATTCGACAGGTGTGCGCGTGGATTTATAAGACTCAGGAAAGCCTTTAGAAGTTTCAAGACTGCATTGAGTTTTCAGGACAGCGGAGATATACGTAGGTGGCATTAATATTTCAGAAGACTGGAAATGACATTTGGATGGCATTTGTTTTATACACTCAGTGTTATCTTTAGGCCTGTAGAAATTGTTAATTATCTATTTTACTGAAGTTGAACAGACTCCAGATGGTCTCATATCTTGTGATAAGTAGGCTACATCTCTGAAGGATTAAGCGACTTTTTACAGATTCTTCTTTCACATTATTTCACATTGTTTCCTCAGTCTGTTTTGTTTTGAAATGTTTCCAGTCAGGACTCACTAAACACACATTTCGTTCTGCTGTGCCCTGCCTCACACACACACACACACACACACACACAC
>JAPQRN010000010.1:15216054-15240425 GCA_037367275.1 Coranthus polyacanthus
AGTACTTGGAATGTATCTGTGTGGGCAAACACACACGCTTTTGCTTACGCTGACGAGCCTCGCCACTTCCAAATGTGGTCTGAGCGCTCGGATCTTAATGCATCCGTGGACGCGCTCACACGTGACATAATCACCATTTCGCGATTATTTTAAATAATTGTGATTATTTTAAATAATTGTGATTATTTTACGTAATCGTGATAATTTCCTCCATTCACCTATGTAAAAACTGTCACCAAAAATTAAGAAGAGCAGCAATGGCAGCTGGCTGAAGCAGCAACGATAGCTGAGCAGTTTAAATATGTCACCCTGAGTACGATTAACCAATAGGATGTGCAGGAGAGAATCAGCTGACTCATCAGTGGACGTGGCTGAGATCAGCCGCTGTCAGTCACGCACTGATATGTGGGCTGAGCTTGACTTCATGGCCTGCGTGAACTAACGCTAACGCTCAATATTTCATCATTTTTTCCACATCATTTACATGGTTTGACTCATGTACTTTTAATGACATTATCTGTAGTTCTTCTTCAGACAAGAGTTCAATGGAGAACTAGCACCGCAGTGGATTATTTTGTTAGTTTGTACCTTTGTCCAATATTTCAGTAACGGGCTCATATTGGCCAAAAAAGAGAAAAGCAACAAAAACAAATGTACAAAGTAAATCCAGGATAATTTGTGCTTATTTTAATACTTTTTTCCCCCCCGTCATCTACTTTCTGCCACTCCCTTGACTTGCCATTTGGTGGATAAATTCAATCCAAATGTTCCTTGGAAAACTCAGGCAAATTCAGGCAGATACAAAGTTCATGGAGCTGTGATGTTGCAGGTTATATAAGAGTTCTGTTTACACTGGCTCAGCTTAATAAAAAATTTAAACTCAGTTCTCAAAGTTCTCAAGAATATCATGTAAACATTTTACCCAATTTCCGGTATGTCTTTCTTTTATTTTTCTCTTTCTTCTCGACCGTGTGTTCTTTTTTGAGCACAAGCGCACACACACACACACACAAACACGCATATGCTTCACCATATTGTTGCGGGGAGAATTTGTGCAGAAACATACAGTATCATTAGTTCCTGCTTGTCAACTTTCAACAGGGAGCTGTCAGACATTTTGACAACAGTGTAGCGTGCTGAATTAACTCACATGCACATGCACCACCCTCCGGGTAGACTCCAGGCTCCTGTCATGACGCTCCCAGCAGACGCCCGTCCCACTTCACTAGTCTCACGACTTTTGAGGAAAAAAATGTCCACTCTTCTTCATCCAGTATGTCCACACATGTACAGTATAAATATACATGACTGGTGCTTTCAACACGACACAGACTCCATCACTCTCCTCTTCCTAATTCTTAAACTCATCTCTTAAGTTTCCTCTGATCTGATTTCTTCTTCTCCACTTCTTTCAGTCTCCTTTTTAAGATATCATTTGTCTTTGTCACATTATTTCTCCTTTGGTTGAGAAGTAAGGAAACTACTCTTCATAGTCCTCCAAACCTTGATGCTATCAGAGTGGTAAGAACATGCGAAGGAAAGCGTTTATAAGCATCAAAAGACGTGTGTGGAAAAACACTGTGTCCTTTATGTGTTTTGAGTGGATTTTAAATAGATATGGATTATCCACTTTAAAAAGGCACCCATGAATTATCCACTTAAAAACACATTTAGATAACATACTTTATTAAAAAGGTCTGATTGCCTAAAATCACTTTACCCACTGAACGCTTTAGCCCTGATTTGCATGAGTAACAACAGACATCTTTTCTGTTTGCTTACCACTTTTGCTATGAGGCCATAGCAGATTTTCCATGAAAATCAGTTTTCTGATACAGAAGATACCATGCAGCAGAGAGGGTTAAGGCTGGAAATGTTATGGCGTCTCTTCAGGCATTTGTAATATAATCATGTATATCTTGTCATTTATTAATGTGAACTGTTCCTTTGAAATGTAATGTAATGCCATATTTTTTTTTCTCCCTGTATTCCCCCTTCACTGCCTCTCCTATCTCTTTTCCGTCCTCTCCCTCCTCCTCCGCTGTCTCCTCTCCTGCAGGCTGCCCTATGCAGGCTACTTTGGTGGAGTTTCAGGCCTCAGTAAAAAACAGTTCCTTAAGATCAACGGCTTCCCTAACGAGTACTGGGGCTGGGGAGGAGAGGACGACGACATCTACAACAGGTAACTGTAGCACGAGCTGCTCCTTAGAATTTAATCACCAGTGAAAGTATCACATCATTATCCCACCTAATGGTACAACGCTGTTAGAGTTAGTCTAAAATTCCTGTTAGGCGAACAGCTCAACTTCAGAACACCAACTACAAAAATGCACATTATTTAGATACGACACGGGATCATAGCGGCAAAATGGGCTGAAATCGAATCCGTCAACTGAAAGCGACACTGAAGTTCTTCATGGAGTGGCTGATTTATTATAATTGTTCAGGGAAGGAGAAAAAATTAGCAAATAAATTAACCTTTTAAAGCACTTCAGTCAGCTTTTAATGACTCGCTCAAGTTCACTAATGGCATTACCGTGGAAGTGTGCTGAAATCAAATGTGTGAGAAGAATATCTGTTTGACAGAAAGACACACAGATGATTTAAGACTACTTAAATGCTTTCAACCACTTAGAAGGTAATTTTAATTCATCATCTACCCAGATGGTTGATAGGACTTAAAATTATATAATTACCAGGTGAACTGATGCTCAGACTATTAAACAAATGAATAATACAGCAATGCATCCATCTGTACTTGGTAAGAACTAAAGAATAATGAAGCCTAAATGCAATAAATAAGGATTTAACGCAGAAATGACGAAACTAACTTTGCATGGCACCTTAATTGCAAATGACATTCTCTATATATTCCCCGCTGTTCTGCCTATTACCTCTGTCAGTCACGTCAACAAACTGGAAATGTCAGCTTCGTATTCCTGTACAAACCGGGAAAAAAAACAAACATTTAAGGTAGTGTAAAGATTTGCATAATTGAAGACATTTTCAGTTGTCATGTCAAGTTAGCCTCAAGAGAAAATGTATTTAATTCACATAAACATAAACATATATTTGCATTCAGAGATCGGGGCACTAATTACTTACACAAATCCACACAGACACAGCAGGAGAGTTGTTCACAGACAAAATGTAACCTCCGTCTTTATTGTATCTGTTTTTCTTCCTCTGTCCCGCTGTCACCCTCACACTGCGAAGCTTATCTTTCTCCTTTCAGTGCAACGCTTTTATAAGAAAAACTGAAAGTAGAGCATTTGAAAATTGGTGTTTTCGAGAATGGACAATGTCTGTCAGCACAGTATCAAGGAGATTACAGTTGTTTGTCAGAGTCGGGCAAGATGTGATAAAAGAGATCCATGTGTGGTTCACTGAATGGTTGTGTGTGGGTGCAATTATGTGTCCAAGGATGACAGATGAAGTTAAACCTCTAACCTTTTTTTGGACGATCGCTGCACTAAGCCATTATATGCTGTAGATTTCCCTCAAGATATTTTCTATACTCCAACCTAGCTATTTCAGTCCCCATCAAATGTGAAGTGACGAGCAGGAATATCATTAAAATCCCAGTGTATGTTTTGACTTCAGCAACTCAAATGTTACCTCAATTCAAATCTGTTCATGTACTCAAAAATCTGTATTTCAATGTGATGCTAGATATTTTCAGAGGAAGCTGCTTCTGTTTTGTCTAATTTACCCCTAGTGGTCCAAAATGTCATAATTTTAAAGGTTCAATATGTAAGATTTGCGTATGCTCATGTGTTGGAGTCGGTGTTGTCGGTGTGCTGTGATGGGAGCCGGTTCTTTGTTGACATTTCCATTTCTAAGCTAACAGTAGCTAGTGTTGTTAGTTAGTTGTTGGTTGTGGTTAATAACTTACACTAACAACACCGTAAAATGACTTTGTTATGCAAAGTTTACCATTTCACCGTGTCAGTAAACTAGCATAGCATTAGCTCACCCATGACCCCTTCAAAAATGTCTCTGACCCCTCATGCTCCTACAGCTCCACCCCTTTTGTCCAAATATGGTCACTTCTGGCTCCCTAACGGCAATGCGATAACAAAACTAACAAAATTCCTTTCATTCATTCATTCATTCTCATTCATTCATTCAAATGAATGAATATTTTCAAGACAGATTTTTATTGCAAGACACTTTAACTTGCATGACCACATGACAACTCAAAATTCACAGTTCTTCAAAATCCCCATAAATAAATTTCATAACATTCAATTTGCATACAAAAAGTCTTTTTATATTGGATTCAGCGTCTAGATTTAGAGTCTTCTATCTTAGCTGCCATGCATCCTGTATCTTGGCAAAACAAAAGTCTCTTCATTAAAAAGCCAACTCCAAACAAACCAGGATTCTTCAATTGAATCTTTTCAAAAAGATAATTCCTCAAGTCAGTGTACAAAGGACAATAGAATGCAAAATTCATCTTCAGCAACACCAAGATCACAAAGAACACAGCCATTGCTCTTCAGGGATGCCTTTATATCCGTCCACCTCAATTGTCAATTAGAAATTGAGTTATACATCAAATGACAGCTCCTAGCGCAACAAATTGAACCTTTAAAATCTGCACGTTTTAAATCTCCCACAACATTGTACCTGTTAACTTGAATTTCTGTCAACAGTAGCATTTTTAGCACAATAGCATTTTTATAAAGAACAGAGAGAGCTTGGCATTAACCGCTATGATAGGTTTAATGCATCATTTTTACAGGCTTTAGACAGAAGCTACATTTAAAACCTGAATTATGTCATTTTTTTTGCACACTCTTAGTCTTTTGAAGCATAATTCCACTGGGATTTATGTCACTCTTATCTTTTATATTATTTTTTTTTTATGTGTTTTTAGATCCATTTCTCTGTCTTTCTCTCTTGTTGTTTATTACAAAGTGAGACTGTAAAAACCCCAAAGTTGTTCTTATAGTAAATAACAGGGGAAAAAAAACAAACAAAAAAAAAAACACTGGAAGCGGATAAAACTGAGCATAGAGGTTTTTGTGTCTTGCTCTGCTCTGAGACTCCCAGCCCCTCCCTATCCACCTTCGCTTTTCAAGGCTGGCTCGTTTCAAAGCCTTCACAGAGCAATCTGAAGGGAAATGCCCTTGAAAACACTCTTGGACAAGCCGTTGGAAGAAGATTTTGTGCGGACACCGGACACGTGTGGATGTAACAGAAATACAGAAGCAAGCGAAATAATCCCTTATGTACTTTCTTGTGCCAAATATACTTACAAATATGAAAAATATGTAAAAATCCTACCTGAAAATCCCAATATACAGGCAAACACTGATTTTGCACATTTTATTAGTTGTATTTTTGAATGCATTCGTCCTTTTTGTGAGATCTGAAGCCGACAGGGCCCTAACTTTGCCGTGGTCGCATGCCGAGGGAAAGTCAGAGTCTCCAGCTGAGTGAACATGAGGAGCCGAACAGAACAGGCGTGCTGCTTCTGTCCCTCAGGACCGAGTAAAACACCAGAGGAAAGGGATGGAGAGATGAAAGAACAGAGGTATAGATCAGTGTGTGTGGCGTCCGTAAAACCTGCACCCCCGGTTTTACCTCTGTCATTAAAAGTGGGCAGAGTTCACAGGTTTGAGCCCTGCAAGCGGCTGATGTGTCAGTCAGCCCCGGCATCCAGTCGAAGTGTCCTTGAACCCGATACTGAACCCCATCTGCTCACTCTTTTGAAAAAGGGGACATCAACAAAATCACTAAATTGCACTTCTACACTGTCCGCACTCTCCTTCACCACCAATCTCTTTTCTTTTTTTTTCCCCTGTTCTCTCACGACTTTTATTTTTTCCTATCTCCCTCTCTTGCTTCCCTCCGGCAGTTTCTTTTTTTATGCTGGTTTGGATGCTGTAGTCCATGGCATGTCCACCGTCTGAAACGGGTCCTGCGAGCCCTTGGGGAAGTAGCTGTCCCTGCTGCTCAGTGAGGCCCGTGCCCATAGCAGAGAGGACACATACCACTCATACGACTGCCAGCGCCACTTGCCCCCCACCCCTAAATTGGTGGATATTACCGAGAAAGAGAAGGAAAAAGGAAAGCCTTTCTTTCTCAGCATTCTGTGAACATGCAGCCGCAGCCTTGAGCAAAGACTGTACCTATCCCAAGGGCTTTCATAGCAGACTTGTCTTCACTACACACACCCATCTCTCCCGTGCTCCCGCTCTCTCTTTTTTTTTTTTTTTTCCTTGGCCTTTCCCCTCTCTTTCTTTAAACCTCCCAGCAGCAGCTTTCAGCCAAGCCTGAGCCAGCACCATGCACTTGTGCAGCCGCAGCAGACCAAAGGAGTGCGCGTGTTTGTGCATAGCCTTGACAGCGATGCGAGTCAGGATATTTTAGGCTTAACACTTTGAGAATGCCAAGCATTTGATAAGTACAATCACACTTTGAGGTTATGGAACAGTCTTCACCCTCGGGTCGGGTCAGCAAACACTGCTGAGTGATTTAAACCTCATCTTTAGACCTCTCTTCTGTTGAATGACTACCAATGCCTGCCCTGACTTGTCTTTATTCTTGTTAACATTCTTGTCTCAATGTGTTTTGTCTTCATTTTATTACATTTATTTTATTTTTCAATTCAGTTTGCCTCAAAGGGCTTTACAATCTGCACAACACAACGCCTTCGACCCTTGGTTCAAGTGAAGAAAAACTCACTTTTTAAATTTAAATTTGCAACAGTGCGTATAGAAAATTCACATACTTTATGTACAGCAAGATCAGTATTAAAAATATAGGTGGAGTGATGATGAGCAGCATTCGAGCACCATCACGGACAAGACCCGGACTTGCCCCCTCCAGCCATGGAAACCTACGTAGACAAAAGGACAGGATAACCAGGCATTTCATTTGTGACTGCAAGAACTCGAGAGGTTTATCGTAATCAAACAGACAAATACAAGACACATCGAACACACGACAAAATGTCCCGCTTCCTTCACCTTTCACTGTTCTGTGTTTGGATGGGATACTGTCTTTTGTTAAATGTGTTTCTTCTAACAATAGCGTGATCATTTTTCACCAAGTACAACATGAGAACCTTTAAAAAGACCCGATAGTGAGCACTGTTATCCCCTTTTTTTTTTGCAAAAATGCCTCATGCTTCAAAAACACTACATGTTTCAATTTTTCCAATTTAAATTCATGCGGTTCAAAACCATTTCTCCTGAGCAAAGCATTTCACTTGCTTTCTTCTCTCAGGCTCGTATCAGTTTCGCTTAGAGTACATCACGCATGTGAATCAGCTATTTACATTTGTACAAAATTGTAATATGGCCGCGCATTCGCCTTTTTTTTTTTTTTTTTTCCAAAGGTTACACACACTCCTTGGACAAATAAAACCAACAATCCGCAAGGTTTTACCGGGAGAATGACCGCGACAGTCACAAGACACAAGCCAATGCGACACAGTGTGAGGACCTCCTTGGTAACTGTGCAGAGTTGATGTCGGGTGAGGAAGAGGTGAAGCAGCGGTGAACAGAAGGAGCAGTGTGAATGTGCAGCTCACGTCAGGCTGAGGCAGGTCAGATGACTATACATCATAATTGAGTGTCCTGCGAGATCTTCCGCAGGCTCCATTAGCTTAAAGAGGGGCTGTTATGGAAAACAATAATTGTCTTGTCCTGTGCGGATCTGGCTGGCAGACATGTTACTTAAGTGTTGATGAAGCATGAAGGCAGCTCTCCTCAACACTTTACTATTGTTTTATGTGATGAACTGACCCTCGGGGTGATGTCACAACGGGTAAACATCCATTATCCCGCTTGATATGGTCTGTAAATATGTCAAGGGAAAGATTGAGTCTGTAATAGACTCAGCTAAAGTTTGTAGTGGATTATGAATAATGCAGCTGATTTTTAAATGAACCCTAACTGTATTGTTTTATCAGAGGTGGGTGCAGAGCTGTGGAATCACAATGACTTTTGGTAAACAAACATCACCTCCTTCTTGTTGACCTGATTTATATACAATTTCTTATTATGTAAACATACGCAGAATATTATAATGATTGTCTATATTCTGCATATAAATCTAGTCACTGAGGACGTTAATACAGGTAAGAAACAGTGGGAGCTTTACATTTTCATCTACTATATGTAACTTGTCTTGTAGTCTGAGTTCTTACACTCGTTTGAGGTGGTTTTTGCCTTTTTTGCAAAGCAGATAATGCACTTAATGAGAGCTGAAAACGCTTTTTCCAATAAATTCTAATGTAGCGAAACATGTAACACGCATGTGATCAGCTGTCTTCTCTGATATTCTAATACAACACAAAAACATGGCTGGTTCTGTAGTGGCTCCAGGTACATGTGGACTGATGAGGAGGCCGTTACTCTTTCATTTTACCGTTATTACGTGCTGCAGCTGCCGTTTCAAGATACGTACCGTTGCGTGTAGCGTGCATACCTCCGGGACATACTGCCAAATCATTGCATCTTGACTCTCTTCTTGAATACTGCAAAATGCAACTGGATGTAGTGGGACATCTTGGTATTTTTGCCGTCTGCATTTGACATATTGGGACGTACTAAATCTTTTTCTGAGGGTAAATTATTGCGTTTATTATCTGCTTTCAAACCAAGTGATAGAAATGCTCCTAATTCACTTTTTTTTTCTCTTTTTTTGCAACATTTCAAAAGTTCACTTCAGATTTGCTCCTTAAGCCTGTGTCTTTTTTCAGGTCTTAAAACTGGACACGTGCAGCTCTTTCCTTCTTTCCCTCTCGTCAGCCCTTTCTGTCAGAGGTGACAATTATGCACAAAAGATGCAGGGAAATGCGGAAAAGGGTGAGGGCATTAAAAGAGAAGATGCTCAGGAAAAAGGAAAAAAAATGAAATATTGAGGTGAAGCTGTGGTCAGACAGAATGTGTGACCAGCTGTCCCTCCTCCTCGCTGTGACCAGAGCCCATGAGGTTGATTAAAGCAATGATGGCGTCTTTAAACTAAATGTGTGCCTTTTTATGAAGGACTGGATGGAAAAACTAAACATATTTTGTATTCTCTGGCTAAACTTTTACGTTATCCTATTAGCAGCAGCAACAAAAAAAAAACAATTTCCCAGATATTTGATTATTCTATTTAAGTATGTGTGGTTGGATGCAGTGTCATAGTTATATGCAGTCTTCCTTTCGCTGTATAATCCTTATGAAATAACACAAACATTAATAGGCCATGTGAGGGTTTTTCACTCATGCAGCACCCAGCTACATTGAGAGAGTAAGTTTGCAATTACTTTCTCTCTGCTGTGTATCTTCCAGTCCTTCTCATGCAACCACAACCACCACCACCTCCTCCTCCTCCTCTTTTTCTTTCTCTTTCTCTTTCTCTTTCTCTTGCATCTCATTTCAGCAGGCAATGGGAAGTGAGGCAGGACATCGGACTTAACTCCCAATTCTCCTCCACTTCATTGCTCTAATGCAATTAACTCCACTGGTGGGAATAGGAGAGAAGAGCTGGAGAAATTCCTCATTAATCCAATCAAATAGGGCCATGCTCTGTTGGTTTATATGTATGTGCACATACATGTGTGTTTGCGTGTGAACTCCACTGTCCAGACTCTGCACTATTCTGCCTCAGGCAGCAAGTGAAATGAAACCTTTCATGGAAGATCATATTAGTGGGCAGATATTTTTTAAGGAGACAGAAACTCTGGACAGTCCAGCCAAACCTCACAAAATAAGGAGCTTTGCAAATGGACATTGTGCCTCTGTGCTGAAGTCGACTCTACAGTTTAATGGATTCAGTCCAGGGGTCCAAGTGTAGCTGCGTTTATATGGGGCTTTTTATTCTGCTAATAAGCAGCGTAACAGCTCAGTCTGGTTGAAACTGCCTGATTTTACCACCTCATTTAAAAACACTGCATGAGCAGACGTTAAAATATGTCATTTGAAATCTAAAAAATGATCGCGTAAACTCACTTTTAATGTCTGTACTTGACTCTACAGCCTGCTATTCATGCCTATGCTCACACAAGCACAACTTTCTGTGTTACTTACTGAAGGGAAATGACTCACTGTGTCTCATTAAATAGATGTGGTAGCAATGTATTCTGAATGACCTGTTAACAGCGATGTTAACTCCACCAGCAACAAGTAATAGTACTCAGCACATCCATCTTTTCATGGGTTTGCGAGTTGTAAATTTGGTATATTTTGTGTTTTTTTATTACTGAACTGCCTCTGGCTTCCCTTTTGATAGTTTTCTAAAATGAGTTTTTATCAGATATATTCAGCCATGACTGATTATCGTATCCTACGTTTTTTCTTTTTTTTTTATCCAATAAGAGGGAAAAAAAGCAGCTGCCCTTCACTATCTGATTGGATACACGTCACGATGAATAGCCTATAAACACTGAAAGGACAAAAGAACAGTCATTTACTCACTAGTACTTGTTATTTAAAATCTCTCCAGTTCAGTGTGAAAACTGACAATAAATTGAAATGTTGAAATGTTATTGAATTATACTTTAATTTATTTGATTTGACAGTCTGCACACAGCCTTTCAGCCAAGTTAAATGTTGATGGAAGACTTTAATTTTTGACTACAGATCTATATTGGTCCAGTCTCCTTGATTCGGTTTTGGCTCTAACAAAACTGTACTGGATCGATCCCTAGTTTTTAAAGTAGTCATGTGCTTTAAAATGTCCTTCTAAGAGATACCGCTTATTGATCCTGTTTATTTATTTCTCTCACATCTTACTATTAGGCTGTAGACTTGGATCCAGAGTCAGCCACAACTAAAAATCACCGTAGTCTACTTCTTCCCCCAATGGTACTGTATACGTTTCATTCTCCAAAAAAGTGCTTAAAGGTCCCCTACGGTGGAGAATTTTACGGCAGCCACCCACCTGCTGTGTTTCAGTGGAGGTGGCTGTCAAATGTGTCGGCTCTGGATTATATACATCACACAGGGGAAGGACACGCTCAGGCTTTCTATCCAGTGTCGAGCGCAGCAGCTCCAGCGTATCCTCAGCGTCCTGTCCCTTACATAATATTCACACTACGCTGTCACACTATGTTACGGCCTACTGCCTGTCACACTACTGAAAAATAATGACTATAGTGATGCGTCGCCTGAATGTGAAGGCATGTGTGTGCATGTTTGCGCTTCAGCTGGAGTTTTTATTTTGGTCCAGGACACAAGCTTTTGCTGTCTCGAGGAATGAAGAAGAGCAAGCTGATTAGTTACTACACAGCTCATTACAGCGCAGACACATGCACACACACACAGAAACAACCCATGTGCGGCGTAGTGACGACGATGTTTCTTTTAGGCATTTTGTGTCGTCTTGTTTCACACGGTGTCCCACTGAAAGTGCAGTATTAGACAGAACAAACCACGAGCTTCGTTTATCAATGTGTGAATGTATTTGTCTACAGAGGTTGCGCATTTTCAGATTACTAACAGCTTTGAAAATACGTTTTTTGCCTTGTTTGTGGGTGTTTCTTTTGTGAAAAAAATACTTCTGGACCAGCATTTAATCATCATACAAAATGTCATATTGACAGATGAGCAGATGGAGAGCCAGTCCACCCTCAGAGAGTGTTTCATAAGACGTTGAAAGAGTCTGAAAACAGGCAGTGAATTTAAAACACGACAACATAACAGAAGACGTGGCTTTTCAAATGTGCAATGAATATATACACAATAAACACAAGTAAATAGACTCTTTCCTCAGCTTTTTAAAATATTTTATTGCCCATGTCTGAGACCACTTACAGATGCTAGATGATGTTAGGCAAGTTGACCATCACCTCTAAGGTTTTTACATATTTTGCTTTTACTTCTAGTTCTGGGAGTTGAGGCTGTTTCTAATCATGTTACCACAGAACATTTTGTGTTAATGTAGTGCATTCCATCTGCTTGATGCAGTTTAGTAGTAACATTTCTTTGCTGTAGCCATCGAAGTTACGCAGAAGAAAATACTTTCGCATAGAATAAACACCAGAATGTGTCTCCATTTGCCTACAGCGCTCCGCTACCCAAACTGCTTCCACATTGTCTGTCTATAATCATAACTAATATCACAGTAAAACTGATAGCGGCTTATATGTTGGACTTAATGCAGAGAAGAGAACCATAAATACTTGAAGTGTCCGCTCTTCTACGCTTTTTTTGAACCTGTCGAACACCACAAACGATGCCGGCTGCAGACGCATCGATTTCCTTACAATCCCATTTAGTCAGAGTTTTATTTTAAAGAACCGCCGTGTGTAGGATTAATTCATAGCATCTAACAGTGAGTTTTCAGATTGCTCTCCCATCTACAGATCTGATGGGCTCATTCTAAGCTAAGAACATCAAAAGATACATACTTAGAGGTGTTTAGACACTAACAAAAACATAAATATGAAAACCACATCCCATTTGTACAAACCTACACACTGAACCTTTAATGCTTAACTGTAAACCGTCTGAAGTTTGTGCCTTAGTCTACTGTCAGGAGCACATAGAATATAAAGATATAATGAAGGCTTTGATTAATTAGGTTTTCCTGGCCCCACAAAATGACACAATATATTAAGTAATCGCTATACATGAAACACTTGCAGAAACTGCATGTCCATACCTTATGTGAAATTAAAACCAGTTTACTCATTCATCCACTATATCGCTCTACACCAACCACTGCAAAGTCAACAGCAAAAAAAGTTAAGATGTTTTGTCGTCTTAGTGCATTATATCATATTATTGCAATCTGATACGTTCTGTTCCGGGAAACACTGCGACACCTGTGATTGCTTTGTCTCCGTACCTGGCATTCTTGGCATTGGCGCTCTTGAAAAACAGTTTCCACTTCTATCAGTTTTTCTTTTTTTTTTTAGTTGTTACGGAGAATAACAAACTATCATTGTTCATTACGCTCCTTATTCTGTTGTTCATCACAAGTATCATTTACAGTCGGACAACTACAAATTACAGAACAAACAAATAATCAAACCGCTCTGACATATTTTTCCCGAATTAAATCACAAAAATTATCGCTCATACAGCCTCATAGTGAAACAGCTGAACAAGTTCTGGCTTATGTGACCACAGTCGAGCTCTACAAAGCTTCACAGACCAAAGTGCACAAAGGAGATTATTCTAAAGATGCAGAACTGTGCATGATGTATAATTAAACTCACTGAAAAGCTGGGGAAAAGAAGGAGAGGCTGCCTTGATCATCCTTACTCTGTTTGCACCAATAAAGCTCCTACTTATGCAAATGCACGCATTTTTACATGTGCATATACATAAACACACACAAGGACACTGACAGTCATCATGCATATGTGCCAAGTCAGCAACACCACTGTGACTTGAGACAGAGGGGAAGGAGAAAAAAAAAAAGAGGCAAAGACCTGTTATTTAGTTTTCGATGAATTTATTCATGGGAAGGCTGTTTTGATAGAGTTTGAGTTTTGCCTCTTATGGGCTGATGTGCTTTTGATGGCACAGGTTCTGCGTTCTGGGTTATTTACATTTCGCTGGTCTGTAAAGAAGATGAGATGAGAGAATAATGCAAGGTGAAGGGAGTAGAGCAAGGAGGAGGAACGCAGAGGAGATGAGGATAAAGCGAGGTGAGATAACGGCGGGAGAGGAGGAGGAGGAGGAAGGTGAGAAGAAGTAAGCTGCGTGAAAGGCATCGAGATGGAAGTGGAGAGGTGAAAGGAACAGAGGACGGAGGATGGGAGGAGGTGAAAGCACGAAGAAGCTGAAGGATGAGAGGGAAGAAGTGGATGTGAATGACGTCGGAAAGAGGCCGTGGTTACGGTCACAGCCGCAGGATCGTTCAGAGGAAGACGGTGCTGTTAGACAAATAAACCAGTTTGCAAACATAGAAACACCTCTGAGGCTCAGTTATTAAAGAAAAACACATTTTGGTAATCTCATGCCAGAGCATCAGCAGCATGTATGAACCTGAAGCAGAGGCAGTTACCTGAGCATAAAGTCTGGAGACTGCTCAGCTCAGAAAGTTCAGAAACGACATACATAGTAATAATAATGATAATGATGATACGTGTCATTTATAGAGCATTTTTCAGGCTACTCAGACACTTTATAGCGATGAATAAAGTAAAAACACCGCAATAATATTTAACAATTTAAAGCAGATGACCTCTAAAACATAGTAGCCGCAGTTTTGTTTTTTTTCTCTCTTTACGCATTTAGATATTACTAAATAAAACTATAAAGGATTAAGCAGTTACAGAAAAAGAATGCATAAATAAAACTAAAAGGAAATGCAAGATTTTCTCAACTTAGTTTTTTTCTCAAAAAGGTGAAAAAAAATTCCTCCAGCTAAAAAGAGACGCAGTAGAAGATGCGGTAAAAGTACACACTTCTTTACTCAAATAGAAGTACAGATGGAGGTGTAAAAAATACTGTGGTAAAAGTAGAACTGGGGATTAAAGTTATTTACTCAAGTAAAGGTACAAAAGTGCAAGCTCTGAAATGTACTCAAAGAGTAAAAGCAAAACGTGTGTCTGCACTTCTGGCTGTTTCGAAGCTACTACATTATTACTTCTCTGACATCTCATTAAATAGACGACACCTTTTCTCCACCATCGAGGCTTCATCTCTTTGCCTTTTTTGTCTTGTAACAAGCCTGTTTTAAAAAATGTAAGCAGAAAGTGGAGTAGAAAGTACAGATATCTGTGTTAAAATGTAGGGAGAAGAAGTCAAAAGTGGTCCGAAAAATAAATACTCAGAGTACGAATACCTGAAAAACGTACTTTGTTACTTCCCACCTCTGCATAGTAGAGGTCACTTGTCACAGTATTTTTGATTAATTGTTCAGTCCTGCCGCGCTGCAATTTGAACATTTGTTTAGAGGGATGATTCATCTTACGTGTTCTGGCTGGAGGTTGGAATGCTGTATCGTGTTGGCCTTCAAACGACTGTTCTCCTTGGAAAACAGAGGAGAAGGAGAAGCGGGACAAATCAAAATGAAAAAAGAATAGAGAAGAGAAAGGCAGGAGTAAAGGATTGCTGGAAGAGAGGGGACAAAAAAAGAGGCAGAAGTCAGGAAGTTAGCAAGGACACAAAGTGGAGATTAGTGGAGCAGGTTTGAAGACTAGTATCGGGCTTGGGTGCTTCTGAAGACAGACTATCCATGAATGGGACGTTTCAGTACACACAGTCCTTCATATCATTGCAGGTTTGAATCTCAGTTCCCGTGTTGAAGCTTCGTTTGGAACTGATCTGTTGCTTGTGTCGTCTACACTCCATTTGCCGTTGCATTAGACATAAATCTCTCTGCAGATTTATCCCAGTTTTGCATCTCAGTGGTGATACATTGCTGCCTCCGTGTCTAAAAGTTTTGATCTCGTACGCTGTTAAAACCGAAACACACTGCGTGTTCCTGCCTTTTTCCCAGCTGGTGTCCGTGAAGTTCACAGCTCCCACAGCTGAAAGTGTTTGTCTTGCTGTTCTAAAAGATTCTTCCCGAGTTTTCTTATATGCTTTTGTTTTCTTGGAGTAAGAGCCGGGGGATCTCCGGGTTTGCTCGTTCATTTGTTTGTGTTCGACACTCTTTGAAGAGTTCTGTGTTTAGGGGGAGTTATGATATGCGATCTTTAGGGCAAACAGAGCCCTGAGAGCGCTGTGTGAAGGATCGCAGTATTTCTCAAACACTGAGCCAACAGTAGAAATCAAATGAATGTATACTGTGTAAAGATTCACTGACTTTGCATCTGACTTTGCTCTTTGCATGCATACCACTACCACTTGTTTTGAGGATAACCAAAATTTGCATGAGACTTTAGTTACAAAATGACCCAAAAATTCCCGATTGTGCACCATCTCCTTCTCTTCTGATTCAGCTTTTAGCCCTCTTCTCTCCCCTTGTCTCTGTCTCTGTCTTTGTTTTCCCCATTTCTCTCTAATAGATATTGTATCTGTATGTGTTGCAGGATCACTCTGAATGGGATGAAGGTGTCCAGGCCAGACGTTCGCATCGGCCGCTACAGAATGATTAAACACGAGAGAGACAAACACAACGAGCCCAACCCACAGAGGTACTGCATCATTGTCCAAACTCGTTCTCCAGCTTTAAATTTGGATCGATGCCACTGCTTCTGTTTCACAGCTAAACAGTTCAGATGTTTTTCATTCATTTTTCATTTCCTTTCGATGGAATTATGATTATGTGGTGCCTGAAGGGCCACACTATTAATAACATGTTCTTGTATTTAGTGTTGGCTACACGGACACAGTGCGCTTAGAAAGTGACCAACACAGTCATTGTAAGGATGGCGGTAAATAGAAATAACAATTTATCACAAGTGTCCGTATTATCTGCGTTTATTCAGTCCAGTTTTGCTCAGGTTACATTCATACATACATAAGATACTGAACCTCGCCAGAGATGCTTTGATAAGAAGCCTGGCCTTTATTTTTTGTTTGACATTGTGCAAATTCACACTTGGGAGCTGCCTATTCTTAATCCAGCTTTGATCGTGCTGTTGCTCACTGAGCAGCTCCTTGAAAGAAACTACACTTAAACGTAGTTCAGTGTTAAGTCGTGGGTTTTTTTTATTGCAGACTCCGTTTTATAAAGTGCCTCAGTAGCTTTCTAGATATATGCGCATTAGAGTACAGGACCACTGTCTAACTCCACCCACTACAAAGCGCTACAAAGTTGGGAAGAGGCTGAGACGTGGACGACGAGGGGCTGATGAAGGTGTGGATGTGTGTGACAGGAGCATAGATAGAAAACAGAGACAGGAAAAGCATAGGGTGAGTTGTGACCAAAGTCTCCGCCGTCTTAGTAGGGGCCAATCGTCATTAATTTATAGAAAATACTTTACACAACTCAAAACCGGGTAATCTATATTCCCGGGTTCATTTCATGTACTTCATGTAGCTGCTGCACTTTGAAGGACCTTGCTGACCTGCTCCTCCTAAGATGGCGGCGCTATGGTTACGTCTCATAAGAACACATTTCCTGTCTCTCTTTTAAATCTATGGAAAGGATCACAGTCTGAAAGGGTTTGTTTGTAATTTCTACTTGATTTACCACCTAAAAAAGTCTTTTGAAAGGCTTTACCTTGCCATCACACAGCCCTTCTTGACGGGGAACCGGAGTCTTGAAGGGCTCTTCAAAACAACCAGCTCGTCCGACAAAAACAGCTGTTCCGTGGCCGCGGCAAACCGGCTTGTGTGTTGCTGTATTAGCAAGTTAGTTCAGATCCAAAGTGATGAAAAAACTAGTCGATCGAGGCAGCTAGGGCTCAGTTTCTAAGCTGACTGTAGCTAGTTTCCCATAGTGTTGCTGCTCTAGCAGAAGAGAGACACTGAAACAGAGAAAACCATGCAGTTAGCTTATCTTAACAACCAGCTCCCAGCACAAAACACACTCCAGCACAAACTCGAAGTATGCGCGTATTAAACCTTTAAATGTTTAAAGTGAAGAGGGCTTCTCAGATCAGTGGAACAATTTGAATTTGAAGAACCCATTTAGTTTAATATATTCCCCTGTCTTTCTCTTCTCGACCTGTCACACTTATTTGCGCAGTAAAAAAGTCACATCTAATCACAGTTAAGCTACTACTCTTATACTACTATTTCTTTATACAACAAGACTAAATAAATGGGAGCAAAAGCTGAAGAAAAAAAATCAACAAAACTGGACCTAAGGCGTGTTATTTTTCATGCTTGATGAGTTACACTCCATCCTGCAGAGACATGGGAAGAGAGAGAAGCATTTTTCCAATTACTGATGAAACATTTCACTCACAACAGCATGTTGAAAGATTCATGTAAGACGCGATTGAAATGCGTGAAGACGTGAGAGCATGCGAAATAAATAAGATCATTTCGTGTCCTCATTGTATTTATTCAAACTCATTTTCTGCTTATACTTTACATAAATATTTTCCGTAATCCGTAATTATTGTTGTAATGTCATTGCAGTGTTGCAACATTGGATGTGGGCTGTAGAGAAGAATAAGAGGTTCATATATATATATATATATATATATATATTGGAAAATAAGAAAAAATGCAAGTAAGAACAGCCCGTGAAGACGTGTCAGCCTTTGTGATCACTGAAAGATTATCAAATTTGAAACGTCACGTACAAAACATTTTCAGTAAACCTAATATTGCTTTTAGAGATACAGCCTGAGAGCTTAAACGCGGCAATTTTGGCTACACCCATTTAAATTGCCTTTCAGACAAATGTGTAAAAATGCTTCCTGCGTTAATGTGTTATTTTATGGCTTGATGAATGAGACCCAATATGTAGAGATGAGCCCTTCTAGACACATTAATCACCAGGAGTATAGCACCTCACATTAAGCTGCTTAAACGTGGATTATCACTGTTTATTCTCCTCTAAGAGGCCCCCGTTTTCATGGCTGGATAGGTCAGGCAACGATGCCTCTCAACACAAAAAATCAATAGCTGCAGTAGCTAGAGCAGAATGAAGATATAGTGAACTCTGCTTCGATATTTTTTCAGTTTGATCTCAAGTGACATTATTATATCGTAGCATTTTGACAAGACCATGCTACTTGAGAGTTTACAGTCAGGGTCTAGTTTAGTTGTTCCCCTAAAGTGGTTGATAAGAAGATTAGAAAAGTGTAATGACTGCAGTTAATGTGCAAATTGTGACTATGTGATATGAATTTTAGTCTGTGTTTACCGAGCTGATAAAGTACATCATTTATGCTTTCCAAAATATTCTCTTTTGTTTGAGCTCGTGTAAACACCTCCGAAAATTTCTATGCCGAGAAACCGATTACGGACCAGAAACGCCAGAAACATTCATTTCATCCCTTTTTTTTTTTTTTTGTATGCGATTAAAGGTCTTTGAAGTTGTGCTTAAAACTGGATTATTAACTGAAAAAGTACATCAGAGCTATTCTGCACGTTTCAAAAGCAAACATATCCCACTGGCTTTACTGGCTTTTCACTCCTTTATCTTTACACTCATTTAACTGAAGAAACATCCAGCCACTGCTAACAAACGCAGCCTCGCCACTTGAAATGCATTGTTGTGCAGTTGTGACTTAAAAAGCTTGTTTATGACTGCTTCATCACTGTTGTCAGAAACTATAAACGCTATGGAAATTATTTGTTATTGAACTCAGTAGCTATTTAGCGGTTATAATATCATGTAGCACTCTCAAAGGCTGCATTATTTTTGCTTCAGTGACATTTGGATAACGTTACGGATACAGTAAGAAGCAATTTACTTCTTCAGAGATGATAAAACAAAAAGCGTTCGTAGGTGGCGATCTCAAAAAGACAAGGTGTTGCTCACACGCCTTGAATTCAAACCAGCGTTATATACATTCAACATAATGTGACTCTTAATTTCTTCCACGTTGCTTGCATTACATCGGCCTTTTCCAGATTAAGATAAAAATCCACTTCTCGTACAAGTCTGCGAGGCAAATAAGCCCAAAGTGGAGTCACAGTGTCATCGGCTGAAAAGAAATGACACCCATTAAAACAAGTGAAATGTCAGGCATTCATCTATTAGAGGTTATCTTTACAACTAACAACTCACACTGAAATATTTTAGACATGTTCGCATTCAATAACTTGAATTTGAAGACGTCTAAAATAACCAGACCTGGATAATATGTCATCCATCACTGTTTTGTGTGTGTGTGTCAGAGAGTGAGAGAGATTCAACAATCCCAAGTAATTGCCTGCTGAAATGACACCAATAGAGATGGGAGCCGGCTAGGTCAGAATAGTCCAGTTGCCTTCATCAGAATCAATAAATCAGCCTCTAGACTGAAGGAAAGCGTTTGTGTGTGTGTGTGTTTCTGCTTGATACTCAGTTCCCGTTTTCCTCCTCCTCTCCCTTATCCCTCTTCTCCATCTCTCTCTCTCTCTCTTTCCCTCTGGTCTGTGGACCAGACATCCTCAATAAGAGGTGACACCAACAGGGACGCTATTTGTTTGGGTCCGATACATTATTCATAACCGTAGCAAGAGACAGAAAATAGAGGCCCATTAGAAGGCACAAACTTCATTTTTACAGCCCTTCCGGACGCTCATTATGATGTCTTGGAAATTTGGGCTTAAAAGATCCTTTGAAAAGAAGCAGGATTTGGACTTAAATAAAGCACGGTGACTCAGAATAATCAGGAGGTTGTGAAAGGAGGAATGGCCGCCTCGTAGCCGTGTCCAGGCTTTTATTTCTTAAGAAAAAAAAAAGAAAAAAAATACAGGAGAGAAAAGTGGTGGAAAAAAATCTACACAAAGTATTTTGGAGGTTTACTGGCTAATATAAATGTACAGGTAAAAAAAGGAAAAGGCTGTGCACAATCTCAAGGATTTTTTCGAGCTTTGCATTAGATTTTTTTATTAATTGGAAATTGTAAAGTGTTCATTTTGATTATTTGAAGCGGGGTTGTATGACTAGTCAGTATTGTTGGCATGACCTCAGTCTGGAGAAGCAGACAGGAGTATCTACATGGCAACAGAACGCTTTACTTTTTTTGTACAGCGTTTTTTGTTTTTTGTTTTTTTTTTACACGGCCCTTTTTTTAAGTGGCTCAAATACCTTTTTTTTTTTGCAGCTGACCTTGTCCAAATCAGCTTTCATGCTGCTATTCCTATCTATTGTTAAGCACCTCATACTGCTTATCCATAGTCAGTGTATTATGGATAAGCAGTATGCTCCATTTCAAATAATCCAAACTAACCCTTTGACATCTTTGTGTTGTTTGAGCAGCTCCAATATCTGCATCAACAACCTTAAAAACATCTATTTTCCCAAGTACCTTAAATCCCACGTTTACTTCTCAGACTATACGCACAGAGATCTGCCAGTCAGTTACCAAGATAAACTCAGCTCCTGTTTCCATTCTTTGTTTTAGGTGCAGGGGTGCCTTTTGTGTTTAGATTCAGATTAATGATTGAGCCTCTCCAGAGAGTTTATCTGGAGTAGCTCCGTAATGTCCAGCGTTTACCTAAGGAAGCGTCGTCTCGACTGTTTGATGAATGTTTACTATCTCCTCTGCATTCACTTAGCGCGCCCATAGGTATATATACACATTCACTTTAACATGCACACTCTCACACAGGAGTCCATTTCTGGACTGGTTAGGCATAGCAATGAGATATTAGGCCAGCAGATGTAAGAAAGAGGCACATTCATCACCAGGAGCGAGTATCAGTTTATGTGCACTCAAATGCACGCACATTCTGCACAGAAAACTGTGCTTTGTGCAGCGCAGACGAATGAGTCGCACACGCTGTTTCATAATCAGTTCGTACGTTGTCGTCCTCACCCTCGCGCATTCCGGTGTAAATTTGCAAACGCGTGGGTGGTTTTCCATTTCCCACGGACATAGCTCTGAGTTTACTTTCTTTTTAATTTCATATCCCTTAAGATATTTCTTACAACAAGGTTAAGTGGGCCATCTCAAAACGTATGACACAGAACAAAATAAGCCTCTACAGCTGGGACGATAAGCTATTGTTAAGACCCTAAACGATTTCCTGAAATGTTTTCCTGCGAGACCCTCCGTGGAATTAAAACGGAGCTTTACTTAGCCCAGTTAACACCCACTCTGGAAATCAGGCTAATGAATATGTAAGGAGAACTCTTTGGTCTCGCCCTTTATCTCTGTAGAATACAACAAAGTAAGATAAATGAGACTAATGCTTTGAATTATTACACAGCCCACAGATTGAGTGTACACACATCTGATGTTCTCTGTATGTATGTGCGGATTAGTCTGTTGCATTTAATCTCTGCTGTTTGATAGATTCATCCAAAGATTCTGCCCCCCCCCCCTCCAGTTCTCTTTCACTTTATTTTTAATATCAGTATATCTTGCCCCCTCCATCTGTCACTCTCTTGTTAGATAAAAATGTATCTCTCTGCCTTTCTAGTCTGCATTTTTCTCTGCTGTCACCCAGCTTTCATTTCAGTTTAAACCACCTTCTCATTCTTTTTTTTTTTTTTTAAGCTTCCTCTCTGCTTACGTCCTGCCTTTTCTTACGCTTTTTTTTTTTTTTTTTTTTGCTGAACTAAATCACATGCTTTTTAAGGTAGATGTGCCAATCTTTGGGAGAAGTCAGAGAGCACGTAGTTCTATTTCTATTTTATCGTGCTATATTGTTCAAGGGAAAGACGCCTGACAACATTTTTCCTGTTTCCATTCATGTCAATAAAGCTCTTTTTGATTTGATTTGAGAGAGACAAGGGGGGGGGGGCAAAGCAACACAGAGAGGAGAGAGCGATCTTCGCTAGTCAGTTCTGACAAGCCTCTGTGGACTCGGTGGTCCATGTCGAACTGGAGTGTCAACTCTAGTTGCACGTCCAAGCATATGATTAAGAAGACATCTTTTGTGGAAGTCAGTCACTGCTGTCTTCTGAAAAGTGAATGTGCACAGCTGGGCGTTCTGCTCTTTCTCTGTTCACAGACAAAAAAAAAAAAAGCATTCCAGGCAAGTTGTTGCAAATGTGCTGTTAGACACTCGCACACTATGGCCTCGTTTCCATTCTGACTGGTTGGGGAAAAAACAAAACCCCCCCCAAAAAAAAAAACAACTAAATTCAGACTACTACAAGGGTGACAGCGCTATGAATCCATTTTAATGCCAGAGGTTACATCATAAAACTGAACTCAAGCGCCGCAACGGCAGCATGTAACTGTCTGACACTGTCTGTGAGTTATTTTCCCATCTTTAAAGCTAAAATCAGAGCAGATTCTGATGTAACCACTGAATCACAGCCAATGGGGAAGGATATTCTAGCATATTTCAACAAACATAGGAGGATAGAATAGGTATTACTGTCCACTGAGTCACAGTGTGATGCCCTAGCACCACCTGTTGGTCAAGACCGACAAAGTTAAGAAACCCACATGTGAGCCTCGTGTTTAACTGTCCCTTTGTCTTAGCATTGTGTCCTGGTTGCAGTGATTTTGTCTAAACAACAACAATCAAAACGAAAGCATTGTAACTAATGATTCCCCCAGTACACTTCTGTAATCATCTTCATTTCCTGAATATATGTTTATGCGTTCACAAACAGCCTAAGCCCTCCTTCATCCAAGCAACAAGACAGACGTAAACACTAAGACACAAATAAACCTGCACTGATTTACGTAAGGGTAAATAAAGCATGCGAAATGTTGCCGTTTTTTGGTCATTATTTGTGTTTTACTTTGCCCTCATCTCTCTTCTGCCCTCCTCTTTCTGCCTTTTTGTCACCAGATTTAACAAAATCCAGAACACAAAGAACACGATGAAGAAGGACGGCATCAGTTCTCTGACCTACAAGCTGGTCCAGGTGAAAAGGTACCCTCTCTACACGAATATATCAGTGGAGATCGGCAAACCACCGCCGCGGCCTATTAAGGGTTAGAGAGAAACAGAGAGGAAGATGAAGGGAGCGTCGCACACTGACTGGAGCTCTGCAAGGGGGGGGGGGAGATGAAGGAGAGGGCAGCTTAAAAGAAGACATGTCCTACGCATCCGATGTTGGACAGGAAGAGAGTAAAGCAGTCACAAGCACATCATCGCCTCTCTTTCTCTCTCCCTCTTAACTCCTTTCCCTCGTCTGTTGAGATTTCTGCTTGCTACAGTCTTTCTGCAATCAGGACTCTTTTCGCTGTTTCCGCCGTTGATTTCAAGCAGCCAGTGGCCTCATGCCTCCTCTTCTTAAAAATCAGTGACTGTAGAGTTAAAGAGTGTTGGAGCTAAAACTTGGAGTCTATCCATTAAGTATCCTTTGTAAACTGGAGGGCATCCAATGGCATAATGACAGAGGATATTAACAGGAACTACTGATGATTAGAGATGAGACAATGACTTCATTCGAAACTTTGGAAAGTTTTCGTGGCCCGTTCTGAAATACTGGGCAGCACCCAGTGGGATTTCTTGGAATATTTAACAACCAATATCATGAAAGAAATGGCAAGTCTTCTGACCGGAGCTGTGGAATAAAAGGTCTTTTAACACGAGAACTAAGACAACTTGAGCAGAAGGTAAATACAACGTGTGTTACCTGCTATTTAAAGAAGCTGGTGGTAATAAAGGAAGCCACTATCCAAACATTCACAGTGATAATCACAAGGATTGCAACGTTTCATGGACGCAAATTGGGACATTTACATAACAATATGGCATGCAGAGATGGACCGTGGAATTGTATTTGATGGTTTTCATATCAGCTGACTCTAATCAGAGCATATAATGACACTGGGTGATTCACACTGAAGTTTTTGGATCTAATTACTCAACCTTATCCTCCGCTATCAATTAATGAATGTGTATTGTGCCTGCATCCACTGCAGAAGACTCAAAACTGTGCTGAAAACATGTGTTTGGTCATCTTTAGCAGCATCAAACAGCTGAGAACTCTGTTTT
>JAPQRN010000010.1:15240525-15276749 GCA_037367275.1 Coranthus polyacanthus
AGAGAGACAGGGACAAGGAGAGAGAGAGGAGAGAGAGAGAGAGAGACAGCGACAAGGAGAGAGAGAGGAGAGGGAGAGAGAGAGAGAGGGAGAGGAGAGAGAGAGAGAGAGAGAGACAGGGACAAGGAGAGAGAGAGGAGAGAGTGAGAGAGAGACAGAGACAAGGAGAGAGAGAGGAGAGGGAGAGAGAGAGACAGGGACAAGGAGAGAGAGAGGAGAGGGAGAGAGAGAAAGTTTTGCAACAAAAGTGAACATACTGAAGATATGAAGTTTTCTCCTGTGCTGAACGCAGTGTTGTGGAACTACCTTGGGAATGCGTTTGAAATCGAATGATAAAAAAACTGAAGACAATAGGCCAGATATATACTGACAGCTCAGTTATGATTTTAACCCCAGGTGGCACATATTGGAGATTAGATTTCTGGAAACTTTGAGTTTTTCACTCCACTGGAATAGAGAGAGTTTCATTTTTATTATGTACATTAACGGTACATTTTTGACTTCGCAAGGTACAAACCAGACAAACAGGTTAAGCTACAGAGCAACAAATCTGAGTGAGTAAATATATGTGTTTTTTTATAAGCATCACCTTGCGCGTAAATTGTATTTTCTGAACATATATGGGACACAAAGGGGTAAACATTTGAAATAAGCTGCCAGTATAGATTCACAGCTTGTGCTTTAAAGGTAAACAAAAACAAATCTGGGACTTTTACACTGGCTCCACGGAAAAGACAAGTAATGATTTTTGAAGGTCATTTTTTTTAGCCTATGATATAACCTAGAAGTCTAACTTAACATCACAATTCATTACAACTCAGTACTGTTTTCATGCCATTTTTTTACGCAATTTTTTTTCTGTCAATGTTTAAAAAAAGACTATCATCTCCGGGTGGAGGAAATTACAAAGGAATACTCCTCTGCAGGTGGAGATTGTGAATCATTGGAGCAGTTTGACTGACATCTCTGTTGTGTCTTCATCAGCTACCGCGCTCTCTGACTGCAGAACCGATGAGCTTAATGACTTTCGCAATCACATTTTTCATGTTTCATTAACATTGTCGTTGTCTTATGAGTTACATAACTCTCCGTCTGTGGCAGACAAACAAACAAAATATCTGATCATAATCTCCTCCATCAGCTTATTGAAGTCCATTTCACTCTTTGATACATCACGCTCTATGTTCTCTCTGTGTTTAATGATTTACTTGACGTTGTTGCTGTTGCCGCCTAAATACCAAACTGATGCCTTCAAAAGTTATCTACACTAAGGGGAAGAAAGGGATATCGATTTGAATTAGAAGGTGGCTTTCTGATGACAATGACAATATGTTTTAAGATGTGTAATACTGAAATAAAGCTACACTGGTTTCAAGAAAAGCCTAAACAACGAATTGAACCCTTACCTTTGAAATCTGCACCAGACAGGCTACGCGTTGAAGATTTGTTGCATAGTTGCTGTTTTGTGTCATGGAAAACAATGTGGGACTTATTTTGGTGAAAACTGTATGTACGGTTGGCCCGCTCTTTGGTCAGCCTTGAGGCAAAAATGCTCCCATCTGTTTGGCTCGCCCTTATCTTAGCCTCGGGCCTTTTGGAAGGTACGATCGCCTGTCTTTTCAGCGCGCGAACGCGCACATGCATTCACAGTGTTCTCCCCTTTTTCTTTGCATTATCTCCTCTTTCATTGCCTTCTCTCTTTCATACTCTGCCAGTCCAGCCTGTATGTGTCAATGGCACACTGTTGTTGCTTTGTGGTGGGCCCACTTCAGGCGCGGCAGCTGCGTCTCACAAGAGTGCTTCTTTGTTCAATAGATATCGACAGGGCCTCTCTTTGTGTCTCTGAATTTGTGCCAGTTACTGTATCTTTATTTCTCCACCTTTTCTCTCCTTCGCAGTACACATCCCCACTTGTGAGGCATCCCCTCCCCTTTGTCATTCATTCCACCTCTTCATCAGACTATTCTTTTCCTTTCTACCATCCCATACACTGGATTTTTTTTTTTTTTTTTTTACATGCACCACCCTCCTGGTGTGACTCTCAGTATCTTCAGTGAACAGACCACATGTTGAGAGGTCTTCTTTGAACTGTTTACAAGTTATCCTGTGCAATATTCTGACTCACTCATCTTTACAGTACTTTACAAGTTGTGGTTTTGATGGGGGGGGAAATGGGGTGATGGCATTATTTGAGGGCTGGTGTAATGCAGCCATGTTCTGCTTTCTTTCTGAATGCATTTTATCATAGTTTGCCTCATATAACCAGTTGACACTTGCTGATTTGACAGCTGTTTTCACTTCTTACAGTGTTAAAGATAAGATCAGTTCTAGCGTAATCAAGGCTGCCCTGATGAATTTCAGGTAACCTTTTTATGAAGAGCAAGAGTGACTATTAATTGGAAAAAAGGTAGATGAATAAAAATACAGTGAAGACAGACAGACAAGGTCTCAGTGGGTACGACTATAATGGGCTATAGATGTGAAGACGAAACCAGAGAAAACTTCAGCAAAAGCAGCATTTGAAATGTTTCCTTTACTTGAGTATAACATCCATGAGGCGTGTTTGATTCTTGTGAATGGGCTTCTGAACAGCGCTTTAACTTTTGAAGCTGTTCCAGTTGTCAAGCACACCTCAGGTGGTTAAGTATTTGAAACCCTTATTCAAATGCATTTTTTGCTTATCTGCTGCAGTGAGCAGACAGGACTTTCAGGCCTGTGGGCAGTTTTTAAAAATTTACTGTATCTCAAGCTATGTTTTTTTTGTACATTGAATGTTGAAAATGTTATATCTTATATAGAATGCATTATGTCATATCAAACCTACTTTTTCTATACAATCAATAAATCTGATGGGTGAAGATTGTATGATTGTATTTGTCGGTTTATTTTACTGCGTGTCTACATGTGTTTGTTTGTTTTTTTCCAGGAATACTGTGTCAGGAAATTGGGAACTTGTTAAAAACTAGTATTCATCTGCAGACTGCAAGTGTTCCGGTTTCCTGTCGGCGGTTGCCATGACAATCAACATAAACCCGTTACCGCGGTGGCTGTGTGGTCCTGATGACAGTGGTCTAAAATGCTGCACCACCGTGTGAATTATATCCAACTTTTGAAGTCTGTTATTTACCGTTTCCTCCTCTCCTTCTGCCACTGTTCTCTCTTTTACTTTTCACTTTGACTTCTCTTATTTTATTCTTACTCTTATTCTGGGTTTGCAGGGAGCACTGGTCCCAATCTGTCAGTGGAAAGGCTCTGCAGGGAAATCAGGATGATATCTTCTCAGACAGAGGCCAAAACATAGCAAATTGTTTACTTAAACAGAGAGAAGAAACTCCAGAGTCAAAGATATATGAGATATAAAAGGTATTTTAATTTGGAATGCCTTGTTTTAGAGCTGGTGTATATTACCAGAACAGCATACAGTATCACAATACATGTTGAGGGTGAGATTCGCTTCAGTTCCCTTTTTGTTTTAGTCAGTAATTTGAACCCGCCTTTCGATTCTCTTTGATTCTATATTAACATGACAGCCCTGGAAGTTGTAGAGTTTAGATCGTATTCGCTTTAATACGCTGTGGCATACGCATACAAATGTGGTAAATAAGAGTGAGATACTTCATAAAGTCTCCTAAACGGTAAGTGTTAATAAAGTTTAACCCCGAGACTTGCATTAAAAAGCATCCCGGGGTATTAAGGCAGTGAAATAGTTCTGTCAACCTGTGATTTGTGAGGCTATAATTCATGCAGCAGCAGCAGCTTGGGTCTGTTATATGTAAAGTAAATCCTCGCAGGCGTACACTCACGCACACAAAAAACATAGGCTGAGACAGGATTACTTTTGGTTTTCACTGGTCCCTCATGATTAAAATATGCTGAAAGCTGCAGGGTGTACCGCTGCACTGGAATTAAACCTATATATAAAAAGACATTTTCAATTGGTTTTGAAAATGATAAAAACTAAAAACTTTTATAACAGGTGACGGCACAAGCCTGCGTGTATAAAAGGCTACAAATTCCTTCTGGTAGAAACTAATAAAGCAGTAAATTACAGGTTGTTGTCCTGCTCTACAGTGTACATGCACAAATAACATTCCATTAAACGAAACCCTGTTTTCAAATATTGCCTGTGTCTACAACTACAGTACAGTCATATGTTCGGCCATAGTCACATACATTATATTTCAATTAGCATGGAAATTGAGCTGTGAAATTTATGGAACAGTTAGAAAATGTTTATTGCTTTGCTAAGCCATTTCCTAGACTAAATTGCATCACAGCTGTGCATACATTTTGGTACTGCATCAACCAAGTGACAGGTCAATTACAATTTCTTATCATCCAATAATCTCATTGGCTTTGTTATGTCGCTACTTGTTTCTCAAAGCATGTGTCTAACAAAATACAGTACTTTCTCTCTAAATAAACATACTAACTCCAGTCAACCTCAAAATATAAAACTGTCAGGAGTGGAGCCACAAGGGTCAGGTTTGTTTTCTCTAGCTCTTATAATATTTGTTTTAATTGGGTTCTTCTGTCGATACACAGATGTCAGACGTGGACGTGCAGGTGTTTAAGCTCCTGGTAAATTAAATGGAGAGCTTTAGTCGTGTTTTCTTTCCTAACACCTTCTGTTTTTCGAAGACAGCTCGTATTTTCAGATGCCTTATCTGTTCTTCTTAACATCATTTCGTCCTTATTTGTAATATGCACAACAAGTGAGGTCTAATAATGGACCGGCAGTGTCCTCCAATGTAACCAGATCAGTGGGCCTCATCAGTATGTATTACCCTTGTGAAATGCAGCTTATCAGTTCCGATGGCTTTTGGTGTTTTTAAAATGACTTCTTTGGGCTTTTGTTTACGTCTGTTCCGCTGCATATTTTTCATAGTTTCAGATAACCTTTTGTGTCTGGCTTTGCCGCTGAAATGTTCAGCCGTACGGGGAGGGTACAGCATTAGAAGATGTACAGCTGATCTGCTATCAGGATTGTGTATTTTTTCGGGGGTAACAGATGGGTCTCCGCAGAATCAGTTCTGCTGGATGGACGATTGTTCCGGTGTGCAGTTTTTGAGACGGGAACAGGTGGCGAGACGGTTTCCCTCCCAGTAGCCTGCATCCTGGCCGTCATGACAACGACACTTGGTGCAGGAGTCGACCCAGATGGGATCTCCTGCTGGAATCACCTGACTACGTGAAGCGTCAACGTAGCAGTTTGGACCTGAAGGGACATGAGCAACAAAGCTACGTGTGATTACACTTGAATAGAAAATACAAAAAGGGAGGCTTTTAAAGTAAGGACAATATTGTGCATATACATATATATATCTATAGATATATAGATATACTGCATATACTCATTTCTACTTGCACATGATCAAATGCATAATAATCCAAACAAAACAAAATAATATACATATACATAAGATAATGTCTTATTGCATCTATGAGAGGCCTTTGGTGTTGCTTTGTTTTGAACATGACTTACCCTCCTTGCACTCAGGACAGCATTTTCCCGGCTGGTAGACAGGGTTGACACATGGGGGAGGAGCACAATCTGCAACTAGACAGCGGGCGATGCCATCACTGTCACAGGTACACTGCTCACACTCTGATGGCTGCAAAAACACACACAGACATACACAAACAGTTTTAGAGTGAGACTAAACATAGATTAAAGTACAGTCCGTTCAAGTACGTGCAATCTAATTGTTAATACTGAGCATGTGGCTTATCACAGTATCATTTCTGTAAGGCACCACTCACCAGGCATCTCAAAAGGGGGCGCCATTTACCTCTAACTCCCTGCTGTATGCCCAAATTACATACCATTATAGTGTTTTGTCTTGACAGAAAATATACAGACATCGATGCATACTATAACACATGACTGTAGGTATATAATGTGTCACGGGTATAAGGTTTGTTTAAAGACATGTTTTTTGCATGATTAGACATCCAAACACAATGGTCGACAGTTGTAAAGCAGGGTGGAACCTGCATTTAACGGAAGAAAAGACGACAGAACTCAGCCGCTGCTGGTGATTTTGGGAAGCAGATGGATAATATTGGTTTTAGCGTAGGCCTTTATGCAAAACAAAGCCTACTTGTGTATATGTGTAGCCTTTTCAACCTACAAAAAACCCAAATGGGCTTAAAAAAATGAATGAGTCATCACAGATAATACTAAAACTAAACTATGCTATCTATCACTGACCCCAAACCTTTTCGACTAGTTAACTCCTTAAAATTAAATTAAATATTCTCCTGACCCCTAATCGCTTATTATGGTTTAGCGTGGACATGGATTTGTTAGGCAGGACAATAAAAGTCATTTTACAACTCAGTCTCATTTGTCATTTCTACCTTAAATGTAAAATATCCGAGTATTTTTTTTTTTTGCAGGGTGAAAATATAAACTTTGATTAGAACTGTGAAATAAATCTTTGATCTTGAACTACATTTCTGCACATTTTTTATAAGGTTCTCTGTGCGCAGCCAACAATTAGCTCACCTGGAAGTTTTGTCCCAGCTCGTACACCACTCCTCGGTACTCACAGCCGATCTTCTCGCACCTGGGGCAGCAGTCGGTGGGGTAGTGGCTGACATGGATGCAGGCAGCCGGGAGGGACGTGCACTCGGTGCGGGCACACGCAGAGCCTTCAGCAGTGCACTCACACTGGGTACAGTGATCAGAGTCCAGAAAATACCATTCCCCAACGTAGTAGATGCTGCCGTTGGCCTCGCAGGTGCCCTCCTGTTGTCCAGCGACAGAGAAACCAAATCCTACCTGTGCGCAAAGCAACAGTGCCAAAACAGCCGCGCGTATTCTGCGCTCCGAGGAAAGGCGCTCACTGAAATCCTTAGCCATGACTTACCTAAATTTTTAACCAAAACAAAACGTTACCGAGGACGTTAGCTAACGTAAACACTCACAGTATATCAGCTGGGTTTGGTAGATAGATTAAGTATTAAAATAGTTCGTTACATTGTTACTGCAAGCAAAAGTCTTGGACATTCCCCTCTACCTCTGCCACAGCGATCTGCAAAGCTGTGCACACTCCTGCAAAAAGTCCGGAAAGGGGTGGAGGTTGGGGGCATAGAAGAGGAAAAGGAGTATTCACTGCCTTTCGGAGAGTTCACAGGCCAGTCTCAGAGAAAGTCTGTCCCACCCCCAATATTTCATCCTGAAGTATAGTAGTCAAAAGAGCAGGTGGTGTCGTCTGCCCGCGATAGTAAACAGTCCACAAAGCACTGTAGAATTTTTTTTTTTTTTTTGAATGTGTTACATTTGTATTCCCTATTATTTTGAATTATTTATAAAACAAAAACATAAAAACAGACAGTCAATTAGAGGAGAAAAAAAATGTATTCGTGCAAATGTTGTTTTACCGCACATCTCGCGATATCACCCCCTAGCAACTGGAATGTTTCTCCTGGATACAGCAGCCTTGCGGAGTACAAGGAAGCAGCTGAGGTAAACGTTTTACACACTTATCAGCATAGAAAACTCTTATTTACAAAGGTTCTCCTGGTTTTACACAGGCGGTTTATTGTTTTGTTGTCAATGAAATACCTGAGGTGGACATTTCATTCGTTAAAAATATTAGTGTCCCAGTTGGTCAGAGAGTTACTGTAGCTAGCAGTCAAGTCTTCCTGTGGCTATGCTAACCTCACTTAACTAGCTAACATTGAAAACCATCACAACTAGCAATAACATAACATTTGCCTGCGTAACATAACTGTTTCTAAATTTATTGACATAGATGTTTATTTTATTTTCTCACTGCCCCTCATTTATATTTATTTATTGTTAGCGTTAAAATTGTTTATAATAAGACTTGGTATTCTACAACAATTAAGCGTAAATACATCATTACTATAGTCAAATGTAAATATAAAAATAAGTTATATTATAAAGAAGGTAAAGAATTATTTTCTGTAGTTCCTTTGTAATGTATGTTGATTTCTATTGAATGTTTATTTATTTCTAATTACCTTATTTTCACATATGATTTATTTTTCTTTACCTTTTTTCTCAATTTCTTTCTCTTTCACACAAGATGCATGTACTGTTAAACTATATATGAATGTCTGTTCCATGTCTGAAAGCTGGATGTCTGTGTTCAATTAAAAAAAACTCCCCAACAACAAACATTTGCACTTTAGCTGTTAGTGGCGAGGGTTAGGCTCATGCACTGAACAGTTTAACATTTTTCAGTCTTACTTAATTGCAGTGTTTATTATTGTGTGACTGCAGCTTCATCTATTCTTTTCCACCACTAGATTGCCATCCATATGCAGTCTACTGACGGAAACCAGTTCTGGAGCCCTGGTCAGTCTCTGTGGAGCCTGATTAAAGAATATGTTACCGAGTCACACCTGCAAACGGTCCGTGCAGCACTGGGACAATCCTTGATCGACATGTACACAGAGGTGCATTCTGAGGTGAGAGGGTTTTATGACTGCAAAGTAAGATTCCAGTTTAAATGTGGTGACTAGTTAAGTCCCACATTCCCCCACAGATTCAGTCAGTTGAGCTGGTTTTAATCCCCCAATTTTCCCACTTCCTGTTTTTGTAATTGTTGTGTAATCAAAGAATTCAGTCAGTGGATCTGTTTCCCACAGCAATGCCACCACACCACCTCAAAGAATTTCTTTTGAGCAGTGTAAAAAAACTCTCAGATAAGCATTCCTGGCCAAACATTTTAAGAACTCTGGTGTTACATGGTGTAAGTAGCTTGGTTTGACAACATATACTCATTACGTGTTATTCCCAGACTCTCTAATAAAAATGAAATATGGGTTAACTGGCACTTTGCCACAGTGAAGTCCAAATGTGAGCCAGACAGACATCAATATTTACTCAAGGCCAACAAAACTCTCGGCCCCTAAGCCCTTAGTATGGAAAGCGCTCAAGAAGTTCTTCTTCAGCTCTGCCAGAGTGACCTCACCCAAGAATGAACTGCAGCAGTGCTTGAAGTGGAAAAAATAAGTGCCAGCACTCCCCTTATTCACATGTTGGTGTGTGCGTCGGCAGGTATCAGTAAACCATTATCGCATTCTGAATTGTTACAGTACAATAAAAGATACTAGAAGATATTGCTGATGTTCACAACATAATCAATCATTTCAATTATTAGGGTAAAAAAATAATTGACTATGTATACAAATTGTAGTGTATGGTGCAATGAAGTCAATATGCTTGTTCTCTCTACTTTTAATGTGTGACACAAATGAAGCAACTTTTTGTAAGGTTAATGTATTGTTAACATTGCTGACAGAGACAAGGAGGTGGACGACAGAAAGCTAAGTTGAAAAAGGTAAATGTGAAGACATGTGGCTTAGTCTACTGAGGGAACATTCCTCTCAAGCAGTATTACATAAGTAGGGTCATGCCATATGCACATAGTGTCATGTATGTAGTTGGCACATACATATACACATTCACATTAATCTCATTAGGAATTTAAGTAGATGTAAAGTGTCTCTGTTCTTCCTTTCACTCAGTCTGTCTCTCTTTTCTTCTGTTCTTTCTACTCCCATACCTTCTGCCATCCTCACCATCTTTCTGTAAGATGTGTGCTCAGTAGTGAAATCTTTCCATCTGTAGATGTTATCTACTTGCACTCTGCCTGCTGTGAGCCAACAGTCCAGCTTGTGTTTCCAAAAAAAATGCCTGGACAGAGTCTGTCTCAGATCTCCAGTCACGGCATGTATGTAGGAGGTAAACATATATTATGTTTATTAGAGTTCACACGAGAAAACCACATGTGACAACTAAAAAATGAGCTCTTCACATTGAAGCTTGTCAAACTCATTCAATTAACCATTGAACAACTAGCAATTCAGCATTACAACCATAGCGGTAAAGACAAAAAATACAGAAAAGGGAGATCAGATCAGAATGATACAGAGTAATTCAGCTCATAAACAGACACTGTACACGCTCGTATACACATGAAAAGGCCCAGTAAGCTTAGTGAGTCAGGAGGTCGGTATAACAGGGTTAAAGAGGCTAATCCTCAACTGTTGATAAGACTGTTAGCAACACATACTTTCTGACTCGACTGTGTTAGAGGGAGTGTGTGTGTGCATGTGTATTGTGTGTCTGTATGCTGTGTGTGTGTGTGTGTATGTGTGTCTGTGTAACTATCAGTATTGCTTTCATACGTTTCACCTACAGTCTGTGCAGCGTGACCTGATGTAAAGCCTCCAGACGGAAAGGAAGACAGACTGAAAGCTTTAAGACATTTCCAGAGAAAATACAAAGCACAGAGCACGTTATTCAACTTTCATTTTAGTGTATGCAGAGGTACATTTTCCCTTTTTTCAATTTCTTTTTCCTCTCTCCATGTGTCTACCTCTTTCTGGCTGTTTTTTTTCCCTTTCTACTCTGTCCTTGTCTGTTTCTCCTGCAGTCATGTAATGAATTCCATCCCTCAGCGAGCTACTGTGAAAAGTAATAGTAGATCTGCAGGCGACTCCTCCATTCCTCCCTCCATCAAGGTCTCCATTGTCTACGGCGGTTACATCAGAGGGAACATTTGCCCCTTTTTTCAAGTCTCTCTCCAAGGCCAACCTCTCTGTCTCTCCCTCTAAACTCTCACTCTCTCATTCTCTCGGCGCACTGTATGAAATTGAGCCATTTAAGTTAAATATTTTCTAAAACCCAGTTTAAATAGCTGAACATAATTGTTCCTAGTAGGTATTTTAACTGACAGGTTTCAACAGCGCTCCCTCAAAATAGCTCTTGGATGAGATCAACAGTCTCATAGCAGAGGGAGGGGGAAAAAATGCAGGAACAACTTATAACCCTGTGAGCCATGAATCCTGTAACATAAACACCTCAACACCTAAAGACAGACAGAGGAAGCCAGTGTGACTTAAAAGAATGGTGTCTGCGTCAGGTGTGGAGGTGTTAACAGTGCCCTGATCACCAGTGCACCCATTTTATGTGTTAACTTTCCTATATATATATTATGTGTTAAGTGTTATGTATATGTATATATATATACGTATATATATATGTATATATATATATGTATATATATACATATATATATACATGTATGTATATATGTATTATTATTATTATTATTATTATTTATTTATTTTTTTTTTTTAATTTTTTTTTTTTAACTTTACAATATTTGTAATTTTTCTATGGCTGCTGTGCTGTGGTTGTCGTGGTGATATCCTTTTCACTACACAGAAATGTGCACTCTACAGAAAGCAAGAGTATAAAAGTACATCTCTAATCTTTGACACACATAATCACAAAAAAAACTGATCTGATCACATCACATATCTCTCATATCTTGTCTGTTAGCTTACAACTAACTGAAACTTGAAACCCAGTATGCTTCTACAGGAGTGGGTATTTGGTGAACACCTTACTTGCAGCCGCTGTAACCCTACTCATCTTTAAAACTCACTGCAACCTAAAAGAAATAAAGTAATCCTCAGCTGCCTTCCCAAAGACATGAAAAGTCATGATATCATCTTCAGTTCGAGGTTGCCGGGAGAGTCACTGAATGACAGATGTCTGGATCGCTGCTTGTACCAGATTGCAAGTGAACTGTCCACTCTGTTGAAAAGACTGGTTAACTTTCTAATTTTGCTCTTTGAAAAATGTTTTCATTTCTTGGCGTAGCATCGTGAGCTCTCTGTCTGGAATAATCCACCTGGACTGTGTATCATGGATACTTTGAGGGCTTGTTGCTCTAAACTTTAAAAAAAAGGCAACCCCTTCAAAATTAAACATACCACCATCCACGGCATTCACCAGTCAAAACAAGTTGGCTGTGGTAGAGCTACTATTTGAAATAGCAACTACTTTAAATATACTTCACCAGTTCAACAGTTTTAACTACTTTAATCTAAATGTCCCACTGAAATGGCAATTTTCATCTCTCACTGCAAAAAATGCACTGACACAACACTTTAATGTAGCCAAAATTTTCCTCAATGACTCCTGGTGAAATCAGGAATTAGACTGGAGCAGGCTCCACCAAGTTTTGTCTGTGGACAGACATACAGAACTATGACACAACGTGATCTTGTGTAATTTCATATATTCAGAAACAGAAACATATTTTCTGACTTAACGATCCCACATTTCACAATAGCAATTAGAAGTATTAGACCACAGATACAATATACCGTGTAATTATCATCGATTGAAATATTTGTTTGTATATTTTTAGGTATTTATTAGCCTTCTTTCAACTTTAAAAAAATGTTTTGAGAAGATAGGCCTGTTTCACATAAAATCAGTTGTATAAAACACGGACGCTTGACATCGCTAACGCTTTCTAATGTCTGCTGGTTGTTTGGATGCAGTTCTGTAAAGTTACAACATAAGGCAAAAATCATACAACATGATGCAAGAGTGAAATGCTGCGCATATGGGAAGATTTTCATTCACATGGAATCCCACTGGTTACACCACTCGTTGTTAATCATTTCCACAACTTCAAAAGACTCACCCGCAGCCCTCACGCAACATCAGTGACACCACATCTGGATGCTACAGATGCTACAGTGTCACATGGGGGCAAATGGGCTGTTGCTCGGTCACTTTTAGCCCGGTCTTGTGTGCATGCTTGCTGTGTGTGTACCGCTAGCAATCAGAAATGTATGTGACAATTGACTGAAAACATAATAAACAGATTATTATTTCACTCTGCTGATTGGTCGACATACATAGTAAAAGTGAGACTTCAACAAATATTGAATGTTTACGTATGAATACAATACATTTAGTTGTGTCGTTTTATAGTTTGCGTTTTTTTCAGAAGTGTGCATGCATATATCCTGTTGCTAAAATAAATCTTTGCATGTATTTGCAGGCAGAGATGTGGCACCAGATGTGGCAGAGCAGCCAGGAAGGTGGAAAACATAGCAGCAGGACAGGGACCCCACTCCCACACCAGAGGAGATCACCTCTCTCTGACCCCCCTGTAGTCAAAGAGCTGGTGAGAGCAGAGGTCCGGATGTTACTACAGACTCTGAGAGAGAGGGCCACCAGAGAGGGCAGGTAGGAACATACACATTCATAATTAGTGCACCAATATCAGGTCCTATATGTATAAGCATTTTGAGGGCATCATCCTTTACAGTGACATATGTTATTTGGGTAAAATGTGACTGAAATAACCATATGGTACAAAAATATACAAATTTGAACATCCAAACTGGTCGGATTATGATTAACACAAAATAATTTATATTTAAACACATTTAAACATTTAGACGTAATGTTTTACACCTACAGTCTTATTTTTTTCTACAGATTCATGAACAACCAAGATGTATTTCTCTAAATTAAATGCAATTTTCCTCTTGATCTATTCCTACAGTGTGTGTTTTTTTTTCTTCAGTGGTTTATACTTAGCACAACATTCACTTTTTTACTAGCTAAGAGATGAGTACATTTACTACATTTACTTTGACTTGTTTTTCATTGCAGATATTTAAGATATTTAATGTTTTGCCTGGTCACCTTCATTTTATCTCTATATATACAGTACATTTAGCATTTATTCCTGCCATTCAGAACTGCAGTGTACTCAAAAAGAAGTTTAGTGGGGGCAATTTAGGACTAGTAATCAGGTAGTTTCACATAGCCAGACCTATCTCCACAATTCATTAGTGAAGTGCCAGTGCTGGACATGGCACCATCAGGCACCATCCACTATCATTCTGGAATAGGATAATAAAAGTTCTCATTGTTTGGTTAGTTTGTATTTTATAAAATGAATCAAACTCATCTTGGGTGGCGCTAAGTGTGGAACGCAGCTACAGTGCTTTTGCAAAGTAGTTATGGGGTATTTAAATCCCCTCAAAAGAAAACCACACATAAAAGACTATGTCTTTGTCAAAACTTGCCATTTTCAGTGTGTAGTTGCACTTTGGAGGTTGTTGTTGTTCTTTCATGTAGTGAGCCAGACTAGTAATCAGGTCAAAACATTAAACAATGAGGTGATTTTATACAGCAGATTTCAGCAGGTGTAATCATGATTTTGTACAAAAGCAGTTCAATGGTGCATAAAAAAATAAAGAGATTCAAGGAATCTGAAAAGTAAGGATGAAAGCCTGAGCTGAATACTCATGATCTCCGATAACTCAGATGTCATTGCGTCAAGAACTGTGCACAAAGGAAGCCTTATGTTAACACTGTCGAGAAGCGCTATCGACTTCTTCTGGCTCAGAGGCATCTGCAATGGACCATCACACAGGCGATACAGGCAAAACATTAAATATCTCACCTTCATACTGTCTGCAATGAAACATAAGTCAAAGCAAATGTAGAAATCACTGGTTTCTGTTTTTATGTGCATTTTCCATACCGTCCCAATTTCCAAATTGAGGTTGTAGGTTAAGACCTCTCGCTTTCTCTCACACTCTCTCTCTTTTGTTCTAACAAAGAGGGCCATAAAATGCTATATTGTGTTCCCTTGTCAGTTACAAATGGGACAGAAAGCAAAAGGAGCAAAGGTTTTTGGTGAAGGGTTGTTGCAAAATCATTTGGGAATTGTGGGAACAATAGAACAATTATAGAATGGAGATATCCATGCATTCCACACCAAACGCCAACAAAAATACTAGATTTTAAAGGCCCAGTAACAACAACTTTTATTTTATTGACAGTATATTTTCCCCATTAAATTGCTAGTTCTACATTTATAATTGTAAAAGGTTTATTTATACTTGAAATGACATATGTTACCTATAGAATAAGAGTAAAATATGAAGTAAGACTGACTTTTATCTTGTGTCGTTTTAGTAAGTATAGTCATCAAGGATTGCTCTTTAATATTTTCTAATAGCTGCTCGGATTCTAATTTCCGCTGCTGATGTTTTAACTCTGGTTTTTAGGAACTGAGCATTTAATGAAATACTCTGTCATAAAAACTGCCAGCAGAATAATACTGGATAGTTGTACCCTACAGAATTGCAGAACATGTAGTGCACAATAAGAGCCTAATTTCTGATTAAAAAATGTAAGTGTTTGAGGGATCACATGTGTGTGAGATCCTGTGCGTAGAGGAGCCTGTAACTATCCCAGCAACAGGCTCACTGCTGCCAGGAATGTGGTCCTATGTCACCTCTCGGGTTATGCTGAGGCCTTTTACTGAAAGAGCAACGTAAGATGGATTGTGCTCTGTTTTCGTGACAAACCATTTATTGCCTGTCAATTTGTCCACTTCCTTTTTATTGTAATTTTCTTTTTTTCCATGACTATTTATGCTCCGTTGTTAAACTTCGGGCGGCAGGCTCTTTAGTGGTTTGGGTTTTTGTATGTCTGTGTGTGGGTGTGTTTACACATCTGTGCACCCTTTTATCATGTGTATCCCATTACCCTCAATCCTTTATTTACACGCTCTGGTCTATCACATTTGTTCCATCTTATTCTACTAAAATCCTTACTTTTTAAAAATGTTTCGATGCCGTATTTGATCCCTCGTATTTTTATACCAAAACAGTAGCATCACCGTTGGCCCTAACATTTGTGTCACTGTCTTTTAGTTAATTTTTAAAACTTCCCACAGCGGAGTTAGTCTGCAGAATCTGAGACAGCTCGTGCATGAAAAGAAAAAGAAAAAAAATGTATAATGGCACTGGTGCTTGTTATGACAGCTGAAAAGGATTTAGGCATACTTTTAAGTCAGTGCAGCAGTGCCAAGTGATGTTTAAGCTGACAACCCGAAATCCATAAGGTCACAGGTCTGATGCCTACAACAAGTGTCTATGACCAAGAGGCAAATAGAAGCCTTACTTGCTCGCATATCATCAGTCAGTCCGGTAAATTGCACTGGCTGAGAAGTAAAATGATTACAAAAAGTCCTGTACACTGGGAGCAATCTAGCCCATTGTTATTGGATGTGTAGGAACCCTGCCAAAAAAAGTATTGGTGCCACAGAGGCTGTGCCAGCGCAAATCGCTTTTCTTTTTGAAGTTTGCTTTAGTATACTTGTTGACCTTGATCCATATGTGTGTGTGTGTGTGTGTGTGTGTGTGTGCGTGTTTCGGTCCTTTGATCTTTCAATTAGGCTTGGTCCCAAGTGGATATCAGCTGAATGGATTTCAGGAATAAACCACACACATACTTCCACATAATAACACTTCCACTTTATAATGCTCTATTTGTTTAGTTCAATTTAATATGCTTTGTTGGAAAATGAGAAATTTTTGCCAAGGCAGCAAGATAAAGACCAGTCACTCTCTCTCTCCTTTATACTCTCACATGTAAATGTTTGAGCCACCACAAGAATAGAAAACAGAGAGAAAACAGTTGTAGAGTACTAATGAGGGAGACTGTTAAAAGCCTCTGAAAATACGATCTCAATACCAGATTTTCCTCTGAGATTTGAACCATTTGTCTGAGGGTGCGGGTGGGTGTGCACCTTGTAAAAGTCAACTGATTTATCTTATTGGTCTCCCTCTGTGTGGTCCTGATGCCATAGTCATCCCCCTCCTTCATTTCATTGTCTTGGTTTGTTGGTGGTTAAAGAAGAAGATTTCACAAAAACTATAAAATGAATCCTTTTGAAGACGAAAGCATCAATAAACAACCCTGCCTAAAGGATGAGTCTAACTTTTTTAATCTAATCTAAATTTAATGTTTATGTAATTATATGTGTGCATATCCTTGCAGCAATGTGACATTAAAAAAAAGAGAAAAAAAACTAAAACTATCTTTGTTCATTGGTCTTGTTGCTACAGAAATGGTGAGGAGTTCTTGCTTGGTTACAAACCTAAGACTGTGAACTACGCCCTGGGTTACCTTGACAGCTCTTGTAGTAACTTCACACAGCCTGAAGACAATAGAAGCAGGTTGGTAACACTGACAGAAATTGATTATTTTACAGTGCTGCAAGAAAATTCATTTAATCTTGTTTGTTTTAATCTTATTTGAACTGCTCTTTTCATACCTTTTTGCTTCTCCTCTCCTTCAGACTCAGCTCACAGTGCTCAGTTCGGTCCAATGCAGAAGAAGAGATTGAAGCAATGAGGGACAAGCTGAACATCAGCGACATTGATCAAGTGGTGGACCGTCTAAGGTAAATTTAATCTGAAAAATAACATCATATACTTGAATGTAAAGTCTCGGGAGAGTTACTTTCAAAATGTATTTCACTAAAGATAAAAGAATGCACACCCTAAAGTGTAATTTGTAACATATTCTCTGAGACTAATCAAAGTGAGTAACGTGTTTTAAATACTTTGGATTACAAAATTATGTTACATTATTATTGCATGTGAATGAATGTGGCAATCACACAGTACCCAAAGTGGACTCAACCCAGGAGACACTATTAACACCTTCTGTAGAAATGTAAGTATGTGTAAACACAAAGCAGTGTGATGTGCAGAAGATGGAGAACCAATTTTATACCACAGCATCAATTTAGAGTGAAAACCAGTAAACAAAGATGAGAATAAAACAATGTGAATTTACAGTTCCATACTAGAGTGTTCTGTTTTAGTTTCTCAAGTGCATGTAATTAATCCTTTTAAAATAAAAATGGCACCAGAAAGAACAGCTTTTACCCTCTCTTTGTTCCTGCAGCATTAAATTTGTCAAAAAAGGGGGAACATAAAGAACATAATTTACTGCATAATTTATATGCAGATTGATTGGAAATTGTAACTCCTCTGTGTCGTGTGTGGAAATATAAGCTACGCTGCGTGTGCATAGCCTACTATTTTGCAGATACGCTTGTGGCTTTGTTTTAAATCGGGGGCTTATGGGAAATTAGTGATGCCTTTTAACTTTCAGAGCAAATAATGCAAACTTCACTTCCACCTATTTCAATTTTAACTGTGACTTAATACAGTTGCCCATGTTTTGTATTCTATATACATGTATTCTGTTACTCCCCAACGCTGTGCATGTACATCCATCCTACAGGCCAATCTTACCCCCTCACTCCATCCTTTCCTTTCCTTTCCTTCCTCCAGCTCCTGCTTTGAGACCCACGGGGCAATGCAGTCACTGGGGCTACCTTGGAAGGGAGCCTCCTTGTCTCTCTTTCCCCTCTCTCTCTCCCTCTCTCTCTCCCCCTATCCCATTTCCTGACTGGACCAAAACAAAAGGCTCCATTGTCAGGAAATGGATCCCAGACCGGACCAGAGCAGGCAGAAGCTTCTTTTTCATTTGAAAGAAGTGTATAAAGTATACTATGGTTATGTAACCAGAGAAGGAGAAAGTGTGAGGGAGAGGGAGAGAGGGGGGGAAATAAAAATAGGACACTGCTTCCTCAGTACCTCACAAAAACTGCAGAGAATAAACTCTGAGCAGACACCAAGTGTACTGTACCTATTCTGTTGTTACTGCCTCAGTTAGGTGTTTAGGGCATGCTACGGCTGGAACGTTTACAAACCCATATGCCACTCTGTGTGTCTTTACAGCCTTTTGAAAATGCAAACAAGCAAACTGGTTGCTTCACTGTCGCTGTTCTTTAAGAAGAGAAACCGACCCGGTTATCAAAAGAAGCCTCAGTTTTTCAACCAGTGTGTTTGGCTACGTGTGTGTGTTCTGACTTTCAAATGCATAGTTTCCACTTTGACCTAGATTTTCATTTTTGGCACAATAGTTTTTTGAATGAAAAACAGCTAAATATCAAGACTTGTTTTAAAATGTTTTATCTAATATGTGTGACTGTCTATCCCTATGTCTTTCTCTCCCTTTAGGTCTGTTCTGATTGAGGAATGTGAAGCCTTGAAGAAGCAAATAAAGCAGCTACAGGTAAGAAAAGGTGGATGGAAAGCAGCCAAGTATTGAATAAATCTATAATTGTCTTTGTTTTCAGCAGCCAATACAACACCAAGCTTAATCCTAAAATTATTTACGGGAAACAGGCCAATACCAAAGTAATGATTTACTGTATTGATGTGCAACTGGGTAAGGTTTCTTTTTTCAGAATCAAGAATATAATGTAACCTTGTAAGCAAATCTATGATCAAAATAATTATTTTATTATAATTCTACATACATATCCATAGCTTTTCAAAGCATTGTTTGCTGTGCATTTAGAAAAAACTCACTACATTACTAAACATACATATTCAGATTTGACCATTTTAGCTAAGACTCAATAATTATGCAGTCGTACTCCCCCCCTCCCCAAAAAAAAAAGTTTGAATCCTTCTCTGGGTTCCCCCAGGTAGACCTGCTAATTGTCTATTGGCACTGATACCCTGCCAAGTCTCCATGTGCACACAAACACACACATATACACATATACACACACAAACACCAAAAATCTGCAAGGGCTCAGTCTAAGCTTGTTTTTTCCATCTGTCTGGCCAAGAGCTTTGCAGTGCTGAGTAAGATCGATCTCCTTCCAATCACTCAAATTACTTACCCCATACAGATACATTCAGACACACACACACACACAGACTAAATAACAACCCACATGCTGCCGACAATCTAGCTACACTGTCATGCTTGTTTGGCATTATGAGAGAAACAGAGAGTGAGTTAGTTAGAGACCAGATGTAGGACATTTCTGCAGACCAGATGTGTACGTTATCTGTCTGTACTTCCATTCTCGCTCTGTGTGTGTGTCTCCAGCTGTCTGAAAATATCATGTTGTACAGAAACAAAGGACAAATGAAATAACGTATCGGAGGGAAAAATAAATAAACCTCTCAGAATCTATATATAGTAGTGCTTCAGATTATTTCAGGTTTGTTAAGAACCAAAAGTGGATGTGTGGAATTTGGCCAGACTATATATAAAGATGGATGGCTTTTTCTCCTGCTGTGTAAAAATGAAACCAAACTCAGCTGCCATGTTGTTTGTGTGACACAATTTGGAGCCAGAGTCTGCGCAGTAGGGTCACGGGGATGTGACATCCGTCCGATTTGTCATTACAGCTGTCAATCACCTGTTTTTTATAACATTAAATAGCTTATTACAAACACACTGATCAGAAAAAATGACAATTTGAACACAAAGCAGTCTCATGAAGTCTACCTAAAACGTCTGAAATCACCTTTGGGATAAATGTATTCGACATGTACTTTGAGTTTTTAGTTTGGCTGAAATCCCATTGAATAACATGAAGTATGACCTATACTGTAGCCACCCGCCAGCTGTCTCTGTGTCCATCTTTATATACAGTCTACGGGCCAGACATTTGCTTATGCAAGATGCATAAGGCCAACTTATCTAAATATAGTTCTTTAAATTAGCAGCAGCGATATTTGGATCCCACTGTTGGTGGAAAACTGGCATTTTTAATATAGGAGGAAATAAAATAAACAGGAGACATAATTAAAGCTTCCTGACCCAAGGATGTGTTGTTTCAGCTTGTTAGCCCTGAGGTGCAAGACTAATTGTAGAAAGACTATTTTAAGTCGCCTTCAGAAATGTACTGTAAACCCTGTTAAGGTCGTAGGAAACCGGTTGCAGGTTCTTGTGTGAGCAGGTGGAATAACACTGTGCAGTGTAAGCTGTCGCTGCCTCATCGACTGTGATAACGCATCAGCAGAGAGGACAAGGGGAACAACCCTTAAGCGCCTTTACATGAATTTTAGTTCACGTAAAAATCTTTAAAATGTCTGACTGCAAATACGTTCGGATGCCTAATTCACTTCATGGCCTCAGTTTAATGTTTCAGTCAGCTGCACATGCTGAGACAAGCATAAACATACTGTAGAAAAAGATTTCAAAGAGAGAAACCTTGTTTGCACTTCTCGCATTTTTCTATCAACTGACCAAAACTGTTGTTTCCCATAGACAAAGAACAGGGCAATTACACAAATATGCACTGTATGTGTGTACAATATTTTGGTCATATGTGTATCACTCTGCAATTAGCCAGTCACTAATCCACTGCCTAAAAGTCCCAGTACATGTACATGTGTGTTGAAGAGACAAGGTCCAAATTGGAAGATTTTACAAAAATGACAAAGCTTTTCAACTCAAATCAGGTTTTTAGATTGTAAATCAGTTATATAAACATCTGTTTTGTATTTGCTTTGTGTTTTTCACAGCTTGTCATGATTAGTTCTGCATTATGCAGTTATTGTTATTGCCTGTCCTGGTAAGAAACGTATAGTGACAATGTTTGCAAAGTTCAGACACAGATACTTGGGATTCCTATTGATCTAATGCAGTTAGAATTAGCACTTTTCCAACATCTAATAAATTGAGTCATGTTGGGTATTTCAAGGTTTCATATGGCACATAACTATTTGCCATTTTGATGTAAAACTCACTTTGCAGCCAACAAACAAAAGCTGTTCTAAGCACAACCTTAATGACAATAACTTTGGAGTGAAAGACTAACACACACACACCTTTACAGACTCAGCTGTTTAAAGTGTGTAAAGTCAGTCAACTGGGAAAAAATACAGTTCTAGTGTTTCAGCACCCTCAAGCTGTGGAAACTATGCAGACACCATTACTCAAATATCCTGGCTACAAAATATAGGCTGCACTTTGACTTTAGCTTTAAACATGAAATCACTGTAACTGTTCAAAATGATCTAAACCAGTTGAGTGAAGTGTAGGTTTGAGCAGTGAAGGCTGGGTTGATGCTCACTGGGAAGTTAAGATCTGTGTTTGAGTCTCTGATGAACTTAATGCCAATACCCAGATGTAATTCATTCAGGGACTGGTTTCAGAGACTAACAATTGCTGAGACATTGATGTAAATCCATGAGTTATGTCCTTGAAAGCCATGTGTTGCTGTCATAACTACATCTGCAACCACTCATCTTTGTAATAATATGTACAGTATATATAACAGGTTTGCTGCAGGCTAGGATTTAGCCACTGGAAGATTATAAGTTACGCAAGCTGAGTGTCAAAATATAACATAAAATGCTATGATAAGCCAACTTTGTTGTGCCAAGCTGGCACGGCTTGCATGGCCGCCTGATGATGCACTGCCTTGTTTCTGGGGAATTAGCCTTATTTACTGCTAAAAAGAAAAATAATCTTGTTTTCATTTAAAAAGTTATCTAATTTTAAGAAAATATATCTAACTTTGCCTTATTCCAGCTAATATTGAAAAATATTTAACCAGTAACCAACTAAAACAATGGTTGTCATTTAGTTGCTTGTGATAAATATGGCGTGCTTACATTTTGGCATTTTTTTCTAGTTTTGTTTTGGTTTTTTTTCACTGGCTGGACTAGCCAAGCAAAACTGGCTTTTGCATTGGCACCTTTTTCTGCTTAATACAAGACAGTTACAGCAGGTTTTTATTCCATCAGGGTTTTTGCGAGTTTACCAGGTAGATCAAGGTCACTGGACAGTAAGGTCAAGGACCCGTAAAGCAAGGTCCCATAAAGTGGACCATGAAAAGACTGACTTGTATCCGGCTCTCCTTCAGCAGAGGGAGATGATGTGTATGAGCCTTGTGCAAAGGTGGATTTGGGTTCTTGAGACTCGTGTATAAGAATAATGAGAGTAACATGCAGCCTTTCTTAAAATATCAGGAAAGCAGTGCCAAGGTTACGGGTTGAAACCCCACATGGACCACAAAGCCTATTTTCAGGATGTGTGTATGTTAGAGTTGTTTTGGATTTCAGTCACTTTGCTGTCAGAGACACAGCACACATACTTTGTCTGCAGCTCTGAAACACAACACTAGGAGGTTTGGGTTTGAATCCCACTGGGAAAAAAGACCAAAAATATATGTTTTAACTGTCAGTTTCCAGGCCTGTGAATATGTTTTCATGTGCAGCTGTGTGTGTGTCTGTATGTGTGTTCGTTTAATGAACTATAGAGTCCGTGGTTGCCACAAAGAATCTCCATTACATTTATATTGGTGTCAGATGACGAGAGAAGGCTGCCAGTCATTTATAATGACTTCATAATGTGTGTAAAAACACACACATGAAGAAAAATTCAACCGGCTCTTTGTTTTTGCAAGTTGTGAACACACACACACACAATGTGCTATGGTTTTCATTTGCTGTGGATGTAGATATTTGAGGCCAAATTATGATGGAACACTGCTGCTCAATCGCTTAGTGGTCACGCACACACTCATTCCTTTCCTCATCTCTCTGTTATTTTTATCCTTTTTCCTTGTCCCTTTTGCTATTTCCAAAGGCTTTTGCTTTTCTCAAACATGTTTAATACATCTCCCTCATATTGTTCCGCTTCCCCTCCTGTCAGTAGGCTAAGCACGTCCTAGTTTGACATGTTAGCAGAGTGATGTAGCGATTAAAATAAGCTCTGCTCAGTTCTATGACCCGTCTGTGATCTGTGTTTCTTGCAGGGAAACATTAGGTACAAGAGTGAGGGTCAGTGTGAATTTGAGCAATCAGAACCTACACTCGAAGGTGAGTCCAAAAGCAAACATTTGGGCATTTGCTGCCATCTAGTGGCACAATGTTACTTAACACATTTTTATTTTTCATTTTGTACATCCAGTTTGATATTTCTATTAAGAGCCTCAGTACACCAGACAGATTAAGCTACAGTATTTTGGGATAAATAGCAGAAAATAACTTCTCAATTTTGTCTTATGCTTTAGGTAATTGATATTTTTTTATTTCAGTACCTGTAGTATCTGGATGTGTGTGTTTCAGTCATTCTTCAGAGTGATGTTTTCTGTCTTTTCACAAGTTTTGAAATGTCATACTGTTCTGTTTTGTTTGTGTAGAGTTGAAAAACCTTAGAGAAGCCATACAAAAGGACTTAGAGCTTAACCCACCCTCACTCACTGCTTTGGCCTCTACTCCTCTCCCTGTGAAGGACATGAAAAGCAGATTCAGGTTAGTATGTTTTATTGTTACTCACACTGCCGTTTATAAAAGCTTTCATAATTTGTGCCTTCCCATTACATTCCAGTGTCTGAATGTGAGAGAGGATATTGATTTGTATTCCTCTATAAAATGTTACCCTGACAAAAAAAACATAAGGTGTATTTTTGCTGCACTTTTCATTGTGTTCTGGCAATCAGTTGTGAAGTTCAAGTGAAGCTGATGTAATGTTTGCTATTCTTATTCCTACAGATTGCCATCAGCACAAATGGCTTCTGATAAAACTCTGCGAGCGTTAAGTGCTCCATCAGTCCTAAGACCACATCCACCTCCTGGTCTGTACCATGCTCAGCCCAGACCACCAGCTTTGCCTCCTCTCAATAGGACCTCCAAATCAGTCAAACCAATTAGTACACTGTCCAATTCTCACTGTCAGAATAGAAGCACATCAGCCACCACCGGACAAACTAAAACAACTATCTGCAACTGGACACGTTCTGTAAACACTAACAGCCAATTCACTACTTCACCTCCAAGGCCTGGCAGCAACCAGATGATAAAATATGACAGCAGTCCTTCTCCAGAGCACAATAGCGTTCGTCTCTGCTGCGTGACCCCGTCCTATAATCCTAGTTTTCGAATAAAAACTGAGAGAAACTCACCCACTCACAAAACCCATCTGTCATCCAGTTGCAGTTTTCACAACCAGAGCAGAGAGTGTGATTTGTCACCACCGACGGAGAGAAAACGCAGCCTCTCCTGGAGGTCAAGAAACATCAATATTGTCCCCTCACCCATTTCTGCTCTCAGCCCTTTATGTGATGCCGGCGGTTACGAGTGCAATAACAGCAGCAACAGTACCGACTGTTATTCATCAGCAGAGGGGAAGTCAAAGACGCAAAATGTACAACAGAATTGTGGATGTAGTTTAGCGTCAGCAACAGTACAGGTGCATAATGACAAAGGGAAGAGCACATCAGAGAGTTTTTACTCTTTTGTTGCAGAAGAAACTTCACTCGTGTCTGAAGTTGAGAGAATTACTACACAAACTGGCAACCGGAAAAGAAGCAACGGAGTTAACACAAATGAAATTGGTCGTCTTGGGAAAAATGTCACACAACTGCAGAGCGTGACAGAGTGCTCTTCCCATCATCCAGAAAGCAGCAGTACACAGGAGCAGGACACGTTGTCCACACAGAAAAATGGACAATTCTTTACTTCCTCAAAAAGGCTACTTGGAGGAAATGCATATCAGCCAACAGATGCACAACAGTCGCAAACAGAGACGGAGTTTCTTAACAGTTTTTTCCAGCCAGTTGCTCCTGCAAGAGTGTCAACCTGAAGTGAACAACAGACCAGACAGCTGGGACAAGGACAAGGAGACAGTCTGATTGGTAGTGAGTAAAAAGCCAGAGGGAATATTTTTCAAAGTATGAAAGTGTTTGGTGTTGTCTTTATGAGATTACAAGTTGATGTGGATGTGTTGTATCTTTTAGACATTTCTAATAAAGACTTTTACTGCTTTGTAAACTTCAACTCTCTATTCCCTACAGACAAGAACAGATATTGGAGTGGTGGTGGTGGTTTTACAGTCTATACATCCAGTATTTGCTGGGAGAATGTGTGAAGATAAATCACAGAAAGTAACTATTTACGGTGTAAAACTTTGATGTCTTTCAGTTCATTAGAGATCTGAACATAATCACTGCAGCTGCTTCACAATCAGTGTATTCCAGTGGTTCAAGATGCATAGCCTCACTCACTTGCTTACCATCATCTTAATGTTTTCTTTTTTGCAAAACATTAAATCAGTGCTAAACACCCCCAACTACCTGACTTAAAATCTAAAGTATGTCACAGGCTTTACTTCAAAGCGGGTGCAAGAAGTGATGACAAACACCTACAGAACCTGGAACCATTTCTATTATCAGTTATGGGTTTGGCACAGTACACTGGCAGGCAAGGAGCGGCTCAGAAAAAAAAAGATGAGCGCAGTGTCTCTGATTAATAAAGACAGGAAAAGTTGTAATTAACGATAAATATACAGTTAATATTATGAAATCTAGAAACCTGCGTCGTACTGAGTATGAGACTGAATGTTTAGATGGGAACAAAAGTTATTGCCTCAGACATTATCTCTATGCAGACTGTATTTATTTATTTATTTATATTAATTTTATTCATTTATCTCTTGTTTTCCTCCGTTTTACTCTGTATAATTTGATTTTGTGATTAATAACGAAGGCTGTTAAAGAGCCAATCACCGTCACCGACTTGGCCTTACGTCACGTCCTTATTTCCTTGGAGGACAAAATAAGACAAGATAAGACTCAAGTATCCTGGGAATAAATATATATTGAATTATTTCAAATTCGTTGATATCAATTCAGGCCAACAAACAAACAACAACAACAACAATCCTTTTAATGACCATTTCTGTCATACAAAAGCAGTACCCTTTTTTCATGGCACCGAAAGCGTCTTCTTTGGCGCGGCCTTTATTTTGAAGGTGTTAACCGGAAAACTTGTACAGATTCTTCTGAAGTCCGTGCTGTCGACTCGGCACATTTTGGAGGATTGCTGTGAACTGAGAGCGCGGGTAAGACTACTGGACTTTCCCCAAAAGTTTCCGATTTTTATCTTTACTTTTCCATGTGTTTGTTAGACGCAAGTAAAACTGCAAACGCTAACTACCTCAACAGGTTGTTACACTCCGGACCTGTCTTCACTTTAAACCGTGGCTCTATTTTCCACCTGTCATGAATGACATTTAAGTCGCGCTGTTATTCCCAGACTGTGCTACGAGTTTTTAATTCGGAGATTTGTGGCTCATTACGGACACGGCACTGACTTCTGTGCCAAGGTACAAGCTAGCATTAATCTAGTGCTAGCAAAGTAACAAGACCTAATCATGTCTCATAGCAACTGAAGAAAACTTCGTTGAATGACACAATGTTGGCACTTTGGCCTACAGCGTCATGTTTTCAAATGTAGTTTTACTTGTGCTTTTATCATTTATTGTTCTTAACTGTTTGTTTTGAAGGAATGTATTTTCACAGTGCGGCAGGGCCACCGGCCTTTCCTGCAGAACCTGTTCACTTTGACAGGTTTTGTGAGGTCTGTTCACACCACATCATGAAGTGACAGAAATCTTTACTTACATATGATTCATTTGAACCACGATACAGTGCGATTCTAGCTTTAATAAAACCCCATACGTAGTAAGACAGAAGATTATTTCTTTCCCATGGCAATATGCTGAGAACTTGCTGAGAATATGCTTTTTCATTTCTTTTGTGATTCTATTTTACTTGCTGAAAAATTCAAACCGCTTTAATTACACCCTTTTAAAACTACACCTATCTCACCTTGGCTTTTTAAAATAACATCCCGTAATAACCTGAATACCTTTGCTTGTGTTTGTCCTCTGTGTAGAGACATGTGGTGGGTGCTGTGGGTGCTCGCTGCCTTGCTGGCTCTATTCTGCTGTCTGGATGTGTGGTACTTCCTGCGTGTACCGTGGGTGATTATCCAGGCCTGGTTCCAGCCTCCAGTGTGGGACATCACCGCAGAGCAGATCCTAAAAGGCCGGGTCACTCCCCGTGACATCGACATGTGCCACATGAACAATTCTCGGTACCTACGGGAGTGTGACTTTGCCCGCTTCTCTCTCTACACGCGTAACGGTGTGTTCAAGGCCACTCGGGCCCTCGGCGCTTCCATGGTCGTGGGAGCAACCACCATCCGCTACCGCAGAGCTTTGTGCATTGGTGAAGGCTATGAGCTGCGGAGTCGGATTGTCACTTGGGATGACAAAGCCTTTTTCCTGGAACAGAGATTCGTGTCGACTAAAGACGGGCTGGTGTGTGCCGTCATGTACTGTAAGCAGAGTGTCATACGCAGCAGCCCAGATAAGATCATGCAGCACCTGTGCAAGAGGAAGGTAAGGAAGGGCTGTTTAAATTGTCCTAGTGGGTCAGAACTTGTGAGTGATGCATATATTTGGAGGACATTGAGCCTTTTCGTTTTTGTTCCTTGCAGGTGGAGTGCCCTGAGTTTCCAGAGGACCTTCAGCACTGGGTCAACTTCATCTCGGCCAGCAGCCAGGCCCTCAGGGCTGAAAGTGGACTGGAGGAGAAGAACAAATAAGACTGGACTTTATTTTCTAAACACGAACACTGGCGAATCTAAAAAATTGCCTTTGCAAGCCAACTAATTTACTAGTCTATCTGTGTGGACACCTTCTGAGAGAGAAATGTATCTTCTGAAGAAATTGTGTTCTTCTGTTCTGTCACTGATGATGATATCATTTTAGGAAACATGTTTATTTGCTTTGCCTCTCAGAGTAATATGATGCAGTTGAAATCCATAACATGTCATGTCAAGAACAAAACTTGAGCCTGGACTTGTTAGCAAAATCATCAGTGTTTAAAAGTATATCTGAGCACCAGTTTTGTTTTGGTGTCTGTAAAGGTTTACTGTACACATGGACCCAACCTATTAAGCTAACGTTAAGAAGATGACTTTAAGATACAGTGGACAGTTACTGTGCTCGTGTGTTGTTTGACATAGACATTTTGGTGTTGTACAGATTAAAGATACAAGATCGTGCTCGCTATACCTCAGAAGAATATGTATAGGAAGGAAATTGCACCAATTTCCCCTTGGTCCCAGTCTTTATTCTTACATGGGCAAAACGAGTCCTGAATCCTACCTCACACATTAATGTCACAATATTATTCACTGTTTCATCACAAAAAAAGAAATGTGTATTTTCCAAAATGTCAAACTATTTTTAAACACCCATGTGCCTAGACTTACCAGGTGCTTGATACCCAGCACACCACACTGGTGTGAGGCCGGAAAAAAAAGATCTAAAAAAGGCATGCTAATTATAATTTAAATAAACAAAAAGCAGTGTGGCACTGTCAGCAATAAGTACAGTTTCATGGTCTCTTACATTTTCTTGTCTCTTTTTTTAAATTTTCATTTAGACAGATTTCAAGGGGAAAGTGACTGTTAGAGCCGTGAAGTTACATAAATCCAGTGGTGGAAATGTAATACTTCCACACCACTACATACTGGAAGCAAATATGAATTAATTTACAATGCTACAATTGTGTGATCACTTTAGTTACTTGTGACTTTTTCAGATTACAACTTTCATATGCATCATGTCCAGTGAAAATCTTTTATCTCCAAATGTGTTGATTTTGAATGTTTGCGATGAACTGAAGTTGTCCTTAAGGTTAATAAACTCTTTAAAAAACCCTCTCGGATTAGCTGGAAATAGGCCTGTTTTTCTGAGCTTGTGAAAATGGGTCTTTTGAGAGATATGTCGTTCTCACATGATGATTACTACCATCATTATTTTATAAATAATTAATAACTTAGGTTTATTTTATTTCAAACTACTGGACAATTGCTTTTTCCCAGAGGGGATCAATAAAGCCTCTCATCATTTCATAACTCCACAAAATAAAACTAAAAATCACTTTATTACTCCTACCCTGAAGTGCTAACAGATGTGATAATAATCGGAGGAAACCATGATGAACGAGGCAGCCAATAACATTACATGTCGTCACAGATGCGGAAGTTGTGTTCATTCATTCTACCGGTTTCTTCAAGTTGAATCGTGTCCCATGGTAGCGCTCTCTTTTGGACACTCGGTAAGTGTTAGAGCCATACGAATATAATGCGACAATATTAATAGCTATTAATAAAATTTAGCCGTTGACGACACTTTAAAAACAATGGCTGCATGCGTGACCGGTGTAGGCCACTCACTAACTACCGGTAGCTGCCGGCTAAGCTAACAGATTTGGCTGTCACAGCAGGTTTGCATGTAGTCATTTGTATGTAGCGTTAGCTCTCTGGTCAAGGTTGAAATGGGCATTTATGGGAATGCTGCTTCCGTATCCGTAGCTTAAATAATCGGTCAGCCACTCAAAGGAATTACCCTCTTATTTTTTTAATTCATTTTTTATTCTGCCTGTACTGTCATTGATGAGGTCAAAGGTGCATATAGTTAAAACTCCGTGAGGTAATAGGCTTAGAAAACACTACCTGCAATAACCAAGCGTTTTCAAGTAAAAAAAAAAAAGAAAAAGATCCAGTTGTTAAAATGAGATGGCAGAGATGCTGTGTATTGTATGTGTATAGTGTACATTTAACATGTGTTGATTCATTAACTCTTACCATTTGTGGTGTTGTTTCAGAGAGATGCTGCTGCTGGTGCTAGGTGCCCTCCTCCTGCTCTTCTGCAGTCTGGATGTGTGGTACTTCCTGCGGGGGGCCCAGGTGTTTGTCGAGGCATGGTTTCAACCCCGAATATGGGACATTTTAGCTGAGCAAAGTATCGATGGCATGGTCCTTCCCCATGATTTGGACTACATGGGTCACATGAACAACTCCCGATACCTCAGGGAGTGTGACTTTGCCCGCTTCCATCATTACATGCGAAACGGGCTGTTCATGGCTTCACGCAAACTGGGGGCCAAAATGGTAGTAGGGGCCTCCACTATCCGCTACCGGCGCTCCTTGGCCTTCCGTGAGGCTTTTGAGATTCGGACCAAAGTGGTGGGATGGGATGAGAAGGCCTTTTACTTGGAGCAGCGCTTTGTGTCCAAAAGGGATGGCTTTGTCTCAGCCGTTATGCTCTGCAGGCAGAATGTGGTGCACAGCAGCCCAGAGAGGATTATTGAGTTTGTCTGCAAGACAAAGGTGAGCTATAGATGGATGGGTGATAAGTAGCAAGTAATTCCTATTTCCATTATCCTTTTAGTATGAATGTGATCTTGATTAAGCAATTGACTGTAAAATATCAAATACAAAAACTCCAAGGTGGCGTCTTGTTTTTGGTTCAACCAACAATCCAAAGATATTCAGTTTGCTTTCACACACCACAAAGAAAATTATATAGAACCTGGAACCAACTAAAACATCAAACATATTATTATTGTTACAATTAATTTTCTGTTGTTCTGTGTTTTTGTATCCAGATTGAATGCCCTGAATTTCCTGAGGACCTTAAACACTGGATCAGCTTCATTTCAGCCAGCAGCCAGGCCCTGAGAGCAGAGAGCGGACTGGAAGAGAAGAACAAGTGAAGCCACACCATGACCCCACGTACCACAAGTGTAGTCCCACATATCATTTGCATTGCACGCTCATATACATGCACACAACATCCTAGAGAGGTTTTAATTTGACTTACAAGATTCCTCTTACCTCTGTTTTCAAGTCAACCCTACTTGCAGTGTTTTTTTGTGTAATGTGAACAGGAATGTTGAAAATCAACACCTGTAAGGTATTCCATGTTTTAAAATGCACAAAATGCACTGGGAACATTAAGAAAGTTGTACAAGAATGTAGCTTTATTCTTGCAGCTTATTCAGTAGTTGACTGTCAATAGACCAGCTATAGAGATCGTCATTATCATTTAGAAAAAAAATCCTACTTTTAGATAAGCATGTAGAAAAAAAGGTAACCTTACACTGACATCAATGCATGTTTTGAAACAAACAGAATATTTTTGTGCCTGTTTCTCTCGATTAGCTGTAGTTTAGATTCTAACAATTTCAGAGAATAACAACTTTTTACAATAGGCGAGATGTCATGAAATACTTGAATGGACATGATGACCATGTACTGACAGCTGTTTTAATCTTCCCATCAGCAATTTGCACAAAGTATCCAAAGTTAGGAGACACACTGAAGTCCTATCAACAATCTGAAATGGAATATTTGATTTTGAGGCACTGGATGTCTTTATCAGTTCAGTGTTATTTTCTTTCAGTTAATTACATGCATTTAAAGGGTGGGCTGCTTGGTTGACGCTGCATGTGAAGTGCTTGAATTGACGGGCAATAGCAAATATGACTTTGCTGACTACTTCTTAAAAACATGCAACTTGAGGGGAAATACTGAATGTCAGGATCGTGCTTGGATCTTGTGACATTATTGTAAATCTGGAACCTTCCCTTTAATGCATCAAAGCTTTAGTTTGTGACCAAAGTAATGTATTCCTCTGTTTGAAAAGAAGTCAATTTATAAAGATGTGTCGTACGTCTACTTGTTATTTATGTAATTAATGCACTGATTAAATTAAAAACTGTTGAAGTTATTTAAGTTTGTAGATATGTACTGTCTGTTAATTTCCAGTTATTTATAACTTATTGAGATGGGTAATGTATCAGATTGTATGTATTGTTTGTTAATTATTTAAACGCATTTTAAATTAAAAATGCCTTGAAACCTATACTTTTTTGTGGCTGGGTGTGTTGATTAGAGACTGCCTGGTGTGTGATTAGTGTTTGTAACTCAGTCATCCTCTGAACTGTTTGTACTGTGACTTACAGCCCTTTAATGACTGACATTGTGCACTTCCTTATTTCTTTCTGATTTCCGCTGGACTCATTACAGTTTCTTGATTGCTAAGACACGCTTAATGAAAATGAGATCCACTTGATCTTCATAACCACCTTCTTAGCTCTTGCAAATGTGTTAACATTTTTCATTGCGTTTACACTTCTTTTTTTTTGCACCCTTTTCCAAAACTGTATTGAATTAACTGTGGTAAACAAAAGGAAAATACCTATTCACAGCTGATGGAAGTTACTTGCATAATTATGAATCTGTAATGTACCTGTGTGAAACTCCTTTGCACAACTCTTCAATCAGCAGTCAGTCCTGATCCGTCTATGAAACATGCCACCTCTGTGTTGCACATAATGGAGACAAAGACCGACCGAAAAAAGAAAAAGGAGTTTGTGAAAAAGTGCAAAAGCTGTACAATAACTGATGTCAGAATTAGTGTCAGTCGTCTTTCACTTTAGTGACAGTTTATGGGCACGGATAAATATTTCCTTTAAATGTGTTGTGAGTGTTGAAACATCAGTTTAGGCAAGTGTGTGAACTGTTTGTTCAAGCAAATGAAAAAAAAAAAAAAAAAACATCAAAAAGGCACAAAGTCTTCTGCTGATATATTATATTAATACTATTTATACTTGGTACTAATTTCTGAAAACTTGCCTACATGAGTTAAAATATAGATTAGGTTAAAAACACAGAACATTTAACACTTACAGTAGTTTACCGTTATGGTACTTGTACTTATAATAAAGAAAGAAAACAAAACATGGAACGGAAATGAAATAAAAGTTACATTTTCATTAAGCGGATGTCTCAATGCGCTATTTCGCAACGTAATAATTTGTTTTTAAATGTCTTTCCGCCGCATTTGAGTGGAAAACAATACGTAAATGAAGACGCTGAAGAATAAACAGATCATTAGGCTGAATAAACCTTCACGTAGCGTTTTAAATTGTTAAAGTACAGTAGTTTTAAAAAAAAACCCGCTATCGTTTCCGGTGACGCGCACAAAGCCACGCCTCCTCCTTTTCACTTCCTGTAAACAAAGCAGTAGCAGCTGTCAGTGGGCATTCCTGTGTTTTCGCTCATTTTCCACATCCACTTCAGCGTTTCCGACGATGGCCCAAGCCGGAGTGGTCCTCGACAAGGACCAGTTCAACTGCTCCATATGTTTGGACGTGCTCAAGTCTCCCGTGACCATCCCCTGTGGTCACAGCTACTGCTCAGACTGCATCCAGAACTACTGGGACCAGGACGACTACCTCAGGATTTTTGTCTGCCCACAGTGTAGGCAGAGCTTCAACCCGAGGCCAGTGCTCGCCAGAAACACCATGTTGGCCGACGTGGTTGAAAAATTCAAAAGGACTGGGCTCCAGGAGGTGGTGACACCCGCAAACCAAAGTTTTGCAGAAGCAGACGACGTGGAGTGCGACGTGTGCACTGGGAGGAAAAACAAAGCGGTGAAGTCCTGTCTGGTGTGCCTGGCCTCGTACTGCGAGCTCCACGTACAGCCTCACTACGACTCTGCTGCTTTCAAGAAGCACAAGCTGGTGTCGGCCTCCAAAAAACTACAAGAGACAATTTGTCCCCGGCACGACAAGCTGCTGGAGGTGTACTGCCGCACCGACAGGCAGTGTATCTGCTACCTGTGTCTGACTGATGAACACAAAGGACACGACACGGTGCTGGCCGACACAGAAATACAACAAAAACAGGTAATCTCATTAACAAGCAACAAAACGTGAGTGTAGCAGGCTACTTTTTATAACCAGGTTTTAATGAACAAGACTTTCATCACAGGTAGAAAACAATTAAGCAATTTCTTTCAGGTTTTAGGACTAGTCTGAGAAATTAAGTTTAGAGATTAAAAAAAAAAAAACATGAGCCTCTTTTCTAACCGATAATGCAGAATTACTTTAAGTTACTACATTGTCTCAAGGCTGATACCGATCTATTAAGGAGATCCATGGCCGATATTTGGAACTGATATACATGTGTAGTAAAAATGTAAATCCCGGTGGCTTTTAGAATAACTCCAATACAAAATTCGCCTCTAAGCCGACTGTCAAATCAAATACAACAAAGCAGGACTCAACAATATTATCAGTTTCCACACTGAACTCATTTCAGTGTTGATGGGCTGTTAATCACGACGTGTAACTAATCAGATAATGCTGTGAGTAACTTACTTTAAGCTGCATTGGGAGAAGGGGGGCTTTGTCTAATTCTTTGGGGCTGAGTTTAGCATTTAATCGTGTTTTAATTTGCATATGAAGACTCCATGTTGATCTTGTACAGGTTTTTACTAGTGAAGTGATTTTTAACGTAGACCCGGTCGACCTGGTGGCGTTGAAAGCAATGACTTTGATATGTTTACATGTAGAGAATAAAAGTTTCAAAGATCCAACAAGGAATTTTAATTATGCAGTATGTAGAGTCTTCATGTTAATCTGGTCCGAGCATGACAAGACTTTATGTACACTTTTTCTAATGTGACCTGCAAGGACAGCAAAGTGTGAATAAAGGTTTTATAATCTGAACCTAGTTCTCAGGTTCTAACTATTGTGTATATAACCTGTTTTGCTACTTCGACTGGTGTAACCATTAAGAATTGACTGATGATGCCCTTAAAGTTTTCCCAAAAAATGTATTTGTCTGTGGACAAATTCAGCAAAGGCACTCATAGAAACCTGTATTGATGTACAAGGGATGATTACGTTAACTTACATTCAGTTATATGAACATTGCAACCAATTCAGTAGGTTGCAATTTACAACCTCACCATTATATGTCTCTAAATATTACTGAACCTTCAAGATACTTAACATGAAGTTAACTTGGCTTTAATATCTCTTTTTTGTTCTTCAGAGGCAGCTTGGTGAGATGAAGCAGAACTCTCAGCTGAGAATTCAGCAAAGAGAAAAGGAGGCCCAGGAGCTGAGACAGGCCATTTTTTCTCTCACTGTAAGTAGAGAAGTGGAGATAATCTCACTACGATCATCATACATTACAACATTCCGGGTCTGGTCTACGTACTGTCTCATGAATCTTTCTGAAGAATTACCTGCTCCGTGTTGCTTTGTGTCTCCTTCTAGCGCTCTGCTCGGGCAGCTTCTGAGGAGAGTGACAGCGTCTTTACCGAACTGATTCGGTCGATCGAGCTGAAGCGTTTTGAAGTCAGAGAGCTGATCAGAGCGCAGGAAAAGACGGCTGTAAATCAGGCCGAGCAGCTGCTGGACAAGATCCAGAAGGAAATTGCAGAGCTGAAGAAGAATGAGGCTGAATTAGATAAACTTTCTCACACCGAAGACCACGTCAATTTTCTACAGGTAATACTGCCCAGACTGATGCAACAGGACGGGCTGATTTGTCTCTCTGAAGTCTTTAATCTGGTCTCTGTATCTGTCATTTTAGAGTTGTCAGTCTCTCCAACCACCGCCTGTGCTGTCATCTCTGCCATCAGTCACCACTGACACCACATTCACCTTTGGCCCCGTGATGACAGCGGTGTCAGATTTTAAGGGACTGTTGCAGGAGGTGTGCCAAGGAGGATTTGTCAGCATCTACGAGAGAGGTACAGATACGAAGGGTCGCGCTGAATTTGTTTTTTATCCAATTATCGTTGCTGTAATGATTTGATCTTTTTTTTTCCTCTTTTTTTTTTTTCCAAAGTGAGAGATGTAGTGATTGTAGGTCCTCCGAATCCTGGTATGCCGTTAGAAACACCACAACCCACTGAGGGGGACTCGGCTGCACAAATGGGTGCAACACTAGGTGAGCCATCGCCGGTTTTCCTATCTTTGACAATACAACTGAGTATCTCTGGGTTTGAGACTGAAAAGGTTATTAGCTTCACACGTCTGAATGTGAAATTAATTAATAAAGAACTTGGAGCTCTATTCTACATCTATTTAAAGCAGGTGTTGCAAAACCTTTTCAGCTCGGGACACAAAAAGATACATTTTATGTGTCCTTATGGCTTAAATTTACAGAAATTTGTCATGAATTGCTATAATGTTACTTTTTTTTTACGGACTTCCACCATCAAAACAATGTTGAATTAAACGTACTTTGCTGTTAGAATGTCAATCATTCGTTTGCTTCTAACA